>JAXCLP010000166.1:937265-948301 GCA_035584035.1 Lepidocolaptes lacrymiger
GGGAGTGTCCAAGGCCAGGTTGGACGGGGCTTGGAGCCACCTGGGCTGGTGGGAGGTGTCCCTGCCCATGGCAGGGGGTGGCACTGGGTGGACTTTAAGGTCCCTTCCAACCCAGACCAGTCTGGGATTCTGGGATTCTGCCCCTGGTGCTTCCTGTGTTTGTTTAGGGCTGGTTTTGCTGTATGTTGTGGAGAGTTGTCACCTGAGGCAGGTGGGCACATTCCCGGGTGATGCCCATGGCTCTGCTGAGCCCCTGCAGGGATGTGATTAATATATTAATCAGATTAAAAAATTTTAGTTGTGATTGTTGGTTTGTTTTTTTTTTCCTAAGAAGCTGATATTTTAATGATTACATTTTGGTCTGGGATCATCCTGCTGTGCATTGGTATACCTGTAGGGTTTGGAAATGGGGTTCCACCTGCAATGCACATTTCTAGACCTGCACATCTGATCCACAGCTCATGGCCTTACCCAGGACGGGTGTTGGGAAGTGGGCAAGGAAAACACAGGCTGGACGATAAAACTCAGGGAGAGGTTAATATTTAGATGAAAGCTTCTTTACCTGAGCCAGGTGGGGGGTTTGCTGAGCATGGTGCTGCTGCTCAGCCCTCACCCAGAGCGTGCAGGTTCTGGGCAGCGTTTCCCTGTGTAGGAGGAAACCCACATCGTGTTGGAATTTGCATTGTGTCACTTTACATGTGGTTCTGTCTCGTGCTTAGTGATGCAGCGTAACCCCCCGCGACCCCACTTGGCTCTGCAACTGGAGCAGAGCTGGGCAGGGTGGCTGGGGCTTGCAAGTGCCTCTGTAGTGGGGATTTTAGAGCAGACACCTGCCCTGCTTGCTTTGTTTATATTTTTTTTTAAAGCATTTTTGTTCGTGGCATGATTTTTTTTTTAATTTATATACAGAATTCTTGAAGTCTGTTTTATGAAGATTTTCCCTGTGCAGAGTGGAGGTAGTAACAGTATTTTCTGCTTTATCTCCGTATCTAATTTATTTCTGGCAACTGAAGATAGGGTCAGATTCTCTAACGCAAGTGTGCTGATACCCTTACCAAGAATTACAGAAAAAAAATAATACCTAAAAATAACTGATTTAATTTTTTCCTTTGCAATTTTGTGTGTCTGCTGCCATCGCAGTGCCCGATAACTGGGAGGGCTGGGAAGGAAACCCTGCCTTTCCCTCACCATATGCTTCCAGTGGAAGGGAAATGCTCTCCCGGCCTTTCCGTGTCCCCATGCCCAGCCCCTACAACGCTGCTTCCACCGCTGGGGGGGTGTTTTCAAAAGGAAAATACATTTATCAGGCTGAAGGGATGGGACAGGCTCTTCCCCGAGGGAGAGCGGCGAGCGCTGTCCTGCATCTCCGAGCATCTCCCTCCGGCTGCACCGGGGCCGCTCCTCGTTCCTCCGGGAATGTCCCCCGAGGGAGGTTGTTTAACAGGATTGTCCCCTTTCAGAGCCGGGGGGCGATGGGGATGGTGGGGGTTCCCCTGCTCCATCTCACCCCGAGCTTTCCCCATGACCTTGGACCACGGACGGTCGCGGTACCCGGGTGGGAACATCCCCGCTCTGGGATACACCTCCAAACGCAGAAATAAATACATAAAAAATTCGAATGGCTCCTGATTATAAGGGACAACTCCCCGTGAATCTTAATTACTGTAATTGGTCCCAGTTACTATGGTGATTGGTGGGCGCTCCGGCGGCTTTGATGGGCGAGGGGTGTTTACTCTCCGTGTATCGTCACTGCTGCAGCTCCAGCAAAAACCCCATTTCCCTGGAATTCCTCCCGAGTGCGGCAGGATGAGCTGCCCGTGACAAGGCACGGCCATCCAGCCAGGCTCTTATTTCTTGCTGGAGGTGGAACCTGTGCCGTGGCTCTGTCCGAGGGTGGCCGGTGCTCCGGCACACGATGTGCTTTCCAAAACATCCCTCTGAGCCCTGCGGACACAAAGGTGCTGGGACTGGATAGCTGGTACCTGTATGAACAATTAACCTGCTGGGGAAAATGAGACATTTCATTCGCTTTTGTTAGGAGCTGCCCTTCTCCTGAAATGAGGAATAGGGGATGGACACGGAGAGTCGCTCCCTGCTCCCTCAGGGTTTATTTTTGGAGGATCTCAGCTCAAGTATTCCTGCTGACTGGAATGGGGGAGTCTTCGTGGTGGGGTTATTGGAGTGTCCTGTGCAGGGCCCGGAGCTGGACTCTGTTATCCTGCTGGGTCCCCTCCAGCTCAGCCCATTCTACGGGTCTGTGATTCAAAACTCTTTACATTAAAAGGACAATTCTGGTCTGCACGGGGAAATTCTCAACTAGCAGAACTCAGTGTTCCTTTTTCTAAGTGAGGATTTGTGTGCAATCCCTCCTCCCACCCTCCTTCGAACCCCCAATATTATTTTTAAGCAGAACAAAGTTTCTAATGACAGGCAAACAGCTGCCAGAGGGGCCCTTCCACGGCTCTCAGTTCCAAGAATTCCCTGCACAGCTCAGCAGCGGAGCAGTCCATATGTGGCTTTTTCTTTGCCCTGCAGCCCATGGCAAGTGTTGAAGTAAAAATAAGTATCTTGGGAGTGTCTGAGTAAAACTCGTGTTTATCTGGAGCTAAACTGCAATTAATAAAGTGTCTCCGAGTGAAGCTGCACCTCGGAATGAGCAGGAAAACTTGGATGTGCAGGGCTTTGTGGAGCGAGCGCCGTCGGCTGCAGAAGCTCTGGCCACTCGTGCTATCGGAGCTGATTAATTTGTGCTCTGACCATGAAAAGCCGCAGAATAAATAACGTGCAGGGTCTTTTCCCTCCCTTTTCCTGGATTTCCAGAATTAACACGCTGGTTCGGGGGCTGGTAACGCATCCCTGTGGCCAGCCTGGGTCAGACAGCAGCACCGGGGCTCTCAGCCCTGCAGATCCGCTCCCCCCGCTCCCTCTTCCCCTCCCTCGACTTCCAGCAAAGCCCTGGAGAGCCGGGAGAGCCACGTGCCCAGGCTAATAATAGCCACAACCACTGTAATTCCGCTAAAAATCAGGAGTTTGGGGAAGGGTTGAGCGGAGCAGCTGGCTGGAAGCGGGAGCAGGCAGAGCTGCTCGGTGCCTTCGGAGCTGTTGGGAGCTGGTTGGGATTCCCAGAGCCCTTGATTGTTGGGTTGGGATTGGGATCCCCCAGGAAAGCCCTGGCCTGACACCCTCACTCCCGAACAGGTTTTGTGTTTTTCTGTTCCCTCAAGCTTTTAAGAGTGATTTGAAAGGGCAGGGGGTAGGAGCAGGTCAGGGTGGTTTTTAAAGGCTTTGTTTAATTGTTGCTGCAGGAAGAATGACAGCGGTGTTGGGGAAAGGGGACAAGTTCTGTTCAGGGTTTATGGCACAGCCAGGGGTTAAAACCTACACAGCCCTTTAAAACAGAAAGCAAAACCCCCAAGTTCATTGCTGGATCATAAGATTTTATGTAAATGAAGACCAAATCAGGTCTAGGGAGCAGTAAGTGATAGCGAGGAGTTCCCGATTTTATTATTCATGGATAAATCCAGCTGCAGCAATGCCATGCCCGTGCTGGGATCAGCACACCCAGTACCCCTGGCTTTGCTCACACACCCCACGGAGGGATCCTCGCTGTCCACAGCCACGCACGTGTCTGTGGATCTCACTCCGAGTGTTAAAAACACAGATTAAAGGAAGGAATTTATGACTGCATTTCCACTGGAAATCTCCTTAGCCGTGCTGAGCTCTGCAGGGACACTCCGAGCACAAACCTCACTGGAACAGGGACCTTGATTTCTTCTGGAAACTGCAGTTATTAGCAAAGTGACGATCTCCTTTTCCTCTCTTTCCCCCTTTCAGACAGTGGCAACAAATCCCAGTTTTAGGGGGTTTTTCCTCCCCAGTCCCTTCCACGGCTCCAATTAATCCCATCCGGAGCCGGGCTGAGTCCTCTCCCCGGGTAGGAGCTGCATCGGCCGCCTTTGCCTTCACGGGAGGAGCCTTGACAAGGAACCTCTCCCTTCCCAACACCCCTTCATCCTTCAAAACTTTATTGCCAAGGTTTAGCTCCGTCCTTGTCCCCCCAGCGCCGCTCCTGCCGGGCAGCCCGAAGCGTCGGGCAGGGTTAGTGCGGCAGAAATCCCACACCAATCCCAAAGTGCGGCCCCAAACCCACGGAGGGGGCCGTGGGGAGGGATAAAAGCCACACCAGTGGATAAGCAGCCTGAGGAAAGCGGGGCAGCGGGACTGTGTGGCCCCGGGGTTGGGGGAAAGGAGAGCAAAGCAGTTTGCTTGTAAAAATGCCGTGAAAAGCCCCGAAATGTGGTTCGGGGGGAGATTTTGGCCGTGTCTCGCCCCCCCCGTGTGTGTGTCTGCAGCGTGTCCGGCTCGGGGAGCAGCGATTGATGCTGGGAGTGCCCAAACATCGCTGGTGATAATCCCGAAATCCCAGCCGTGGGATCAGCCCGGCGCTCACCCCGCGCTGAACTGAACCGTGAAGTCATTCAGACGTAATTGTGACTTTTGTTTTGTTTTCTTGAATGAAATAATTGAACTCCCTCCCTTGATTATTATTATAGGGCAGGAAAAGGATGATTATAGAGGCAGCGCCGGGAAACAAAGCTGGGCTGTGTTTGATCCACTCGAGGAAAAGGGTTCTCAGCCGCGCTGAACCGGGCTCGGCGCTCTTTTAAAAGGATTCCTTTTTTTTTTTTTTTTTAATAGAAATGCCAGTTAATTTGATTTATAATATGGAGTGTTAATGGAAGGGAATCATAAAAGCAGCCTGCTCGGAGTGCTCGCTGTGCGCTGCCTCGGCTCCTCTTTAATTAGCGTCCAACTGCAGGACAATCCTGCAGAAACCTCCCCAAAAATCAAAACCACTTTGCCGAGCACCTAAGTAAGTTTTTCTTTCAGATGATCACCAACACACGGAAAGAAAAGAACCCTCTGTTGTGGTGGGGCTCTTTTTTTTTTCTCTCCCCCCAGTAATTTTATTTTATTTCCAGAACAACGACTGCCAGAATATAGCGAGCAATGTTTTAAGGGGAAAAAATCCTGGCTGTAAATGTGCACAATATTCCACATTATATACATGTCATTTCTGAGCACTGTTGGAACGATGCAGTGTCAAATCTGGATGACAGATTGAGGTGAAAGCTGGGAAGAGAGAGCCTGTGAAGAAACAGCCCTGACTGAGTCAGGCACCCTATAGAATTTATCCTGCAGGCTATAAGGAACCGGTTTCATCGCATAAAAGGAGGAGTGGAAGAAGGGTAATTGTCTACTAATTTGGGGCTGGACGGCCGTCGGTCTAACAATGCCATCTAGTGCTGCCGGCCCCGGGGACCCTCACCCTGCCAGCAGCCCCCGGACCCCAAAACCGGGCACTGTCCGGGCCGCTCCTCCCTGAGCTGGAAAAATATTCCAAGCCCCGAAAAGTTTCCAAAGAAGTGGATTCAGGGTGAGGTTCCAGCCGCGGGGAAGCGCATACTGACGGTTCCTATGGAAATGTCGTGCCCTTCAGGGTCAGCGGGTGTGTTAAGGGATTCCCTGGGATTAGGATTCTCAAAAGAAGGCAAAACAATGGTTTAAGTGTCATTTCGGGGGGTGCTCTGCCCCCTCCCTGGGCGTGCAGTGCTCACACCGGTGTCTGGCAAGGAAGGAAGGAATTGCCATCAGGAATAAGGAAAAGCAGGGCTGGCAGTCCTAGAGATGCAGAGAGATGTGCAACTTTGGTTTGTATTTCTAACTGTTAAAAAAATATTTGCTTACATTTTCTGATTTCACCCTTTTATTAAAATTTGTTCTGACTCAGTAGTAACCATTGTACGATAAATCATCCAGGCTCTGGATCCCTGGAAATGCACTCTGGAGTGAGTGACCTCCCTTGGGAGATGCAGAAGCTCCTGGTGCTCTGGTGGGGAGGACCATTAACACCCAGCCCTTCACATCTCACATCCCTTGGGGTCAGTCCCAGAGCAGCCCCGAGAGGAGGGTGGCAAAGGGAACCAGGGCACTCCGAGCTGCCAGGGACAGCCCCAGAGCCACCTGCGTGTCAGGCAGGAGGATAAACCCCATCTTTGTTAAGCAGGACAGCATCTACATCCCAAATTCTGGACAATCTGGGACAAAGCTGGCAGGCTGTGGTTGAGTTTGGAATTCTGGGCTGTGCAGTGGTTGAGGTGCTGGGGTGACTTTGCCCATTGTCCCTTTTCAGTGACAGCAATTGATACCCAAAGCCCGGTGACACCAGGGACCTTCTCATCCAAGGCAGAGGTGCCCCTGGCCAGGAACTCGGTGCTCTCAGGACCAGCTCCTTCCCCTGGGCCAGATTTGGGAACTGAGCTCCCACTCCTTTCGTTGAAGACAAACCTTCCAATCATTTTTAAAACTTTAATTTTTAAACCTAGTCATGATATTCATATATTTTGAAAGCTTAGGGGGGAAAAAACCTTTAGGTTTGGGGGGGTTTGTGTGTGTGTGTGATTTTCTTTTTAGTTTGTATGTTCAGTTTTGTTTGTTTGTTTTTGTGGTGTGGGTTTATTTTGTATTTTGATTATTTTTTTCCTAAATCTGTGGCATCTGAAGCAAATATTGTGGCAGAAACACATCATTCATCTCAGGGAGGGTTTTACATCCAGAATAAAACATTACATTTCCATACAGAATAAAAAAGGAAGTTATTTGCCTTTTTTTTTATTTGGTGTAGTGTTCCTCTCAGTGTGTGTTTTGTGCTGCAGCACAGGACCTGGGACATGTGGCTGCAGCCGTGGATGCTCCAGGAGATGTGGGGGCACAACTGGGCAGCTTGGGGGGGGTTTCCTGGGAAATCTGCCTGGCTTGTATCAGAAAGAGCAACAGAAAATGAGCAGGTTCTTACAATACATTTTGGTTTCACCCAGATGGCGTTTTTCTGTTGGAAAAAATATCCCGTTTTAAAAATAATGATTAAAAATCCTGATGAGCCCTGTAAATACCAACAGTTCTCCAGCTCCCTCTGAATTCCTGCTACTTGTGTGTACCCATGAGCTGCTGACAGGCTCTGACAGTGGATATTGTGCAGATCCTCCTCCCAGCAGGGATGTGACTGTGTCCCAGCCCTCTCCCTGCTGTCCCACAGGGCAGCACCAGCTCAGTGTGTGACACTGGCAGTTCGAACATCATTGCTGGCAGGAATCGGTCCTGGACTCTGCTAATCCATCCCAGGGTCAAGGGGAGGATGCAGCCAGAGCCCTCTTTGGGGGGCTCTGGGGACTTTTTACCTGTCTTGGAGGAGCTGGGAACAGCCCCGAGTTATTATTGGTATTTATGTTATTGCTATTATTATATGATATGGGTATTATTTATTATTTTATGAAGAACTCCAGAGGTGCTGCTTCCCTGGAGGGGGCGATGAATAAAACAATGCCTTGAAGTTCCCTTAGATTAATTAATGGAACCCTAACAACTTTATTAGGAAAGAAAAAGTGAAAGGCTGCTCTGTCCCAGTGCTGAGCTCAGAACTCTGCAGCTCCAGCTCTAATTGTTGATGGGGACATCAATCTTTCCTGCGGGTTTGGACTGGGTTCAATTCTCCAGCTGTTTTGCAAACCAGAACCTTTAATTCCCTGTGAGTTTATTTATTTATTCCTGCTGTTAATAACCTGGGCAAGGGTGACTAAGGCTAACAGGTCTTCCCTCTGGCCAGTGCAACTCAGCAGCCTGTGGGTCACAGGTGTCACCAGGTGGGTTTGAGCCCAGCCCTCCTGAACTCCCCGAGTGGTGTCTGTTGACATCCACAAACCAGTTGTCATCCTTCAAGCCAACTGGGAGCAGGGTGGATCCAGGGTGAGACTTCCTAGAAAATATTTAATCAGTTTCATGAAAAATCCTTGTGATTACTTTTGACATTTGAGTAGATGAACTTGGATAGATGAAGAATCATCAAATCCTGGAATGGTTTAGGTTGGAAGGGACCTTAAAGCTCATCCAATTTCAAGCCTGACACATTTCACTATGCCAGGTTGCTCCAAGCCCCGTCCAACCTGGCCTTGGACACTCCCAGGGATCCAGGGGCAGCCACAGCCTCTCTGCCCAACCTGTGCCAGGGCCTGTCCACCCTCCCAGGGAGGAATTCCTTCCCAATATCCCATCCATCCCTGCCCTCAGGGAGTTTAAAGCCAAAAGTCCTTGCCATTCCACATCAAAACCGTGGCTGAGTTGGGCTGAACACCCGTCAGCAATGTGTCAGAAAATCAACCATGGAAAGAGGTGACAGTGTGACATGTTTGATCCCAAACCATTTTATTAATAAGTTAATCTTTATGATCAACGAGTGGCACTTGTTTCTCCGTTGTCAGTCCTCACCCTGTGACAGCCACGTGTTGGTGTGAATTTACTGACACCTGACTGTTCCTGGAGCCTGAGTTTTCGTGCCCTTCCTCCTCTGTTTGTGTTGGATCTCAGCCCATCGATCCTGTCTGTGGTCACAGGTTAGAGAGGTGGCATTGTCACAGGCAACGGCTCCAGGGAATTCCATGGGGAATGCCCAATCTTTAATGACTCCTTTGTGATGAGCAGCCCTGGGTTCATGTCTCAGCACCCTCCAGAGTCAGCTGTGCTGGGGGTGTTGCTGTGGGAGCAGGGGCTGGGGCGGGTGACGCTGCCATGCAGTGCTGCCCTTCTCCCAGGGTACCTGCTGCTCTCCTTGGCACTGAGCACCCTCCTGGTGCTCCTTTGCTTCCTGCTCTCCTGGCTTGTCCAGCAGAGCCTTCACCTTTGGCACCACCTCTCCATCCCATGGTCGTTCTGGCCAGGGGCAGGAGGAGACTCCATGGGACAGACCTCACCGGTGTCCCTTAGGTGGTGGATGCTGCTTTCCCACCACGTTCTCCTGCTTGCTTTAACCACTGCTCAGGGCACTTCAGTGGCATGTTCATGTGTTCCTGGTCAACCACGTCGCCACCAGGTCCCGGTTTCAGAGACTCACCCTCATCTCTGTGTCCTCCTTCCCACTGTGGGGCCCTTGGGGGATCTGAGCTACCCAGGACAGGGGCTGTGTCTTGTCAAGCAGAGCACAGGCATCGGAGAAAAAGCGTTATTTAACTTTTCCGAGCACCCCCTGCTTTTGCCCTATAATGATATTTCTTCATTGCCTCCATTTATTTTCATAAAAGCGGTCCTGAAGGACGGTTTGGGCTGGAGGGAGGGGGATTGTGCCCTCCCTCCATCCATCCCCCCGGCATTCCTGGAGCTGCAGCTCCATCTAGCCCCGGGCCCGGGAAGGTGCGGGATGCGGGATGCGGGATGCGGGACAGAGCGCCGGGATGGACCCCAGAGCATCCTCTGCCTCCTCCTCCCCTCCCGCACAGCTCATCGCCCGCCTCCGGCTGGTGGCAAATTAATCCGTATCTCCTTTATTATTTATTATTTTCCGACTTTATTATTGTTTTCTGAACTTGTCAGAAATGTGTGCAGGGTCACAGCCTTCGGAAGGAACCGAGTGCTGGACACTTCCCTAACCTCCCTCAAAGGTAGAGATTTTTAGAAACTTTCTTCCAAAGTGTGAGAGGAATTCAAAGCCTTTTTCCTCCACATCAGAAGTGCAAGTGTTGGCAGGAGCTGCACGAGTCGTTACCACCCGTTGCTTTTTCATAGGGATGTAATTAAATCTTTTAAAATCTAGATACATCTGATGCAAAACTAGATTTATTGCGTGCTGCTACTGGAAGTAGAAGGAGAGTTTAACCCCCCCAAAGTTCTGGCTCTGAACTTTATACCCATTGGAATAAACATGTAAACAACCTGCTCTGTAAGGCACTGCAACTTTCTATATGTTAAATAATGTAATTCAGGTTAAATATCAGTTCATTATCTGGTGCTTGGTAATACTTTTCTCACGGGCAGCTGATGGGAGCTGATTACGCCGAGTTGCAGCTCACTCATTAATTGCAGTTGATTAACAGAGTTTGATGTCACGGGGACCCTTTGCTGCTGCATTTTGCTGTTTCCTGGCGGCTCTGGATCCGAGGAATGTGGGGAAATACCTCCCTCTAGTGCTGATGGCCGTGTTTCCTCGTGGAATTTAATAATCTGTCTCTAATAACACAGAGACTTTTGATTAAAGCTGGTGGGGAGGATGCTGGGATTGGGTTTGGGGATCTGTTCCCAGCCCTGCCTCCTCCTGGAAGGGCCCTTGGAAGGAAATGCCACGCAGGGAAAGGCCAAGGGCAGTGAAGGGAATGAGATGCAGAAGGGAGAGTTCTCTGAGATGAACATTTCATGGCAAGGCAGGAGAAACGGGGGGTGCCAGAGGAGATATAGGGGAGAAAACTGGTGTTCTGCTTCAGGTGAGCCGAGTCCCAGTTTAAAGGGTTCCAAACCAGTGACTTTGCAGAGAAACTTGAGGATCGGGCTGGGAGGGGACACAGGACTTGCCCAAAGGGGCTGCTGGGCTCTGGTTCCCCTCCAGAGGAGCCCACCCAGGCAGGGAAGGGGCAGGGCTGTGTCTCCTCAGCCCAACCACAACTGGAGCAGCATTCCCTGAGCTCCACTTGCTCACATTTGCACCCAGTTCCTGATGCAACCAACCTCTTAAACCAAAAACCAGCCCAAATCCTCTCGTCTCAACCCCTGAGATGAGAACAGTGGGTGCTGAGCATCTCCCACTCCACACTGCTCTCAAACTTCTGGTGCATCCCTTAAAATGTCCTAATATATGTGGGAGTCAGTAAAACCCGGGGATGAGATGCTCGTGGATGACTGCGGAGTGACGGTTTCCTGCCATTAATTCCCAAAGTTATTTCTCATCCAGCATGAAAAGGTTTGCTATGGCAGCACTCTACTTAAGTGTCTCAAATGTGCATTTAATTTGGATTTAATAACACCATTTTTCCTTATGAAAACTCAGTCAATTATTGAAAGCATTTCTTGAGGTTTAGCAATTATTTAAGAGGTACATTTACAGTAAAGTAATTAACTCAAATGGCATGTTCATGGAAATAGTGTATTTAAAACAAATTTAAATATTTGTTAGCAGGAGAAAATATTTTATCTTGCTGTAATTTGATAATCTTCACAGT
>JAXCLP010000166.1:982439-993933 GCA_035584035.1 Lepidocolaptes lacrymiger
TCTGGATCCACATCTGCACACACACTGCTCCCAGGGGGAGCTACAGCCCCACTTTGGGAGCACCTTTATAAAACTTATTGTCCCGTTTTATTTATTTTAGGGTTGCAAATACCAAACCTGTACTTAAGTTCATATCTCCTAAAGTTTTTCTTAATTTTTTTAGAAATGCTACTGTAGTTATTTATTTAATTTCTAACACTTTGTTGTCTATTTTTTGTCATTCTGTCACAGTGAGGTTGTTACTGACAAAGGTTTAGGCAGACCAGGCTTTTCCTGGCATTGCTGTGACCCCTTGGGAAGCAGGAGGTGCCTGTGCTGACCTGTGGGCTCTGCTCCCACTCCCACTTTCCTGCCTTTTTCTCAGGGAGAGGTTTCTTCCTTTATTCATTCAAATGGATCAAACAGCGCAATACAAATTCATTTCACTACTATTGTCCTTGCCCAAAGGCCTAAAATATTTAGTTTTTAATTAATTTAATAATTTCCCTCTGTTCTGAAGTCCTGCATCATACCCTGAAAGCTTCACTTGATGAACCAACACCCACCAACCCAAAGGTATCTAATGAGCCTTTCAACGGGTTTTGGGTGTATTTTTGTTCCTTAAAACCTTTTTTTCTATTCCATTTCCTATTTTAATATCTTTTCATAGAATCGCAGAATGGTTTGAGTTGGAAGGATAGCATAGGATAAGATAGGATAGGATTGAATAGGATAGGGTAGGATAGGACAGGAGATAGGATAGGATAGGATATAGGATAGGATAGGATAGGATAGGATATAGGATAGGATAGGATATAGGATAGGATAGGATAGGATAGGATAGGATATAGGATAGGATAGGATAGGATATAGGATAGGATAGGATAGGATAGGATAGGATAGGATAGGATAGGATAGGACAGGATAGGATAGGACAGGATAGGGTAGGATAGGATAAGAAAAAAGCTCAGTCCCACAAATGAGAACAGATAATGCCAAACCCCAATAATCTCTTTGTTATTTTTATGACTTTTTCTCTCCCTGGAGAAAAATCAGTGAGATGAGCAAGACATTATTTTCCTGGAACTGAAACCGAGTGGTGTTTTTACTGGGAGTTCGGAATTGCTTCTCTTTGCAAAAGGCCTCAAATGATTGTGATTTGATGAGATGGAAACTTCTGAAGGAGGATTAAGAAAATGTCCATCCCATGAACCTCCTTTGTGTCTGCAAAGTCGGCTCCTCACAGCACAGGCTCTGCAAGCTCCCCCTGCTCACATGCTGTGGGTACGTGTGAAGAAGAAACCAGCTGAAATTGTAGGCAATTCTGATGCCAAGTATTTATTCCTCCACAGATTTCGGGAATTGGTGCCCAAAGGACTTACCTGCAGCACGGCCCTGGATGTGGATGTGGCTGGCAAAGCCTTTGTTCCCCATCCCAACCCACAGCTCAGCCCCGGATCCATCTCTGCCTGGAATTCTGCACCACCACGGGTGGCTCTCCTGGACTCGTGTCACCCCGTGCCAGTGCCTTCCTGGGATTTGTACTGGGAATACAGGAGGATGCTCTTGCTCTTCCTCCTCCGCTCTGTCCAGTGTAAGTACATCAAACCCCTTCCCATTTCCCACATCTTTTCCAAAACAGGCATTGCCAGAAAGGACTGTTCTAAATATACATATAGAATTTGTTTCCTCTTCTAAATCCTAAGCCCTCATCTTCTGTTGGGATGACACTCAATTACAAACACTTATCTCGACAGATGGAATCTTTCACAGGGGATATTTCAAATCAAATCTTCAATTTTAAATTGTTTTTTTTTTTTTAAAGCAACAACAAAAATTGCTTTTGAGGGATCCGCTGTAAAACCTGGCACAGCGAGAGGAGCTGTGGGGGTTTGACTTCCCACTGCAGGGCTTTCAGAGGCAAAGCAAATAGAAGGGATCATCACTCAGGTTAAAGGAGAGGCTGCAATGGGGGGGGTCACTCAGGGCTGGTGGGAATTCTGGGGTCCTCAGCAGCACAAGGACAACCAGGAATGCTTCTGTCCACAGAAACCCCCCAGCTCGTGACCTGGGGGTGGAGAACTTTATTTTTGGTAGGATTCTTTTAAGCCTGGAGGTGTTTCTGCAGCACTGATGGCCCTGGTAAAAACCAGGGAATACTGAACTGACCAACCTGGCTGTGCCTGGGATTCCTGTGGAGCTCATGCTTGACCCAGGGGCATTTGGGGCTGGGCTGGGGTGTTCCAGCTCTGCTGTGCCCGGGCTGTGCTGGGTGGGCAGCAGCTCCAGCACCCCCAGCCTCCTCCACTTACCCATCAGATGTGCTGCCAGGAGCTCCGTGGGGGCACAGGATGAGGGCAGTGCTGGGAATCCTTGGGAATCCTCGGGAATCCTCGGGGGGCCATTTGACTTACAGAGGTGCCCGAGGCCCCCCGTAAGGCCGGGCATCCCATCGTGGCACCCTGCACAGCCAGCAGAGTCCCTGCCCCGAAGAGAACAGCACAGGAACTGTTTTTTCTGGTGATTTAATCGTAATATTGACAACTTTTATCAAAAAATTACAAAACTGATATTAAAAAAATTCTCTAATTCTTAGTAAGACTAGAATGGGTTTGTTTTTTTTTTTAAAAAATAGAAAAGCACTTTTATGCTACGGCTCTTCTGGAATTCTCACATTACAACCCTACATAGCAAAATACAAACTGTAGCTAAGAAAGGTACCAGTCCTAAGGTAATTCAGTCCACCACGAGCCCTCTAACATCTCTAGACCATCAAACTCAGGGACTCCAAAAGGATATCACATTACTTTGAAACCTTCTGCAAAGCTGATTGAGGAAAGACCTTCAAATTCCGAGTTCCTTTTAACCCCTAAAACCTTAGACTGCGAGGAAAACAGAGCTGGGACATCAGAGGTGGGGTGGGGTTTTTTTTTTTCTCCTTTTTGCTTTTTTTTAAAAACATTTTTAACCTACGTGGATTTGATTTTTGCAGCTGACACCAGCCAAACGTTTCCTGTCCGAAGAAAATCCATCGAAATAAATATTTTTCTTTTCTTTTGTTTGTTTTGCTCCGTTTTATGGTGTTCACAAAACGCACCATAATAGAAAAGAGGAATATTTCCTTTAATTTGAACGTCATCCGAATGACTCCACCACATCGTCACCCACTTAGCAAAGAGAAAGCATAATAAATAAATAAATAAATAGACAAGAATACGTAACACTTTTACATCCTCAAGGAAATCACGTCGTTCCCTAATCTACCGAGGTCCTGACCGACGTCCCGGGCTCGCTGCACTCAGCCACTTGTTCTGGGTGATTGTGCCATATTCATGACAAATAAAGTGGTGTTCTTCCACTTGCCACAATGGAGAATTGGTTTTTCCTTTTTTTTTTTGATTTTTCCTTTTTTTTTTTTTTCCACCTTTTAAATATAGGAATTCTCTCTTAAATTAGAAAGTAGGCAAAAAGTAGCTTTTTTTTTTTTTTTAAATTTTCATTTTTAAGTCTTCTATTAGAAAAAATAGAGATTTATTAAACAAAAAATAATAAGGTAGAAAGAAGGGTTGGGCCTCCATCAAAAAAGTAGATTATGCTTTAATGCAAAGAGAAAGAAATGGCTCTATGGGCAAAATTCAAGTATGAGTGACCAGTTTTTTAATCGGAAAGTCGGTGCAACATTTTTTAAAATGTTACAACACTGCATGACCTGCAACGCTCACAAATATTTACATGAACTGCTTACACGAAACCAGGAGAACTCGAAAAGAGAGGAAAAACAAGAAAAAAAAATCGCTATGGACTGAACCAAACTCCTCCCAGCAAATGCCATCAGGAACCAAGGGAATCGAGGGCACAAAAATCCTCCCCGGAGCCTCCGGAGGGGCAGGGACAGGGGGAAGCACAGGGAGGGGACAGGGGAGCCAGGGCATCCCCTGGGCACGCAGCTGGCACCCCACGGGCCCTGGGCAAGCCATCTGAGGTAAGTGGTGGTCCCCTCACCATGCCCACCACCCGTGGCACCGACAAAAAGGGAACCCAATGGAAAGAAGGTTGTGCTACACTTCCCTTCGGTAACTTGATCATGGCTCATAGCTCTAGACTTTTAAATCTGTAGTGTATTCATTTTTCTTTTTTTTTTTTCTTCTACATATGTTTCACATTTCTCACTTAATATAACATAAATAATTTGGTTAATAGATTTAACCTGCGCATTTCAGCCACATTAATATATATAAGAATCTGTTAATGGTATAAATAATTCTTTTTAAATAAAATAAATCTGATATGTTACATAATACTGATAAAAATTACTGCTGCTAATAGTTTTGTAAGCCACCCTTAACTTCTTCTGTTTTAATACTGCGGGATGGGTCCTGGGATTCCTTTTTCCAGAGCACTGCCCTTCCATTCTACTGCCAAACCAACTGGAATCGACACTGAGCAAAGCAGGGCCTCTGCCCCCTTCCAAGGAAACACGGGGGTTAATGAGGTTAGATAATTTAAGCTAATTAATCTAGGGGGCTGGGGGTCACCGTTACGGGGGATAGCGACTCTTTAGTTCCTCGGGTGGCCGGGACACTTCACCTACAGAAATGCTCCACTAAAATACTCCTTCTACTCTTATATTTTTTTCTTTTTTTGCCTTTTGAATCAAACCTACAGCGTCCTACTGGCAAAGCTACGGGAAGCCAAAGGCTGAGTTATTCCTTGGAGCTGGGATCCCACATCCCATGAGGAATCTGTGCTCTCTGCAGGGGCCTGAGTGGAGCACAGCACTGCCAGGCAAGGTTCATTCCACACAGACAGCATCAATGGACACTCAGTGGCGTGAAGGGGATGTCCTAATTCAGGTATTACAGAACCGTGCCTTCTCTCTGCTGTTAAATACAAAAACAGCATCTTTTACATTATCATATAAAAGCATTTAGGCTGTATTTTTATTTATCACTTTACACTGGTAGTCTCTTGTATGTGTACTCAATAGAAACCAAAGAATTTTGTACACTATTTTTTGTACAATAAAAGATAAAGTGTGCATTAGGTACGCTTGTACATGACAATATTGTACAATATTTACAGTTCAGATATCACCAGGAAATTCTGTATTATCTATATACACAAGGAAAATTTCTCAGAAACATTTGGACTATTTCTTATAATCACAATTTTTAGTATCATAGAAAAAAAAAAAAAAGAATTTTTCTTTTTTCAGTAATCATCTGACATTTGTTACTGCAACCTTCCAAGATTTGTGATTGGCTTCTCCAGCAACCTCTACCCCTCCTCCTGATCCCGAAGCGGTGCCACTGCCCGGCGCTGTCCCCACAACCCTCGTGGCACCACGCCCAGGGCAGCACCTCCACAGGGCCCCCCGTGGGCACTGCCACCAGCACTGCACCAGGAACAAGCACATTCACTGTTATCTAGAGATCTTCCTCCTCTTGAGTTTTGGAGGCTTCACTTGTCTGTCTCCCTGCGGGATTTGGTGGACCTAAAAATAAGTATATTGACAGGTTAGCAAAGAGCAGTGGTCACAGGAATCAGTGGGGTTGCTTGAGGTGCTGGGAGGAAACAGTTCTTAGTACTTGCACATCTCCACAGGAGCCTGAATTAAGGGGAATTCCAGAACTTCGAGGAACTGGGAGGAAAAGGTGGGTGCCACATCCCAAACCAGCTGCAGCGACTGGGAAACCACCCCACCAGGACCTGCAATTCTGTCAGAGCCCCAGTGACAAACGTGCCAAGACAAGAGCAGTGAAGTGGGAAGGAGGTGGTGGGAAAATGCTGCTGCCAGGGAGCCTGGGAGGAAGGAGCCAGGCACCACCAGCAAACTCCTCATCCCCTGCTTAAAAGCAAACCTCAAACTTGGAGCCAAGTGCTGGGGTGATCTGAGAGCAAACCAGTTTTGCCTGAGGAAAGCTCAAGTGGGAGAGGAGGAGGAGGAGGAGGAGGAAGGCTGGAGCCTGGGGTGGAATTCCACCACCATCTGTCGGTGGCAGCTGCAGCAGCTCCTGCAGCAGCTCCTCCATCCCACTGGCACTCCCTGCAGGAAACCCTCCTGGAGCCAAGGATCCCACAGCATTCCCATTTCCAGCCCACTGGGGCCTGAGCTGCAGGGGCTGCAAAAACCCACAGGTCACTAAAAGGAGAACTGCTGAAGTTTAAGCAAAAGGTTTGCTCTGTTATTACTTAGAGCAGCCATGAAAAGCTACTGAGTAACTTTAATTAATATTCCCTGGTGGTTCTGGAATCAGCTCTATTCTGCAGTTATTTTTACATACATAAAGTACATATTACATAAAGAAAAAAATATATATTCTTCTATAAGCATCACTTTATATTTCCTTTTTAATGCCCCAGAAGCTCCCCTGAAGTGTTACTATCACTTCCAAACAATGGACACAAATCTTCAGTCCTGAGCATTGAATATCAGCAAAAAGACCTTTTTCCCCTGTGTTCAAACATGTTATAATTAATAACTTGAATAATTAATTACTAATTATAAGAGCTGGGAGATCACATGTGCTGTGGTAGATTTTTTTTTAAGTTTTTCACTGGGCTCCAATGCAATTAAATATGAAGATGAGGATGTTATATAAACTAAAGGAAGACTCTGGACTTAGATAATAACAGTGTAATTATTGCAGAAAACCCCCTGCTGGATGTGCTATTAGAAATACTCTTTTTTTTTTTAAACTTACCTTCCATGACCACATCTTTCATTTCTCATGAGGAAAACTTTATGCCAAGAGTTTTACATGCAAAGAATGATCCTTTCAAATGTGGTTTCAATCTCTGGCTACTCAAACTGAGAAACAAATGAGCCTGATTTTGTGTCCTTAGCCCGAGAAACCCCTGAAATACGAGTGGGACTGGAACTGCTCCAAATATTACCAAGCTCCATGTGGAAATCTCTTGTCAAAACTAATCAAATCTGCAATGCAACTGAAATTCTACGACTTCTCCCATTTTTCAGAGCCATCTGACATTTGCAAACTGTCTTCAATGAAGGAGAAATATCGAAAATCCCACATTATTTAAGACAATATCATTAAAATTTGGGAGGAAGCAACCCAAGCCAACCCTCCCTCCAGGAGACACCCAGGCAGGAAAAGGAGAGGATGGTGAAGGAAAAGGAACTTACATTCCCAGACATTTTGTCTAGTTCACTCATGGCCTCGTGTATAGCAGCTTCTAAATGGTTATTTAGCTTTCCACTTCTAGGAAGGAAAAAAACAATGCCATCAGTAACTGTGAGGAGCAGCAAAACACCCTAAAAATGAATGGCAAACACAGAACTCCTTGGGAATGTTGGAACTGAGGAACCTCCCAGCAGGAAGATCAGACCTACACACAATATTATGCAAAGTCAAGGGTTGGGTTGGAATTACAGAAGAAAAGTTAAATATCCTAAATTATATTCTAAGTTGTATTAATTATCCAAAATACTCCCAGTTTTACCCTGGAATGAAGCACCCCAAGGGCTGTGGGACAGCCCCAAATCACCCCAAGTCATTGGGCAGCTCCAAACACATGGATTTTTTCCTGGGATTTGTTCTCCCAAGACCTTTCCCTCTGGAACACCAGGACAGGTCCTCATCTGAGGAGGATCTGGCCCCCAACGTAGGTGTGTGTATAAATATATCTGTTTGAGGTAGATTGGCTCATTCCTGCCTTCAGCTGAGCAGGACTTTGGGCAGAGGAATGGGCTTGAAGGGAAATGATTCAGGGTGAGATCAGGAAGATGAATGAGACTGTTGTGGGCTCCATCCCCTTATCCCAAGTTATCCTGCCCTGGAGAGGCAGAGTGAGAGGAGGAGGAGGAGGAGGAGGAGGAGGAGGAGCAGAACCATCTCTGTCCTGAGGGGAGGGGATGGCACACAAGGAGGAGAACACCCTGTCCCCAGTGGGTCTGTCATCAGGACTGTCCCTCCCAGGAGACACTTTCTGGGAAAACCCTTCCCTTATAATCACAGGATGGGCTGGAAAGGACCTCAAAGCCCATCATTCAGTGCCACCCCTGCCATGGGCAGAGACACCTCCCACCAGCCCAGGTGGCTCCAGCCTGGCCTTGGACACTTCCAGGGATCCAGGGGCAGCCACAGCTTCTCTGGGAAATCTATTCCAGTCCCTGCCCACCCTCCCAGCCACCAATTCCTTCCCAATGTCCCATCTAAACCCACCCTCTTTCACCTTAAAGCCATTCCCCCTTTTCTGTAACAAGGAAATCAAGCTGATGAGACCAGTTGGGATGTTCTTCCCCAGGACCTGCAGGTTTCTGGCAGCTGGAAGCCCTTGCAGAAGCCCAGCAGGGAAGGAGCAGGGATGAACCCCATTGCTGGAGCTGCTGGGCAGGAATTCCAGCCCCCAGCTCAGCACAGGGCATGGCTCTCCTGGAATCACACCCAGGATGGAGCCTGCCTGGAGCTGGGAAGGTGCTGGAAGGGATCCATTAGCTCTCTGATGTTCTCTGATTTGAGCAAAGATGGGATCAGGTGCTGGCAAGGGAAGTCTGGATTGATGGTGCAACTTGGATTGCATCCCATTACATCCCTACTACAACCCTGTCCTTAGCTTGGCAGACATGACCCATCTTTAATTCAGTTCCAATACTTCCATATTTAATCTATAGAATCAATATATTATTGGAGATTGAATCAAGACTGTGCAGTGAGGGCAAAAGCTGGAAAATATACAAAGGCTGAGAACTGTGGGGACACAAATTCATGGAGTTATGGAATAGGATTGTCATTTTGGGGACCTGGCTGCTAATCCTGCTCTGTTGGGCTAAGGGATGAGGACTCCATGTGTACAGTTGTACCTAATGCTGATTGTTTTAAAGATTTGGGATAAAAACCTGGTCCTGCAGAGAGAAAACCAGGTCCTTAATGACTGCCAGATAAAGCTACAACTGTACATGGGAAAAGGAGGAAGGGTCCATGAGGAAACACCTAAAAATAAACTGAAATAGGGATGAACTTGGAAAAAAAACACCACCAAAACTGTCTCACTGGCAAAAAAGTTCCTTTTCTCAAGCACAGAGTGACATAAATATATAGAAATAAATGAAAGCAAAGCTCACACCTTCAAAGGAAGGGAAGAGAATTATTGAATCCCTTTCAGCCTGTGGAGAGCTGACTTGGAATTCTCAGAGATTTAAGGGATATCTTTTCCCTGCAACAGCAAATAAGCAGCAGCACCACAGAGCAAACCCCAACCCAGCACAACTGCCCCTTTGCCATCCTTTTAGAAATGTCCAGAGGGTTTTTTTTCCCCAAAAAACTCAGTCACTGCCCTGTTTTTGTAGATCCTGATGCCTCTTGTCCCAGGATTTGCTGTCCCACAGTGTTTCCATGCCTGGATTTGTGACCAAAAGCTGAAAAGGAGGATAAACTCCCCCAGGTCTGACCCAGAGCTCTGCTCTGAGCCCCTGCTTGAGTCTAACCCAGCCAGACCCCACAAATCAATCCTAAACCACTTCTCAGCAATGGGAAATAATGGGAATTTCTCCAAATAAACCCACATAAAAAGGGGATTTCCCTGAATAAACAAGCCTATGCTCTGCCACAGGGAGAGGGAAGAGAGAAGGGCAGAGCTGGTTAAAAAGCATTACTGGGTCACAATAGTTTTGATGGCCTGACTTTTTTTTGGTAAAAATTGGCAAATTAGAAATGCCCCCAATGAAAGCTGCCCCAGGGAGGCTGACATTTCCCAGGGGCCACTGGAACCACCAGGAGAGGCACCAAAAATTCAGCTGGGGTCACTCTGTGATTCTCAGACCCGCACAAGGAATCAGAACCGAGACTCCAACCGGGCTGAGCTCCCCAAAAAGGAGGCAAACCCCGCAATTATTGCATTTCCCTGTCAATAAAGAGCATTTACTCACTTCCTGTTCCTCTTCCTGGCTCGGCTGTAGGCTTCCAGCCCCTCTGTTAGTGTCTTCAGCTTCTCTGGCTCCACCTGAGTGAAGGCATGAACACCAAACCACATTACCCACACCTGCAGTCAGCACCCAGCTCCTCTCCCTCAGCCTGGAAACACAGCCCCAAAATCCCAAAGGACCCCAAACCCCAAAGGTTCTGCCCACCCCCTGACACAGGCACTGAGAGAGGAGAAGTTCTCACCACCACACACAACTGGGTTTGGAGCCTTGTCTGGCTTTGTGCCATGAGGATGGACACTTGGGGAGGTCTCACACTTGGTACTCACATTTTACCAGGGAATTTACACCCTGGAGACACCTGGAATGCACTAAAATACCAGCACAGATGACACAATTCTAACACATCCCATTTCTGGGTGAAATATTTAAGGTCTCTGTTGCTCCTGGCATGGCCAAATTCATTCCTGTTTCAGAAGAAAAGCTTTATTTGTGCCTTAGGAACCCACAACTCTTCACTAGAGCTTTATTTGTTTGCCCTCAAACTGGTTATTTTGATTTTTTTTTAAATTTCAGAACGTCCTTTAGCGTTCTGCTGAGTCAGGGATGGAGTCAGGCAGGCACCAATATTGGTATTTGAGAGTGTTTGAACTGGAAATTTAAACTGTGAACATTTTAAGCAACACATTTATACATTTTATATAAACCAGTTAATCCCAGTACAAACAATACAAGCAAGAAGATAATTAATTGTATCACCTCTATAATGTTATCATTTGTATTCTCAAAACATGAGTCCCCTTCACTCTTATTTTCACCTGGCTCAGTCATTTGTGCTTGTGAAAACAGCAAAATCAGGATTTATAACACATCAACCCAAAGGGAAGCAGGGCCTGAATCCTTTTGGCTTTGCTACACCTGGATTGGTGTTTTTTAATTCCACAAGAACCTCAGCCAGCCCTTCTTGGTTAAAAGCAGGGTTTGTGTTCTGACACATGGCAAATTAACCTGAATTTATGAAGTTTGCCTCTGCACAGCCCGAAAATGAAATGGGAATGCAAATTCCCTCCAAACTGAGCCTTCAGTCCCCACAAATTTCCATCCCCCACGGGACTGCTGCTTGGCTGGGACAAGGGAAATTCCAAAATCCCCTACAAATAAGGCCCAGCATCCCACAAGTTGAGCTCCAGTTCCCCAAGTCTCCACTCAGGCCTGTGCTAATGAAATTGGGGAATAATTCCAGGAGTCATTCATGGAGAAATCTGCACGTGGGGAAGGGAGAATTCAATTGTCCTGAAGTCAATTCAATTAAGCCAAGAATTGTTGTACTTTCCCCTTAAAACTGTGCTCCCTTTTAATGCAAATCCTTCCAATAATTCCTCTGCTCGTTGGATTTTGGAAGAACACAAGAAACAAGCTTCTGTTGGAAACCTGGGGAGCTTTTCTAAGGATAAATGTGGGAAGGAAAGGAATTATCCCTCTCCACGTGTATCTAAGGAACAAACTGCCATGAGATAAATAAAACTTCAGTGGTAAATAAGAACATGAAGAATTAATACCAAGTTTGGGTAACAGAGGACTTGGGTTAAGTGACAAAAAGCACTCCATATCTTCATTATTGGCATTTTGTGA
>JAXCLP010000166.1:999864-1012964 GCA_035584035.1 Lepidocolaptes lacrymiger
AACCCTTTTGGAAGGCCTTTAAACCAGTTCTGAGGATCTTGAAGTCTCTCAAACCCTTTTGGAAGGCCTTTAAACCAATTCTGAGGGCCTTTAAACCAATTGTGAGGGTCTTGAAGTCTCTCAAACCATTTTGGAAGGCCTTTAAACCAATTCTGAGGGTCTTGAAGTCTCTCAAACCTTTTTGGAAGGCCTTTAAACCAATTGTGAGGGTCTTGAAGTCTCAAACCTTTTTGGAAGGCCTTTATCTAGCCCTAAGCCTCACTTCCTCCTCCAGTAACCCCCCAGTGCAGTTCCCAGTGCAGTTCCCAGTTCTCTCCATGGCTCCCAGTGACCGGTGCTGTCTCTGCTCCCACAGCACCAAGCCCGAGGACTCCGGTGTGGCCACCTCAGCCCCGGCGGCCGCCACGGACACGGCGGGCACCGGCACAGCCCCGGTGAGCGAGGCCACGGCCACGACAGCCCCCACAGGAGCTGCCCCCGAGGGGGACACGGCCCCGGTGGCTGCGGGGACAGAGGCGGAGGGAGCGGGCACAGCCCCGGCCGAGGAGCAGGGCCAGGGCAGCGCCGGCCCCGCGGCACAGGAGGGGACAGCGGACACGGCCACCGGCACCGAGGACACGGCCAAGCAGGAGGTGGCAGGAGAGTGAGTGGCACAAGGGTTGAACTCCAGGGAAGGAGATTGAGGGGGGCATCAGTGACCTGGGAGGGTGGGCAGAGAAGCTGTGGCTGCCCCTGCATCCCTGGCAGTGTCCAAGGGCAGGGTGGATGGGGCTTGGAGCACCCTGGGCTGGTGGGAGGTGTTGGGACAAGATGACCTTTAGGTTCTCTTCCCACCAAAACCATTCTGTGAGAAATTGGGAAGCCACGTGCCTTTGCTGCAGTTTGGTTTCTCCTGGGATCTGGTTCCTCTTCAGCTGAGGGTCAGCAGGCCCCTTGACATGAGTGTGGCTCAGTGGCACCACACAATAACAGGGAGTGAGGCAGAATGGCTAAATCCAGTTTTGGGAAATGAACCTCCTTGCCAACCCCCTCCCAAAGCTCTAAAACCCTCCAGAGATCACTGACATGAACATCCCATAAATTGTTCACTAGCTGTGAGAATTTCCCATTAAGCACTTATTCTTTATGTTCCTTTTCCAAAGACACGTGCACTTGGCTATCATTAAAAGAAAATAAAATACTAAATAGAACTTTATCTGTTCCAGCAGAAATGGGACCCTTCCTTTATTAATAATGAGGAATTGATTATGTGGGGAATTACAGCTTATGATTTGAATCATTCCAACAAAGAGAAATGCTGTGGGGGATTGCAGACAGCAGGAGACACCTAAGCACAAGAGGCGTATTTTTGGGCCCTTTACATTTAATATGTGAATGTTCCTGCTGAATTTCAGCATTATATTTTCAGTGAATCATTTCTAGATAACTTGAGCAGGCAGCCAACTGCCAAAGGGAAATATTGATCTGTAATAATTTGCTTTTTTGATCAGTTTGGATCAGTCTGTGAGGAAAAGTCTTGGACAACCTGGGTTTATCCTGTGGAGCATCATTTTTTTCTTTGAGCTGCAATTTAAAAAACTAGCCTTATCTGCTTATGGTGGTTCTTAGATCAAAGCATATAAACACTTCAATCATAAAATGATTGATTCTTTGTTTCTAGTGCTGCTTCAAAGAAGGAGGATGAGGATGCCCAGCCGGTTAAAAAAACCTACACATGGAACACAAAGGAAGAGGCCAAACAAGCCTTTAAAGAACTGCTAAAAGAGAAGGTATTTTGGCCAATTATTAACCTTTTATTGAACTACAAAACCTGCATTTGCTAGGTTTACCTTTTTATTTACCTTATGGCTGTGTTTTGAGGACTTGCTCCCTGTGGAATGTTGATTCCAAAGCTAACCAGTCCCTCATTCCCTGTTTTCCCAGCGAGTCCCATCCAACGCCTCGTGGGAGCAGGCAATGAAAATGATCATCAACGACCCCAGATACAGGTACTGCCCCCTCCTTCCCCCTTAACCCCCAGACAGGCTGCCAGGGCCTTGCACAGCCCAGTTTGGGCCACTGGGAAATATGTGGGCACCTGTGCCATTGGCAGGGAACTTGGTGCCTTCCCTGCAGGAAGAAATGCTGAGTTTTCCTTTGGTAAAAATGTGGCAGTTGGTATTTTCTGCTGTTTGTATTCCTAAAAACGTGCATTTATAGTGGTGGAGCTGAAGACTCTCCAGGTGACTTTGGAAATGAGTGGCTGCCACAAACACTGGCAGAAAAGGGGTGATAAAAATACAATTGCAGTGTGAAATGTGTGAATGCAGCAGGGCAGTAACTCGTGCTTTGTGATTAGTGAGTGCTGCTGTTTGAAATGGTCTCCTCTGGTCCTGAGCCAGTGCTGTGGTGACTGCTCCTTGAGGTTGCATTTAACCCTGGCTCAAACCCAGGATTACTCAGATCTGTCACCTCTTGGTTCTTTGGGTTGTCTTCTTTGATCCCTTTGTATAAATGGCATTCTTATTTTCTTTTCCTCTGCTGTGAAGTGCTCTGGCAAAACTGAGTGAGAAGAAGCAAGCCTTTAATGCTTACAAAGTGCAGACAGAGAAGGAAGAGAAAGAAGAAGCAAGATCCAAGTACAAAGAAGCCAAAGAATCCTTCCAGCGTTTCCTGGAGAACCACGAGAAGATGACATCCACCACCAGATACAAGTAAGACCCTGCTGGCACAGGGACTGAGCCCTTGGAGGAGAGCCCTGTTGGGGTGGGAGGGTGTGCAGTGGCCTCTGCTTGGATTTTGGACTCTTTCCTTCATTTAGAAAAGATAAGAAGGTGTGATGGAAAAATTCCCAAGGGGGACAATCAGGGAGACATCCTGCAGAAGTGTCTGCAGTTCACTGGTGTCACTGGGAGCTGCTGGGACAGTTTCAGTCACCAGGAAATGTTTTGTCTTTGCACAGAAAAGCTGAGCAGATGTTTGGGGAGATGGAAGTGTGGAATGCCATATCCGAGCGGGATCGCCTGGAAATTTATGAGGATGTCTTGTTCTTCCTGTCCAAGAAGGAGAAGGTGATCTCTCATTGACCTTGTTACCTCCTGAGTGCTGAGGGGCAAGGTGACCCCCTCTTGGAGGGCTCTGGCAGATAAACAGTAAGGGTTTTGGCAGGTCCTGGTTTTTATTGGGATGAGTTCTTGCTACATTTGCCACGTGTTGAATTGTTAGTATGATTTTAATTAATTAAAACATGGCTTTTATTCTCAACTGCTCTGAATCACTGTGGAACAACAGTAATATGTCAAAATTGTGTAAGTCCAGGTTGGGTTGTGTTCCAAGCCAGGTTGGATGGAGCTTGGAGCAACCTGGGATAGTGGAAGGTGTCCCTGCCCATGGCAGGGGGTGGGACTGGGTGGGCTTTGAGGTCCTTTCCAGCCCGAACCAGGCTGGGATCCTCTGGAAAGGAAAGGTTAAGTTTGGGTTTTCTTGAAGCAAACTTGGTGTCACATCTTCCTGTCCACACAGCCTGGAATGTAATCCCAAATCAATGCCTTTTCTCCTCAGGAACAAGCCAAGCAGTTACGGAAGAGGAACTGGGAGGCCCTGAAGAACATTCTGGATAACATGGCCAATGTCACCTACTGCACCACGTGGTCGGAGGCCCAGCAGTACCTGATGGACAACCCCACCTTTGCTGAGGATGAGGAGCTCCAGAGTAGGGCACAGCCTGGGGGTTCCCTGGGGAGGGGCCCTGGGAGGACATGACCTGATCCCTCTCCTCACTGTTCTCCTGGCAGACATGGATAAGGAGGATGCCCTGATCTGTTTTGAGGAACACATCCGGGCCTTGGAGAAGGAGGAGGAGGAGGAGAAGCAGAAGAGTTTGCTGAGGGAAAGGAGGAGGCAGCGGAAAAACAGGGAATCCTTTCAGGTTGGTGGGCTTGGCTTGGCTGTGCTGATGGGTCAGGGGGGATGTTTCATTCCTTAGGGCTGGCTCAGGGGTGGGCTTGGTGCCTCACTGGGAGGTTGCAGCAGTTTCTCCTCTCTCTAATCAACTGGTTGCCAGCAAACTGCAGGAGGGGGGGAAGGAGAGGACAGAGGTGTGGATGGAGAGGAGAATATGATGGGAACATCATAAATGGTGGAGGATAATGGGATTTTTCCATAGTGTTTGAGCAGCACTGGAGTTGCAGGTGTTGGGATTGTCCATGGCAGCTGGAGCCAAGGAGAATTCCTTCCCCTGTGCCTGTGTCTTGCAGCTGTTCCTGGATGAGCTGCACGAGCACGGCCAGTTGCACTCCATGTCCTCCTGGATGGAGCTCTACCCGGCCATCAGCTCCGACATCAGGTTCACCAGCATGCTGGGCCAGCCAGGTGAGGCTCAGGGAGCTGCCCAAATAACCTAAAATAGCTGAAAAATATATTTAAATGTTGTAAAAAGTCTTCAAAATGGCTAGGAAAATTCTGAAAACGTCTTAAATCTAAAAAATAGCTCAAAGTATCTTAAAAAGTCTAAAATATCTTCATCTAGAAATCTTAAGAAAGGCTAGGGAATGTCTAAAAAATCTGTTATCTAAGGGACCTAAAAATATCTTAAATCTGAATAATATCTAAAAAAATTAAAAATATAAGATACCTAAAACTATCTTTTAAAATATCTAAAAATCTGAAAGTTGTCTGAAAAAATCTAAAACGTCGTGTAAAAAATCTGAAACATCTGAAAAATCTGAAATGTTGTCTAAGAATATCTAAAAAGTTATCTTAAAAAATTTAATCTGAAATAATATTCAAAACAACAAAATCACAAAATCCTAAATTTAGCAAGCATCTAAGATATCTACCAAAAAAATCATTAAAAAATCTGAAACAGCAAAACCTCTGAAAGAAAATTGGAAAATAATTTCCAAACCTCTAAAAACCCTGAAAAAATCTTAGGAGAATTCTGAATATGTTGGAAAGGTTTGAAATTCCTCCCCCCTGCCCAAAGCTGTCCTGACCCCTGTCCCTCCCCACAGGCTCCACTGCCCTCGACCTCTTCAAGTTCTACGTGGAGGACCTCAAGGCTCGGTACCACGACGAGAAGAAGATCATCAAAGACATCCTCAAGGTGAGCACCTCCCTTCCCTCCTTCCTCTTGGCCATCCTGGAGCTGGGGAGGAATTCCTGGTGCCAAAGGAGCTCTTCCATCCTGCCAGGACAAGGGCTTTGTGGTGGAGGTGAACACGTCCTTCGAGGATTTCGTCACCGTCATCAGCTCCACCAAAAGGGCCACCACCTTGGATGCAGGGAACATCAAACTGGCCTTCAACAGTGTAAGTATGAGGAGATACAGGGATTGGAATGGACACTGATCATACCATACATATAATTAATACATATTTGGAGACTTTGGGGTCTGAAATCCCTTGTCGCAACAAGAATTAACATTGATTTTCACTCCCTTTCTCCACCTTCTCCCCCAATATCTGAGGTGCTCACATTGACACCAGTTACCCAAACCATGGCAGAGCTTTCTCATGACTCAACCCCTCAGCATTCCAGCCTGGGGAATGTTGAGGTGGGTCACTGTCCCTGACCTCTGCCTGTCCTGTCCCGTGGTGCAGCTGCTGGAGAAGGCCGAGGCACGGGAGCGCGAGCGGGAGAAGGAGGAGGCGCGCAAGATGAAGCGCAAGGAGTCGGCCTTCAAGAGCATGTTGAAACAGGCCACCCCCCCCATCGAGCTGGATGCTGTCTGGGAGGATGTGAGTAGGGCTGGGCCTTGGGAAACCCTTCCCAGAGGGATTCCTGCTGCATCCTAATCCTAATCCTAAACCGTACCCTAATCCACCCCCCGCATCGAGCTGGACGCCGTCTGGGAGGACGTGAGTGGGGTCTATCCTTGAGAAACCATTCCCAGAGGGGATTCCTGCTGCATCCTGACCCTAATCCTAACCTTAACCCTAATCCACCCCTCCCCATGGAACTGGGCATGAGTGGGGCCAGGCCTTGGGAAACATTCCCAGAGGGATTCCTGCTGCATCCTGACCCTAAACCTTACCCTAATCCACCCCTCCCCATAGAACTGGACATGAGTGGGGCCTTTCCTTGAGAAACATTCCCAGAGGGATTCCTGCTGCCTCCTAATCCTAACCTTAACCCTAATCCTAACCTTAACCCTAATCCATCCCTCCCCATGGAGCTGGACACCGTCTGGGAAGCTGTGAGTGTGGTCCCTTCCCCAGGAAAGAATTCCCACATGGATTGAACAACCTGCTAATGCTAAACCCTAATCCTAACCCTGAATTGTTCATGTTCCTGCTCATGTAACTTGGAGCCCTACAAATTGGCCTGTAGTTTATTCAGTGAAATTGGATGTTTGATGGGAATAACTTCAGTCTGGGGATAATTTTGATGACATTTTGAAACAAAAAACCCAAAACACAAATGGAGAAAAAAAACACCAACACCCCAAAAATACTCACACGAAGCCCCCAGAATTAATTTAAATTATTTGAAAGTGTATAACTTTGTTCTGGGTAAAAAAACCTATAGAAACTTTCCTCTCTAAGTATATTTTATATGAAAACTTGTAAGATTTCATGGCTTAAATGGCATGTGCAGGACAAACAGTGGGATTCTCCATGTTTCCATCTGTTAGAGCTTCCCTAAGCACTGACTTGGTTGGAAATGTGGCATTAAAAGGGTTTGCCTTGTCCCACTGCAGTGGCTGTTTCAACTGCAGTGAAAACCAAAATCTATTTGTATTATTTTCTGTTACTTAATGTTGTTACTGTTCTATTCACTGCATTTTATAATATTTGATTTATTAATATTTACATTATGTTACTCTCTTGATGATGTTGTTGTTGTTGTTATCCCTAAATGGCGCTGTTTGATCTCAGAAATCCCTTGCTGTTTTCTGGCAGATCAGAGACAGGTTTGTGAAGGAGGCAGCATTTGAAGACATCACTCTGGAGTCAGAGAGGAAAAGGATATTCAAAGACTTCTTACATGTACTAGAGGTAATTATTAATTCATTTGTTCCCTCGTTAGAGAACATACCCAAAAATCCCTGTTGCTCCTAAACTGGGTGGGAAGGGGAGGGATTGAAGAGAATGGTGCTGAGTTGTGTTTCCTTGGGAGGGATGTGAAAAGGAGGGGTAAAAACCCTCATCTTCCAGGTGGGGAGCTGAGGAAACACCTCCCAGTTGTTGGGGAAACCTTGTTCTTTTATTGGCTCAGGTACCAAAGCTTGTGTCCCCTGCCCTGGAGCTTTTATTGCAGCTCCAGCCTGGCCATGCTGCCCATTTTTAGGGGGTTGGCACTCAGTGTGTGCCTGGGGCTTTCACCTCTCCAGGGCTGTGGAGGGTGGGAAACATCATTGCAGCTCCTTGTGCTGTCTTGGGGATGATCAGGGGTTGCTGCTGCCCCTGCCCTGGAGAGGGGCTGCTCTTCAGGACACAGGGAATGGCTTCAGGCTGAAAGAGGGGGAATTGAGGCTGGATATTGGGAAGGAATTGGTGGATGGGAGGGTGGGCAGGCTCTGGCACAGGGTGGGCAGAGAAGCTGTGGCTGCCCCTGGATCCATCCCTGGCAGTGTCCAAGGCCGGGTTGGAGCACCCTGGGCTGGTGGGAGGTGTTGGGGTTGGAACTGGATGAACTTCAGGGCCCTCTCCAGCCCAGAGCAGTGTGGAATTCTGTGCTGACACCTTGTCCTGTCCCACAGCACGAGTGTCAGCACCACCACTCCAAGACCAAGAAACATTCGAAGAAGTCCAAAAAGCATCACCGGAAACGCTCCCGGTCCCGCTCCGTAAGTGGGGCCCTGAAATCCCCTCTGCCATTACTCAGAATTGCAACTAATTGCTGCTGTAATTAGTGCTGATTGTAATGACTCACCTGCTTTGTGTGTGAAGGGCTCAGAGTCTGAGGACGACGACAGCCACTCCAAGAAGAAGCGGCAGCGCTCGGAGTCCCGCTCGGTGTCGGAGCGCTCTTCCAGTGCGGAGTCTGGTATGGGATGGGCTTGGATGGGCTTGGAGTTCTCCTTTCCAGTTGTCCTGTTGGGTGTTCCTCCTGTCACTGACGTGTTTTGTTCCCTGTGCCTGCAGAGAGGAGTTACAAGAAGTCCAAGAAGCACAAGAAAAAGAGCAAGAAGAGGAGACACAAGTCGGTGAGTGCAGTTCGGTGCTGGGGGGGCTTGGGGGCCACCTGGCTCTGCTTCCAGGGATCCTGGGGGATCTGCAAGGGAAGGTCTTGCTTGGAGTGGGATCAGGCTGGAGGAGGGAGGGGCTTGCCATCATAATAACTCTGTTATGTATAGCTCAGGATTAAAGCCCTGCTAAATTTGGGGGTTTAACTGCAGGTGGGAGTGTGAGGAACCTGCTCTGCTCTGCCCTGGTACTGGATGTTTATCCTGGCAAATCCTGGTGTTCACCATTATTGTGGAGAGCTGGAAGGGATCCCAGACACTCCTGTGTGTGCCTGAGTGACAGGGTTGTGGTAGAGGCTCTGAATCCTTGTATTGGAGCAGCCAAAGTAAGGGACAATCCTTAATGTCCCTTCCAAGCCAAACCATTCTGCACCTCCATGGAGTGGAGTCAGACTCCTCTGCCTGTGGTTCTAAAAATGAATATTGAACATTTTCAACCCCAACAGTCACCATTTCCCCTTTCCTTGCCCAGGATTCACCGGAATCGGATCTGGAACGGGAGAAGGACAAGAAGGAGAGGGAGAGGGACAGTGAGAAGGACCGGGGCAGGCAGAGATCCGAGTCCAAACACAAATCCCCCACCAAGAAACGGCCCGGGAAAGATTCTGTAAGTTTTGCTTCCTGTTTCCTTGGGCCTTGGGGGGGGCTGGAGCTCCACCTTGGCCTCCATGGCCCTGGAGGTGTTTCCCATTCCCAAATAACGGGGTGTTTGGGGTTCCTGTGTCCCCTCTGAGGGTCCCAGTGGGCACAGGTGGCACCTCCCGTGTGTCCAAGCCCATGGAAAGCCCATCCCAACCCCTGCCCTCGTTGTGTCCACAGGGGAACTGGGACACGTCTGGCAGCGAGCTGAGCGAGGGGGAGCTGGAGAAGCAGAGGAGGACTCTGTTGGAACAACTGGATGAAGATCAATGAGGACCTTATTTATACCAAAAACGTTTACACGTGGCACCAGAAGCCAGCAGAGTGTGGTGAGGCCGTGGGGCCTCGGTGACAGCGACGGCGCTTTTTAGTTTGTCCCCACGTCAACCCCCCCAATCCCCCTTGGCAGCAAGTGTAGGAAGGAATGGAATTCCCAGGGCAAAGGTGGGCCTGGCCTGGAGCTGTGGGCTGGGCTGGGTGGCAGGGCTGTCCCCACAGCCAGCAGTGTCTTCCCTGTGGCCCTTCCCAGGCAGGGAACAGCACGGGCTGTGGGGCAGAGCCAGTTCTGAAGGAGAAGGGGCTTCCTTGGACCCATTGGATGGTTTGGTGGGTGCTTTGTTCTGGGAAGGCAACGAGTCCATGTCCTGATCTGTCCTGCAAGCCCCCAGATTTTGGGATTTGGTCACTGACCAAACCAGTGTGGAGTTTGGAACAAGACCTGAGCCATTCTTGTGCAAGCCCCGCGTTTCTCCAGTCCATTCCCGAGGCCTTGGGACTGGGACTGGGAACGGGACTGGGAATGTGCCTGGGAATGTGACAGCAGTGCCAGCAGGGGGGGTGTGTGTGACACACCCACCCCAGTCCCCAACCCGCCCGGCCCAGCCGTGGCTGCTCCTTCAGCGCTTCTCTCCACCTTCTCTCTCCCCCTTTTATCTCCCCCTTTGGAACATTTAGGAATAAAACTCAAATTTGAAACCACTTTCCATGTGTTGCCTTAAGAACCTGCTGCAGGATGTGCCTGCAGAGCCCAGAGCAGGAGGAGGAAGCAATTGCAGCCCTGTTTCCCCAGCCCCTGTGCATGGTCAGGAAGGTGCCCCAGCCCTGCTCAGGGAGCAAATTGGGAACCCTCTCCTTGGAATATTTTTGTACATTTTTATGGATGATTAAACCTTGTCTTCTAGCCCGGACTGCTATTTATTTCTGCTGGCAATGCTGAGCAACCACTGCTGTGCTCCTGAGGCCTTCAGGCAACATCCCCACTCCCAGAGCTCTTCAGAGCTCAGTTCCTCTCCAGGGGGTTCCCTCCTTTGGCCAACTCCTCCTGCTGCATCAGCACCCCGAGGGGGATTGGATTCAGCCAGGGAATTCTCCTGCTGGGGAGGGTACAGGGCTCAGACTCCTTGGGAACTCCCTGGCAGTGGAATTTGTCATTTGGAATAGAAAATGCAGGAGTCAAACCATTTTTCCTGGGGTGATTTGGGATTTTTTTCCTGGGGTGATTTGGGATTTTTTTCCTGGGGTGATTTGGGATTTTTTTCCTGGGGTGATTTGAGATTTTTTTCCTGGGGTATTTGGGATTTTTCCTGGGATGCTTTGGGATTTTTCCTGGGATGTTCAGAGCAGGGTTCAGAGCTGTTTGCTGTGGAAATCCAGGCTGGAAGTGCTGGCACAGGGAATTTCCAGGTTTTCCCCTTGCAAGTGGCTCTCCCAGGCATGGAAGGACCCTCAGGCTGCTCCAGGACTGGACAACCAGGTAGGACTTTACCTGTGCTTTGCTCCCTTAAATTCACTTCCCTGGATTTCTATCCCACAGTGGGAATGTTTGGCCAGCAGGGAGCAGTGTCCAAGTGGAAAAAGTTATTCCTAAGGAAATAAAACCCTTAAAAGGTTTGCCTTTATTTTTCCACTAAAACTAAAAACCTGCAAATGTGAATTATCCTCGTGTTGGGCTTGTTTTTAATGGCTTTGCCAAAAGAAACTCCTCTTAAACTGAGCCTTTCAAACCAAGTCCCACTTTGAGATTTGGAGGGAATTTATCCAAACTGATTATTTTTAGGAGTTTCCTGTGTCTCCCTCACTGTTGTGGGTTCTGTCCTGACCCCTCTTCATCCTTTTCATTCAACCCTTCTAAAACTGGACCTGAATTTTGGGTAAAGTATGAACTTGGGAAGTTTAGGCCTTAGATGTTTTATTTTGTGTGTATTTATGGCAAATATTGATGAATCCCCCCTCATTTCACTCCTGGACCAACCTGTACCTGATCCAGGTGTCTTCCCATGGGAACACCCCCAAAATTTGTCCCCTCAGCCTCTTCCAGAACAACAAAGACTAAACTGACGCTGCAGATTCCCTGGAGAATTCTGAGTGTTGAACCCCCCATAACCTCCAGGTGTTCTGCCAAATATCCCCATTTGGGAAGGAAAAAGAAGGTAAAAGTGAGCAAAAAAAAAACCCCTCAGGATTTGGGTGTAGTAGTGTAAATAGTTTATTTGCTTTATGCCAGGAACAGACCAGGAAAGTAACATGAACTGCTTTATAAAACACTCCTACTCTTGCTAAAAGCAGATCTATTACTAGAAAAATATTAAAGAGAACATGCCAGCTGGGGGAAAATTTGGGGGTTTCATTAGAAAAATACCTTTGAGCTGAAGAAGGGGAGAGCTGGTGCTTGTAATCAATAATTTACTGCCTTGACATTAAAACAGTCCAATTGCTGTGGCTTCCAACACTCCTTGGGAAGGGAGAGGGAGAGGCCTGGCATGTTCTCTTTAGCAGGGCAAGTGCTGCAAAAAGGGGCAGTTTGGGGAGGAAAAACTGCCTGGAAATAGGTCAGTGTGGTAACTCTGAGCCCCCAACTGTCCCTTCAGTTAAATATAAAACCAAAAACTATAAGTTAAAATAACATTCAGATTGTATAGCACAGGCTGGATGCATTTATTTCCTTTTAAACAATATTTACAATATTACCCAGAGGCTAAAGGAGGGGGGGATAAAAGAGAAGTGTAAAAACCATAAAAAACTGCACCAATTTTGTAGCAAAATATCTGTACATTTAAAAACAGATTATCATATAACTACACATTATCCAAGGGGGGGAAAAATTCCAGGGACCTTCACCAGTGGTTCATGGGAGCACAACATAAAAGGAAAAGGAAAATCAGTGGTTAAATACTATACAAGAAATTTTACAATTAACAGATGGATGGGGTGAGCCCCAGGAAAGGAAGCTGGAAGCAAAACGGGTCTTGGAAAGGACAAATGTCTCTTCAGTCCAGTTCTTCATCCTGCTTCTTCAGGACCTGGGGGGGCACAGTGGTCCCAAACTGTCCCCTGGCCCTTGAAGATGCCACCAAGAACCCAAAACCTCCTGGGATTTGGGGCTCTGTGACCCAAAAGGAGCCTCAGCAGGGACTGGGCGTGGGACCATCCCGGGCTGGGATCCCTCCTGGGACTGGACTGCAGGGCTGCCAGAGCCTAATACTGATTACTGAGGTGTTAATGGCTTAGTGCTAATTAATTAGGAGCTGTTACTGCAGAGCTGAGCACGCCGAGCCTCCCCCTCCTGGGGCACCCAGTTTGGTGCCTCTCCCTGGGATCCCAGACCTGCCCCCATCCCATCCAGAGCTGGGAAAGGGCTGGGGGGGCTCCCTGGGACTGTCCTTGTTCCCATCTGACCTTTGGGACGCCCTTTGGGATCCCCCTTTCCCAGCAGAGCCCCCACTGCCTTTGGGGCACCAGCACAGCGGTGCCCTCCACCCCAGCACGTCCCAGTACTCCCCGTTCCCAACTGGGCAGGCACAGGGGAGAGCAGTGACCGAACTGTCCCCAACCCCCCCAAAAACAACACGTATTTTACATTTTGGTTCAAACCCCCCGGGTGTGTCGGTGGCCGGAGCCGAGCGCGGCGCTCTCGCTTCCCTCGGAGCGGGGCCTTCCCTCTGAGGCACTTGTGGGCTCGGGGACAGCAGTGGGGACCCCAGTGCCACCTGCCGGGCCGGGGGCACCCCCTGCTCACAGCCCCACGTCGGGGGCCGGGGCCGGGCGCAGCCCCTGCTCGTCGAAGCGGCGTCGGACGCTCCTCCTCAGCGCGTCGGCGCGGCGGTACGGCTGGTTCCGCAGATCTGGGGGGACAGGGGGGGTCAGGGACGCCTGGGGAGGGACCCCAACACACACACACACACACACACAGAGGCAGACAAGGAAAGCCTGCTGGAAGCCATCAAAGCAGCTTGGGGAGGGCAGAGAGGGGGAGTGGGGGCTGCTGGCCCAAGCGGTGCGGTGGGACTGGTGGGAC
>JAXCLP010000166.1:1122123-1152709 GCA_035584035.1 Lepidocolaptes lacrymiger
ATCCCTTGTCCCCAGTCCCTCTCCAGCTCTCCTGGAGCCCCTTTAGGCCCTGCAAGGGGCTCTCAGCTCTCCCTGGAGCCTTCCCTTCCCCATATGAACACAACTGACCTGGTGTTCCTGGCAGGCAGCAGCAGCAATAATAACCTTCCAAATCATAAAGTTCTACCAGAAATAAATCCTGTGTCTTCCCTGAAATGGGACTGGGACCCTTTGGGGTCCTGGGGATGTGTCCTGGACTAGGTTGTTGCTGGGTCACAGGAACAGTGACTAGAAGAGTTTCAGCCCTCTGAGACACCCAGTCACTTACACACACAGTCATTAATTAAATTAGTCATTTTAAAAGCCCCTTTTCACAAAATTCCTCCTCTTCATCCCTGGCAAAGCCCAGGCTTTGGGAGAGGATTGTGGCTGTGGTTCCCAAGGGTCTCTGTCAGTCCCCACGAGTGGACACTGGGGGGTCCTGAGGGTGCTCCCATCGTGGACATGGACATGAAGAGGATGAAGGTCAAAGTGAAGATCCTCTCGGTTTACTCAAAGTGTTTCATCTCAAACACACGATTCCCATTTCTTTATAATCTGAGACAGAGTCATAGGAAGATACTTTTCCAGGAGAATTCCGTGCAGGAAAGTCACTAAAAAGGCGAATTCCAGGAGGAGCAGGAGCTGGTTCTGGGCTGAGACTCTGCAGTTCTGGCCAAAGCCACAGGGTGGGGATGGCAGAACACCCGAATCCTTCACACCGAGTCCTCCCCGAGGCTTTGGGACCTTGTCGGGATTTAAATGTGTCCCTGTGCTCTTCAAAGTCTTCCGAACTGGAGCATCTTCATGGGATCCTCTGGAATATCTCCTGCACATCCTTGGGGTGTTGGAGCCACTTCCCCTGTAGGTGTTGAGCTCACAGGATGAACAACACAGAGTGAACATTCAGCAATTCCAAAGCATTCATTAACTTCCTAATGAAACATTTCCCATCCCATTAAGCCACAAAAGGGGGGTGTCATTCCTAATTCCTGGGCAGCATTCCCAGTACTTCGTGGTGCATGAACTGAGCTCCAAAACCCACAAAACAGATAAAAATCTGTGAAAAAAAACCCCAATTGGTGAGTGCAGCCAATGAGAATCCTCATTTCCGTGCTCAGCTTCTGCTCCTGACCAGGTGTTTTTATTGTGATTCTTTTTAAAGACTTCATTTTATCTTAACATTTTTATATTCTTTATTTTTAGATATTTAAAGATTTTCTGAAAGCATTTCAATAAGCTTTTTAAATAAATGAAGATGCTGACATCTTTTTAAACCCAAGCTTGGCCGTGCCATGGACGATGCACATGGACCCAGCAGAGGAGAAGGAAGGTCTCCTGAGGTTTTCCATATAATGATTTTTTAGATTTATGATCCAACATGACCCTCTGTGACCCCCAATATGAACCCAGGGGCCAGGATGGCTCCAGTTCAGTGTCCCAGTGCTGTGGGCACCAACCAGTCCCCCCAGGAACAGGTGATTTGCTGGTGAGAAAGGTTTTCCAGCTGTATTTTTAGGACTGTTTTTAGGGCAGCATTTCCAGCATCCCCTGGGAGTGGGGGTCAGGGCTGGTTGTCCCTCATCCTTGGACTGGGAGAACTGGGAATGCTGGTGGGTCTCAGAGCCTTTGGTTTGTCTCCTTGGAGCCCTAAAAGCATCCTGTGATGTCAAATCTCTGCTTTCTTCCCCCCACGGTGGGGAAAATCTTGGAGCTGCTCTAAAGATGGAACGGGTTTGAGTCATGGAGACAGTAACAAACACTCCCACACTCCCCGTTCGGTTCTCCTAAATAATCCTAATTGCTGAAATTGGTCATATTTGGGGAGTTTCGGGCTGTTCATTCAATCAGGAGCCCCCTGAAAGCTCCAGCCCCTGGGTCGAGCTGCAGGAATAGTAAACCAGTGTTTATTTATTCAGCGAGCCCAGAATTCTGCAGCAATTATGACAAAACCCATTTATTCCGGATTCCGCCGATTGCCATGGAAACCCAACATTCCAGATCGCAGGGGAAGGACACTGAGCAGGAGAAAACCAGGGCTTAGCCCTTATTAACTGATTCATCCTGGAGATTTGGGAGGGAGAAATCCTTCAAATGGAGGCGCTTCCCTGTTTAATTCCGGGGTTTAACACTCTGGATCCTCCTGGGAAAAGGCTCTGGCTCGCAGAGCATTCCCAGGAAACCCAACCTTTGGCTGTGCAGAGCTGGGCACCATTCCCAGGCTGGGAATTCTGGTTTGAGGGGCTTTCTGGAGGTCTGTGCTCCAGTTTGTAGCTCTGCACTCGGGGTAAGGTGGGTTATAAAGGGGTTTGTGGCTGTGGCAAAACCAGCTGGTTTGGCCCAGTCGTGCTGGCCAGAATTAAATTCGTGTTTTGTGAATTAAAGCTGGGGTGGATTTCTCGATGATGTTCCTCCTTTCTCCAGAAATGGAAGTGTTGAGCAAAGCAGTGTCACAGCCCTCGTGGTAGAGCTGAAGGACTTTCTCATCCTGTGCATCTTTTCTCACCACTGGGGTATAAATAGGAGCTTTCTGTGAGTCACTGCCTGGAGGAGCTGCAGAGGGAGGGGCCAGGCACCCTCAGAATGCCTTGCTGGAACTATTAGGGTTGGAAAAGACCTCTAAGATCATCCAGTCCAATTGTCCAGCAATTTTTGATGAAGATCATGAACCTGTACAGACCTCCAAGCCCATCCCACCCCATGGGTAAGGACACCTCCCACCAGCCCAGGGTGCTCCAAGCCCATCCAACCTGCCCTTGGACACTCCCAGGGATCCAGGAGCAGCCACAGCTTCTCTGGAATGCTCAGTAAAGTTAAAATGTAGTTGCAAAAATACAACTTGTATTTGAAAATTCATCTCTGGGTCTCGCTGCTGAACTGAAACCCAAGTTCAGGGGTGTTTCCCCTTGCCCCAAAACACTGCTGTGGAACCTGCTTTGCCTGCATTTCTTCACTGTATCCCCTTATGAGGAGATCCTGGAAATCCTGGAAATCCTTCCCTCCCTGGCACTGGCTGAGGGAAGGATGCAGAGCCCTTTTTCCCAGGATATCCCTGGTGTGGTGCCCTTTCCTCCTGCTGGGAGGTTTGGGAAGTGATTTGTGCTGCAGCAAGTCAGTAATTTAGTGTTCTCCCAAACATCACAGCTTGTCATCCTCTGGCTGATTGGACCCACTCCAGCCTGGATTTGCTCAGGTCAAGAATCTGGTCTTGCCAGAAATGCTGCCCATCAGAGCCCAGACCTCCAGAGCTGCTAATTAACGTCCCCACCTTAATTGGCCCTTGTCTCAGGTGCTGGCCTTAGTGGTAATAATAAAATGACACTGCATGAGGTATTTCTGTGCCCATTCCATCATTATTTAGGGGGGTTTGGGGGGGCTGTGTGTGCTGAACCCCTCCTGGGAGGGGATCTGGCACCTGGGCTGGCCCTGGCATCGCTTTGTGGTGGGCACAACAGCTTTCCATGGAAACTGCTGCTCAGATTTTAGGAGTTCAGAGTTCCTGGGGGCTCCAGGGCTGGGCAGGCAGAGGAGCAGCATTCCCACTGCCCCTTCATACCTGCTCAGTTCACACAAAGCCCGTTGGAAATTCAAGATATTTGGGACTTGAAGAAAATGTTTTCATGAATCAGCCCCATCAGCTGCACCTCCTGAGCTGGATATTCCCAGTTCAGGGTGTAATCAGCTCCACTCCTTTGTCCCCCCTGCCCTTCCCACCCACTCACCACCCTCGAGGTTCAGGTGGGCTCTTCCAAAGATGAATAAACCCCAAGGAGCTGCCCCAGGAAGAATTCAGGGCTTTCAGACCCTGTGGGGAGCACCAGTGAGTGGGAGGGAAGGACTCACTGACAAAAGAAGCTCTTAGTCTTTCATATTTGCTTCCTGCTCCTACAAAAAGCCTTGGAGACATTTAACACCAGTCTTTTATTTTTATTTTTTCCTCCTGTGAAGCTGCCATGCTGAGCTTGGGTTCCATTCCCTGGCTGATCAGGGTGTGTTAACACCCTCTGGAAGGGCCATTTCAGGTTCTGCATTTCAGGAATGGCCCTGGGGGGATTTATGGAGCTCCAAATGTGCTGGAACACCAAGGCAGGGACACCAGGAGCATCACACAGCAGGGAAATGCTGATTCAATGTTCTGTCATCGTAGATTTGTTGCTTTGGAGCTCAAGCTCATGGAGCTCCAGGGGTTGGTCCCTTCACCTCTGCTCAGTCACCAGTGGGTCCTTCTCCCCTCCCCACTGGGTAGGATTAGAGCTCTTCCTTTATTTCTCATGCTGGACTTGCCCCACCTCATTTTCTTGTAGCGGGTGTTGTTCCAGGTGCTGGAATTTCAGTTCCTCTGCCAGTATTGAGTGATTCCTGCTCTGTGTCCTGGGTTTGGGGTGGTTCCTGCAGCCTTCCCTCTGTGTCCTGGGTTTGGGGTGGCACCTGCAGCCTTCCCTCCCCTCCCCCTGCCCTCCTTCCATCCCACCAGATCCAGGCTGAGAGCCCAGGGCTGGGTCATGATCCAGGCTCAGCTTGGGAAGAGACTGAGACTGAGAAAGGGGTGGAATTGGGGTGGCCACGGGGGTCCCTTCACCTGTCCCTTCCCGTGACACACAGGACCAAGCCTGATGGAGAAGGGTCATAACCACAGACCCCAAATCTCCCAGTGGCAAACAGGTCTGGCAGGGATGGTGAGAAACACCAGTGGGGTTTGGTGGGTGCAGTTTTTGGGGTGGCATCTACACTTTGGGGCCACGTGTGGACACTCAGGGGTCGCTGTGTCACCCCCCAGTGTCCCAAACCCTTGGAGTGGGACGTGCCTGGTGTGCAGCTGGGAAGGGACAGGGACACTGGTGGTGTTGGGTGGATCTGGGTTTGATGGCAAGCTGATCTCCAGGAACCTTTGAGATGAATCAAGGCAACAGTTCCCAAAATTCAGAGGGCAGAAATCCCTGGTGGGATCCCTCTGGGGCATTTTCAGTGGGCAGGGTGACCAGCCTTGGAGCAGCTTCACCTCCAGATGGTCAGGAGCTCATCCACTGATGCCCTTCCAAGGAGAACTTGAATATTAAAGTCCAAATGTGGCTCCTTCCCCCCATCTTTGCTCCATGTGCAGCCCACTCGAGGTGAAGGGAAGTGACTTCCAATATCCCAGTGGGGCTGGCTCTGGAAAGCCCCCCTAAATCCAGGGATTCTCCAGGGCCACCTCTCTGCCTGGGCGAGCCGTGCGGGATTTTAAGGAAATCTCTTCCTCGGTTTATTTGGTTTTTATTCCATTGAACAGAATTTGGAGGATTTTCACTCCTCTGTGTGTCCTGCTGAGCCAAGAGGTGGCAGCACCTCCCTCCCAAGGCGTTGGATGTGCTTTCCAGGAGTGGAATCTTGGATGGCAATAATGAGGGTTCGTTCCATTTGGGGGCTGAACTGGAATAAACCTCAATTTTCATCCTTGCATCAACGTGCCTGCAAATGAAGCTGATGAAGCTTCGGGTCTGGACCACAAATGTTGGGTCCCCTCGGGCTATAATACAACAAGAGTTGTAATATTCAAATTATTCTCCACTCTTTTTTTAAGGATAACTTTACAGCTTCATCATTGATTTTAAGAGAGACTGGAATGTTTCTGCATTTTGGATAAATTTGCCCTATTATAAATTTTGAGTTTCATCACCTTTTAATTCTGTGCTCCCTCATCTGGAGATTGAATTAAATTCTGGGAACAGCAGGTTCTGATCCCCCCCTCTCTTGCTCCTCCTGATTACAGCCAGAGCTGCCATTAGTTATTATTCCCCACACTTCCAATTATAATATTCTCTTCTCTGCTTGTAACTCTGTCAAACTGGGCTCTTCAAGCTCAATTTTTCCATCCGTGATTTGAATTCTCACTTAGAATATGATACTTTTTTTTTTGGGGGGGAATATTAGACCCTAAATATTGATCCTTGTGCCTTTATTCCTCCTTTTTGTTTGCTGTCTCGGAGGCAGTTGGAGATCTAGGACAGAACTTTCCTCTCAGCAGTCTATTTAGGGGTTGGGGCTGTTTTAAGTAGTCCCTGTCAGGATGTTGTCAGAGGCTGCAATAAACCAATCCTTCTGTTCTTGTTTAATGCAGGGCTTGGGAGATCAGGGAAAAGACGTGTCTGAAACTGCAGGGGGGAGTCAGAGGGAAAACACTGGTGTGTTTTGAGGGTCAGAGCATCAGAAATTACCTGATTGAATCCAGTTTCCAGGGCTTGGAGCTCCCTGGGACAGTGGGAGGTGTCCCTGCCCATGGCAGGGTGGGACTGGCTGAGCTTTGAGGTCCTTCTAACCCAAACCAGGGTGGGATTTTGGGGTTTTATGAACGACACAGAATGACATCCCAACATCACCTGCATTGGTGCATCACATCAGACTGGGAATTTCCAAGGTCTGCTGGTGGCTTCCACCATCTCTGCCTAAAAGCTGGGGAACTGAAGCCCTTCCCTGCTGTTTTAGGAGCTCCTCCTGGGTCAGGCCCCTTTCCCAGGGCTCTCCCAGAGCTGCAGGAGGAGCATGGGCAGGGGTGGCTGCAGCCAGGGCTTCTCTCTGCTCCACACCAAGGCCAGCAGGCACTTTGAGCCATTTCTCACTGCTGGGGCTTGGGAAAGGTCTCACACAGCTCTGCTGAGGTGGGACTGTCTGAGATGTGAATAAATGGGGTGAGAACTGCAGGGGTTTGTCTCAATTCACCCACATTCCCCCCAGACTCTGTAGGATGGTGATGCCCTGGGCCCCCTGAACTCCTGTCCTGTCCCAGGCACTGCTGTACCTGGATCTGGTGCAGATCCCACCTGGAATGAGGGCTCCCTGCAGTGAGAGTGGACTGTGGAAGAAGAGGGGGGATGTTTTGGCATCTTGGTGTCTGTTTTGAGCCATCCTACCCAGCACAAAGTGGACTCTTTATCCTCCTCCTGGAAATGTTCCCCTTTATTTCCCTCCAGAATTGCCAGTGGAGGGGAATGAGCCTCTCAAGTGGAGACACCAGCAGTACAGAACTGGGGTTTTCACCAGTTCCAGGGGAGTCCCATGAACATGATGCTCAGTCCCCACTTGCTGCATTTCCCCCCAGCCTGTGTGTTCTGCTCCTGGATGGGGAGAACATCCCAGAGTCACCATTGCACCAGGGACACAAAGAAAGGTCTCCCAGAGACTTCACAGGCAAGAACTCAACCCCCTGAAATATGCAGAGCTAAATCCGTGGCTCTGTGTTCTTCTCCCTCAGTTCCCAGGGATTCTGCCTCAATATTTAATGAAACCAGGTTGGATAAGTGGCTCCTCATCCATTGATCTGGTGTTTCTGGATCCATTCCTCCACTTGGAAATCCCCTGAACTGAACTGAGGACTCTCCTCCAGTCCCTTGCCATGAAATTCCAAGTGCTGTGTTGCAGTGTGTGGGAATTAGATTAGAGAGCAGAAGGAAATGCAATAAAATCAAGCTAATCAAGCCATCCCTGTAAAATCCCAAGGAGAAGCAGCAAACCACAGATAAGTTTGAGCTGTGTTTGCCTTTTTATTTCTTTCTTTCTTCCTTTAACTTCTTCACAAGAACAACAAATTCTTCTTAGCCCAGGGACTTCAAAGCTCTCAGTGACTCCTTTTCAGGAGTCTGACTCCCTTTGTCTGACTCTGTTGCCCCAAACATGAAACAGAAATTGTAGTTTTACTTGTTTAACTGAAGCAAAAAAAATCTCCCTGAGATCCTGTATTTTGCAGCAGCTGGAATTGCATTTTAACTTCCAGGGCTGTCTTTGTCCAGCTCCAGCTGCTCACTTAAAGCTCTGTTTTCTCCAAAGAGCTGTTACTTTGATAGCCATAATTTATCAAAGACATATTTCAGGCAACCTTTCCAGGAGTGTTTACTGATAAAACTGCAAATCTTTGAATGCATTTGGGAATTTGGCACTGACCAGGAGCTTTCTGCCTTTTGTGAGGCTGGAAAATCCTTCTGCCCACTGCTCTGGAGTGGTTGCATGGGATGTACCTGACATTCCCAGGACATTCCCAGGCCATTCCCAGGCTCCTGCCCCGTGACAGCCTTGCTGTTCTCAGCCCCAGGAGGGTGGCTGTGGCCCTTGGGGGTCTGTTCCAGTCCTGGGGGGGCTTTCCAGAGTGCAGTGGTGTCTTTCCCTCCTTGGGTAAAACAGCACCAGCTTCCCATAAGCTCTGTAATTGGCTCTCAGGGATGGTTTCCCATCATCCCAACAGCTGCAGCCCAAAGTGTTGTACAGAAACACTGAGCATCAGCACTTATGGCAGCCCAGGAGATTGATTAACATCCAGAAGGAAAGCAGAGGAGCTTAAAATAAGAAATAAAACAAGTGCTTAATCCTTTGGCCCAGATGGTTCTTGGCATGGAAGATAAAAATGTGTCTTCCCCTAAAAACAGAACCAGCCCATCTTCCTTCCAGCCAAGAAATACGACACAGTGCCAGCCACAAATCCACTCTGGCTTCTCGGGGTGGCACCTGGAGGGGGATTTGGGGCTTCCCAGCAGCCTGGTGGGCACTGTGGGAATGCCTGGGAATCCCCCCAAGCCCCACAGCTCTCAGAGGGAGGGATCCCAGTGCTCACACTGGGCTGGGGCTCCAGAACATTGTGCACACCATTTGGGATTTGCTTTGCTCAGCCCTGTGTGCCAGTGGGAGCCACAGCTGGAGTTGGCCAGAGCTCCCAAACCACCTCAGGAGGTGCAGGTACCGTGGTGGGCACTCCCTGCAGCTCAGCCCCCTCCCCGTGCCCACAGTGCCCACGGGGAAGAGGCATTTCACAGCTGGTTAAATATAGAGGGTCCCCACCAACCCCGTCACCCAGAGGAAGTGACACCGGAGTCTTCTCGCTCTCTGTAATTATAGCAGCTTTATGTAACAGTGTCACAGAGCTGTGCTGGAGAAGAGGTGGCACCTCATCCTCCACACTGTCAGATTAGACCCCACCAGCAGAATTTAGTACTGGAAATGCCAGGAATTAAAGCACGCCAGTGTCTTGGAATAAAACCTTGGAATGCACAGGACCTTCCAGGCAGGACATGGCCCAGGGAGCAGAATCCTCCCTTCACATGAGCCCTTTCTTTGGAAACAGAAACACAACCTTAGTCACCTGGTGGCTTCGAGGACTGTCAAGTACCACAAATGCTCTTTGCTGGTCAGATGTTGGAAAACAGGGGGATCTCGGGAGGTTCTCCTGTCCTTCCTCCACCCCAAGGCAGAAGCTGCAAGATTTTATTCCAAGATTCTTACCTAATCTGCGTTAGAAAACAGGAGAGGAGGGAGAGAGGGACAGAAATTGCTTTAGGGGGAAAGGGGAAGGAATTCCAGAGTCCCAGGATATGCTGAGCTGGAAGGGACCCACAGGGACCATCCCCAAGAGTCACACCATGTCCTGAGAGGAATTGGGCTGTGCCAAATAACTCAGGAGAGTGAGGAACTGGACTCCTTCCAACTGATGGAAGCAAGTCCTGCCTTTGGTGGATTGCTGGGGAATGCTGACAGCCCTTTTCCTGAATATTAATGGCAGGGACCCTTGGGTTGCTTTTTTTGCTTCCAGAGGCCCCAAAATCCAGGCAATCTGGGTGAAACCCCCAGTTCCTGTTCCACCTGAGGGCTGCTGATGGACAGGGTGGGTTTTGGAGCCCTCTGGAAGGAGTGGATTCATATCCAAGCGTGCCATTAACGTAACCACTAATGCTTCTTGTTCCTTCTGTGGGGTTCTGTCCCCCTGCTCCCAAGGAATGTCCCAAATCCAGCCCTGTGGCCTCAGGTGAGCAGGGAGAGGCCGTGCAGAACTTCACTGAATCGGGGCTGGGCTTTTGTTGCCTCAGGGCTGAGATTCCTGCCCCTCCTTCTCTCCCCAAAAAGGGGGCTCTGCCACCTGCAGTGCTGCTCCCAGGAGCTCCTGGCAGTGGGATCCCAGGTGGGAGTGGGGTTTGGGGAGTGCAGAGCAGGGAGAACTTGCTGACTCCCATTCTGGGTTGGCGCAGTGCGGTGCTGGGGCGTTCCCTTGGCTTGCCAATCTGCTCCCATTGATTCCAAGAGCACTTCGCTGTGTTTATGCAAATAGTTCTTGCTAGATGTCCTGAAAGAACCCTCCAAGTGCTGTCATTTGACTGAGGAATCATCAGATCAGGCTTGAAATAAAATTTCCTTTAGTTCTGTAGTCGTGCCCTGGGAAAAAAACCCAGTATTCACATATTTGGGTAGCTCAGAAATGACTAAATAATTGATATTTGGGGAGAGATGGCTGCACTGTCTCAAGGAGATTTGCTTTGTGCTTGAGAACGGGTTGGTTCTGATAAAAAGAAAAGGAAAAGAGGATGTGATAATTTCTCGTGGCATTCTCTGGAATCAGATTCCATTTGTGATATTGGCCCAGGGTATGGATGGAGTGGCTGAGCTTCCTTTCTGGGGAGGCAGCTGATTTCACAGAATGTTCTGGGCTGGAAGGGACCCCCAAGGACCAGGGAGTCCAGAAGGGAATGTGTTAGTCTGTGTTCCATCCCCAGGGACTCCTGGGTCAGGAAAAGGCTTGGATGATCTTTCCAGGTGGAAAGAGCAGCTCTGGGTAGTTCTGTCTCAAGGGCTCTGGGCTTGCAGGACCATTTTCCATAATCCAAGATTAAAGGGACAGCCTGGTTTTTGATGGGTCCAGTAGGTCCTATAGAAACCTCCAGGAGTCCTATAGAAACCTAGAGATGTCCTATAGAAACCTAGAATCTGGCTTGTTTTGTGGTCTCTGGTCACATCCTCAGGATCTCCTGTGCCCCTGGCCACGTGGAACTGTGGGCTTCAAAAAAGGCCAGCAGAGAACATTGCAATAATCCATGTGAAAGCTCCTCATGGAGTTTTTCAGGGGTTAAAGCCTCAGTGCAGCTCATTGACCCATTCCATGTTCCCTGGCTAAATGACCTCATTAAAAATGGCCTTTGACTGAGAGCTCCTCTGTACACAGGGATTTATGTTTGGCCATTTCAGACACGTGGCTGGGGGAAAAACTTGGAAACACAGGAGTTCTTGTCCTTTTTTTGGCTCTGCTGATAATTTCCCCCAACTCAGACCAGTAAGAGGGTCTGTCCCACGGACACACACAAACTTGGGGGGTTTGGGGGCTCCTTCCTTTAGTGTCAGCCACTGCAGATGGCAGGGACCAAGCCCTTCTCTGTGCCTGGGGCAGGGAATTCCTTGCTCTGTAATCTCACACCATCTGCTTTCTCTTTAGGGAAGGGGCCAGGGGTGATTCTGAGCTCTCCAAACCTTCACCTAATGCATAACCCTCATTTTTTGTTGTAGTAAGGGGGGGGTTTTGGCTCGTTTGAGCCACTCCTTGGGGAGCTCGCCTCAAAAAGATGGAGCTTTCAAGTGTCTTCCTATTGTACTCTTTCTCTTTTGCCTCTGCTATCCCAGAAGTTGAAAAGGAAAAGAGTTGGCTTTCTGGAATCCCACAGAGATGACCATCCATCAATCCTGAGTGAAGTCCCTCTGCCTCCCAGAGCTCAGTGGAATGGGGGTGGCTTGTCACTGAAATAAATTTGGAGCTATTTTCCTCGCCCTGTTTATCCCTCCTTCCCTCTGCAAACCTTCCTGGCTCCCCATTTCCAATCTCCCTCCAGCCTGCTGTTCCTTCAGCATATTTATGGTATTTATATTACTTTTCAGACAACTTAGGAGAGCTGGATGCCTTCCTTTCTTACCTGCTCTTGGATAAACTATTCCATAATATTCACAACAGCCTTTGATTTGGAATTCCTCTACATACAGCAATTTGTATTTAAGATTTTTAGACACGTGGTTGGGAAAAACACTTGGAAATACAGGAGTTTTTGCAATTTTTTGGGCTCTGTTGATAATTTCCTAACCCCCTCCCCTGTGCTGGGAACACAGGGTTGTCTCAGGAGAGCAGGATTTGAGGCTGCTGGAAGGGATTCAGACCCCTCCACACCCCAAAAAAACTGCCCCATCATTGTATTTTAGGCAGCCAAGTCAAATTCTTGAAGTAGGCTGTGCAACTGCTCCTTATGTTTAGATCTTTTCCAAGTACAATCCCAATTTAATGAGCTGTGTGTATTTTTATAGCATCTTTTAGGAGCCTTTCAAGTGGAGTCATTAAATATGTATTTTTAATAACCTCTGTGTCTTAAAAGCACAATGTGAAGTGTAAGGACTGGAAATCAAATAGTGATTCCCCCTGACTTCTGACTTCAATTATTTAATTGCAAATCCATGTGAAGTTCAGACACTTTTTTCCTCTTGTGATTTCACAGCCTTTTCTTTAATTTTGAGCTGACAGTGATTGTGATCCCTGACTCTTTTAAATGTCAGATCTTCAGGGTGGGCAGGGAGCCTGCTCTGGATCACAGGCTGGAAAAATTAACTCCTGTAAAGGGAGTTTAATGAACATTTTAAGGACCATCTCAGAGCTGAGATCCCTCAGGAGAAGCAGCAAACTGGGAGTGAGGCTGGGCAGGATTTGGGGAACTGAGGAAATCCATGAGAAATTGTGAATATGGTAAAAACACCACCTTTGGCTTTGCCTCAGGTGTTTCCTGGGCACTTCCCAAGGGATTAGAGGGAGCTCTGCAGGACTAAGGGAAGCCTTGGGAAGGAAAATTGGAAGGAATTGTTTTAATAAGCACAGGAAGCAAACTGGAAATTAGTGCTGAGAGTATTTTTTAATTACCTGTTTAATCCCATAGTGTTACAGCAGCAGCTTCAGTCTCGGCCTTCCAGCAGGAACCACCTGAGAGATTTTGTCCCTTAATTTAGTGGTAAAAAAGGTTCAAACTTGTGTTGATTCTTGGCGTTCAGGGTCTGGTTTGCTCGATTTTGGGTGTTGTCTCTGTGTGTTCCTTTAGTTCCTGGTGCTCAATTCGTGTTTCCAGACAAGGCCTGTTTCCTCAGGAGCCAATGGCTGTTCTCTGGGGTCATGAAGAGGCGATGTTGAGTTTTATTGTAAATAAATGAAAGTATTAGAGAGTATTTGGGGCTGGAAGGGGCTCTGGGGTTGTGCTCACCTGGGGCAGGTGACACACGACGTGGCCTTGGAATGTCCTGGGGCTGTCCCCACTCTCTGCCACCCCCATGGGGGGAAATTTCCCCTCAGGAAACCTTTTATTTTAATTCCTGCCCATTTCTGCTCGCCCTGTCTCTGACACCACCGCAACCCGGCTCCGTCCTCCTGGCACCCACCCGCCTTGGGGCTGTTGATGCGTCTTACAGCCCCAGCAGGCACCGCTTGACGCCCCGCGCTTATTTTTGCGGTAAAACACGTATATTTTGTGCCAAACAAACCCCGCTCCACCGCTCTCCTGTCCCACCCCCTCAGCCGCCTCACCCGCCGCCATCACAACCGCGGGGCGGCGCCACCGAGCAGCGCCCGGCGCGTCTTAGCCAATGGGGTGGCGGCGGCCCCGCGGCTCAGCCAATGGGGAGGCGGCGGCCCCGCGGCTCAGCCAATGGGGTGGCGGCGGCGGAGAGGATCAGCCAATGGGGAGGCGGGCGGGAAGCGCGGGGCGGGCGGCGGGGGCGGCGCTGTGAGGGGAGGGACGGAGGGACGTGAGGGGAGGGACGGAGGGACGGGAGGGAAGGGAAGGGAAGGGAGGGCAGCCCGGCTCGGTCCGGCCCCGCCGCTCCGCCGCAGCCAGCCCCGGCACGGCTCCCCCATGTACGACAACTTGTACCTGCACGGCTTTGAAGACTCGGAGGCGGTGAGTGGCGCGGTGATTGTGAGCGCGGCGCCCCGGCCGGGCCCCCCCCCCGGGCTGCCCCTCAGGGGTCGGGCCGTGTTAACACGCTAAGTTATTACATAAAACGTGGTGGCCGGGCTGTAAAACACGGCTCCCCACGGCAGGCAGGGCAGGGCAGACCCACGGCTCGGGGAGGGGTCCCGGCAGGGCGGGCACAGGGCCCTGGCCCCCCACAGGAGGGTCCCTGGCCCTGGGGTCTGTCACTGCAGGCCCTCTGTGTGTGCCCTCACGGACCACAGAAACTTGCTTTGGCATCGCTTTATTTCGGGGCTGCGGGAACCACCGCTGTGCAGCACCGAAAGGAACGCAGTGCACCACGCCGGGCATAAAACCTGTGGGTTTCAGAGCTGTGTGTGTGGCATCTTTCGGGGCTGTGTTTATTAGAATTCCAGGAGGGCTGGGGTTGGAAGGGACCTTAAAGCCGGCTTGTCCCACAGGCAGGGACACCTTCCACCAGACCAGGTCGCTCCAAGCCCCTCCAACCTGACCTTGGGCACTCGCAGGGATTGGGAAATTCTTTGGGTCAGTTCAGGAATTCCTGTCCTTTTGGGTTGTGTGTGTTAATTTGTGTTTTCTCTCACTGCTGCTGCTCCCAAGCTGCCATGCCGAGTGCATATGAGTGTGTCGGTTCCTTCAGAGACGTGTTTTGGGATCCAAATGGATGTTTCTGTAAGCCAGGCAAAGCGTGAATTCCTGGGAGCTGTTCTCAAGCCGGAATGTGTCTTGTGCTGATAGAATGTCTTTCAACAAAGCATAAATATGCTCTTAAGAAGACAGCTTAAAAAGCAGGGTAGTAGGGCTAAGAAAAAGGAGTTGCTTGAGAAGGGTTGATGTGGAAGAAATGTGTTATCTATAAAAGTTCATGAGAGAACGCTGATAAACGTGTCGTGGGATTTAAAGGTGCTTCTGAGATGCTCAATTCCATGTATTGACAGAATCCCAGGGGATTGGAAGGGACCCCTGGACATCACCTAGTCCACCCCAATCAAAGCAGAATCACAGGAGCCCCAGGGGGGTTTGGAATATCTCCAGAGAGGGAGACTCCACATCCTCCCTGGGCAGCTGTTTCCCTCGTGGAAAGAAGTTCTTCTTCAGGGTGAGGTGGAACTTCTTGTGTTTTTGTTCAAATTTCCTTAAAGCCCCACTGATTACCAAGAACGTTAGTTGGGAAAAGCAGTTTTAATGGTACCTGTAGACAAACATCTGCATTAAGGTGTGTGCTGGAAGGGCTGTGTAATAGAAGTGAGGAACCAGGTCTTTGGCTGGCCACTTGAAAGGATAGGGATGAAGGAAGGAATCATTTGCAGGTCCCTTAATACTCCCTTCAGTAGTTCATGGTACTGCTGTTTACAGCTTCTGTAATTTTACAGACTCTCATTAATTGAGAATGCTTTTGGATAAATTTAATTTCCAGAATCATGGGAATGCGTGAGAATTTCAGTCTCATAACCAAAAAGACCCCCCAAAGCCTACAAGCAGTCTGGGTCTTGCAGTGATATGGCAAAGCCAGAGGCCATAAAGCACACAGGCTCAGGCACTGAGCAGTTAAAATTCCCCGGGTGTTTGTTTGCTTTCTGCTCCCGAACCGCTTGCTTAAACCATTGTCCCTTATTATTTTAGCTCCTGACTCAGGGATTGGGAATGCCTGCTGAGACAATATCCTGGCAAACAGGTAGCAGGATGGCTCACATGAGTATTACTTTCTAGTCAGAGAGAGCCACCGTGGCAGAATTAATACAGTGCAAAACAAATCGGGGTTGGGGAGGGGGGAGAATTGCGGTTCCCTGCGGGGAAGAGCAGATAACTGTGAGCGTGCAGAGATGAAAGGAAAGGCCTCCCTATTGTTGTGCTTTAGGACACACAAGGCTTATCCCGGCTGCAGGAGCCACGAGCTGGGATGCTGGGCGTGCTCCTTCCTGCCCTGGAGCACGGGGAGCTGCGATGGAGGCCGTGCTAATTGCGGTGCTCGCAGCACGGAGTGAACCGCGGCCACATGAGTCATTAGTGCAGAACGGCTGCCCGAAGTGGGCATTTGCCCTGGCAGAACCCAGCCAGCCCCTCCCGGTGTGCATCAGCCCCTTTGAACTGAGTCCTCTTACACCGAGTAAACACCAGCGCTTCTGCAAAGGGGCTATAAAATTTCTACCTCATTTCTCCCGGCGGATAATGTACAGATGAACTGCTCAGAGAGCAGAAGCATGCAGGTGAAATTCTCCTGTTAAAAGCAGCGACAAACATGGCATTTTTTAACAGTGAACAGACCTATTGATGATTTTTGTAATAGCAGCTATTATTATAGAGTGTTTGCGTGTGGACATGTGTATAAAACATGCAAAAATACAATTTTTATTGGCTATACATAAAGAAAGGAGTGTGTGCATGGTATTATAATCCCTTACCAGCTGCGATGATTAATGTGAAGTAGATGATGCACTAGTTAGTGTGAGGCTTTTTGAAGGAGGAAAATTACACTGCTGAAGCTGAGAAAAACTGCCAGTGATTGTAGGCAAAAGGTGGTTCCCACATTTAGGAAAAGAGGTGCAGGGTTATGGAAGCCAACAACTTCTGCAGGGACAAGTGCCCTTGTCAGGAACACAGAAAAGCAGATGGAAAGTGTGTGGCTGTAGAGAGAAACATCTTCCCAGGGAAGATTTTTGCCTGTCTGTTGCCTTGCCCTGTGATTTTTGTGGGGTTTTAGTGCTTTGGGTAGTTCTAAAGGTTCTAAATTCCCTAAGTTCTAAATTCCCCTTTTGGGAATTAAAGCTTCTTTGCCGTGTATTTCACATTCTTGATAATGTGGCTATAGGACATAAAGCCCCATTAGCACAGGGGCTTAAGGCAGTGAGGTCCATTGGGTAAGCAAATAATAAAATAATACTGTTTGATGTTCACAGGTGTATGAGGTGGGGAGGGCTCTGAATGCTGCTCCACAGGCCACTCTGGAGTTTCCCAGTGCTCTTTGGTTTCAGGAAAAACTCCATCTTTTTCAGAAACAAACTTCAGTGACACCTTCCTGTAAGAAATCATTTTTATTTCTGTGAAATTCCATTTCCACTAAAGCAGCATTTCATTAAAAAATTACCTCAGGAGTTGGCCCCTGGTAATGATGGGGAATGCCACCTGCCTGGGGGCAGCACGTTCTACACCCGCAGAAGTGTCAGGACAGTCCCTTTGAAGTTGTTTGCTGATATTTATCCCTTCAGGGCCACACCTGAGCATGCAGAACATCATTCCTCACCTCCCAGGGGGCGAGTTGAAGGGCTGTCAGCACGGGAGAGAGAGGCTTTATCTGTGCGCTCCAAGGATTATCGGGGTGGGTGGGAACAGCTGCCTGTGCATAGGGAAGTTCAGCTGGGTTCTGTGAAGGGACTGGCCTGGCATGAGGGCTGGGGGCACAGGAGGGTGCCAGGGGGTGAGGGTGCTGTGCAGTGTCAGCACCAGGGGAGCTGGTGACAGCCCGCGGCACTGGCTCTGCGTGCCTGCCTGCTGAGGAATGCCAGGGCTTCCCAGCCAGGCCATTCCATCTATGCCTCCTCTTCCACCTGGGCTTTGGTTGGGGAGCTCACATTTAGGTATGGATTGCATTTCAGTGGGATCTTTGGTCCCTAAAGGAGACATGGCTTTGCCTGCCCTGTGCACCCCTGTTGTAGTAGATTTTTTCAGTAACTGCTTTTCCCTCTTTGCTTTTTGTCCGTGTAGCCTCATTCCGCTAAGCCATCTTCTTTTCCAGGCTCCTCTTAGCTGTTTGACCTGCCCCTGACCCTGACCCATCCCTGCATCCCCAGCCTCCCTCCTGCTGCCTGGGCTAGAGCTGGTCCCTCCTGTTCACCAGGGAAGCAGGGCTTTGCTGTCCTGCTGGGTGAGCCAGGATGATGCCCTTCAGAGATGGTGGCACCAAGAATCAGATTAGCATTTTTGGTGGGACTCATGCCCACAAAAGTATTTTAGATTCTGAAAGTCCTTTGGTGTTTATGGGAACTAAACACAAAGAGGCTGACCCTGGTAGCTGGTGTTCAGTTTGACACAAGCAGGGCCATGGCCAGGACTGTGTGTGGTGCTAGGGTTCTTTTTTCTAGGGTTTGACTCCAGTTATTCCATAAAATTCCTGAGAGAGTGGTGCTGAGAATTTTTAGGAAAGAGGCAATGGGAACAGTGGGAAAACACATTTCACTGAGCACACAAATGGTCAGTGTCAGTGTTTTGAGGACACTGAACTCCCCTGCCTTTCCTGTTTGGTGACATCACTCCTCACACCACTCACTTCTTCTGCCAGTGTACACTTTTCTCATGGACACTGAGACAGGAAGATCTCCACGTGCTGCTCAAGTAGAAAGGTGTGATTATAGAAAAGCAAACCTTGGTAGGGAAGTTCCTATTCAAATACTGATTGGATTTTTGTCTGGTGCCTCTCTGATGCCTAAAGGAGAAGGAAAGGTGGGCTTTGCTTGCTTTGTACATCTCAGTTGTCATAGGCTGAGGAACAAATAATCAAAATGTGTATTTAGAAGTGTTTTCCATCTTGTCTCTGTAGAGATTATGGACTGGAGTTTGTAGCACCCAGTTCATTTATAGAACATCTTTGTACAATGGGTGGCCAAGACCAAGCTGTCAGATAAAAGCTGGGACTTTCAGTGGGGTTAGGAGGGTTTCAGTGGTTTGTTGGTGCATCATGTCCACAGGTCACTGCTGAGGTTTTCAAGCTGAAGATTGAAGGTTGATTGTTGAGATCTGACGGTCATCTTTCATGGCTTGATGGATTTTGCAGGCCACTATCCCAGGTTGCTCCAAGTGCCATCCAACCTGGCCTTGGACACTTCCAGGGATCCAGGGGCAGCCACAACTTCTCTGGGCACCCTGTGCCAGGGCCTGCCCACCCTCCCAGCCAGGAATTTTTACCATGGATGTGTGTTTGAACTGGGAGAACAGTGTTTGCAGTGCTGTTGGTTTATTGGAGACACCCAGCTTGACTTCAGGGTGCTTTGTTCCTCCATTTCAATTGGTTCCCTTTTCTAATGTTTAATCCAAAAAGGATGAGGAATGGCAGGATTGTTGGCCTAACCACTCATCTGCTTGTGGAGGATTTTTAGTTTCCAGCATGCACTAAAGTCTGCCTTAACTGGGAAAACAATCAATATTTTCTGGGTACAAAGAGATTATCCTCTGCCCATTATGTCTTCTGAATTCTCATGGAGATTTGCCTTTTCCATGGTCAGAGCGTGTGTGTGTTTTTGACAGCTTCAAATCTGTTTTCATTTCTATTAGTCCTTAATAGGCTGCCTTGACTAATGAATCATCAGCTGCCTGACATTTGTCTTGTGTAGAAAGAGCTGCCTGACAGGTTGGACAGTTGGCTTCTTTGGGGGTTTGATTGGGTGTTTTTGCTTAGATTTTCCTACTAAAATTTCTAAAATCCTACTACTACAAAATTCACTGCCCTCTCCATGTGTTGTGCTCCTGTGAAAATGGTTTTCTGACTCAGATCTTGTTTGTTACATGTAACACGACTTGATAGTGTAGTAGTCAAATAAAACTTTCAGTACTAATCATAAATCATTTTTAGAAATTGCTGCTTGCTGTTTCCATAGAGGTATTTCTTTTTCCATTTGGTATTTCTTATACCAAAATACATCAAGTCATCTAAACAAAAGGACAAAACAAGGAATAGGTAAGTGTTTCCAATGGCAGCTGCAGGTCAGAGCTCACCTGATGGGCTGGAGTGGTTGGGCATAGTGTGTGTTCAGGGCAAGGACTGAGGTGTGGGATTAACTCTGGCTTTATCCTGCCTTTGGATCCCTTCTGGGGAGCTCCTGGACTGCACTTTGCTCCCAAAACTGCCCAGTGCTGAAGGAAATGCTGCTGCTGGGAAGCATAAGCAGCTCTCCCTGGGCTCAGGGGCACTGGAGGGAGGAATGTGGCTCTTGGTGTTGAAAGGACACATCAGAGGGATAATGATTAACAAGGGGAGAAGCTTAACCTGGGATTTGTCGATGTCATGGCTTGCTTCCCTATCTCCCTAAAACATGTTCTGCTTGGAAGCTCCTGAGCTCTTGGATGTTTTCCCTTTGAGTGTGCATTTATAGAGATAGTAGAGCCTGGGTTTAAAAATCAGCAAAAATGCAGATTACTTTCCAAACAGGACAAGGCTGACAACTGTTCACGGTCATTTGGAATCCGGTAATTAATTCCAAGATGTCACTTGGCTGGCTGAGTGTAGAGTTCCGTAGGGATCCCAGGTGGTGTCAAGATTTGCTTGCAGACTCTCCTTGTATTTTTCCACAGTGCTTTGTCACTAATTTTCCTGCCAAAAGTGAACTGGTTTTGGTTCCTGAGTGTCTTGTGTTGCCATGTCCCTTCTCTCCATATCCCAACACGTGTTTCCATTCAGGGGCAGTGTGTGGGGCTCAGTGAGCAGGGAAACAGCCTGTCAGTAGGCACAGCCTTTTCCAGGCATTTTCCCTCCTTCAGGAGCTTCCATTGCTGGTGGGCATCTTGGTTCTCATGGAGCTGTGCATACCAAGTGGATTTACTGCCTGCCAGTCCGTGTGGAACTGTTTAGGAGCGTGGCTTGGAGGGGACCAAAGGAAAGGAAGATTGGTCTGGAGCTCCATGAAAGCTTATTGGTTCATTCAGGGAGCACTGGTTTTGTGTGACTGGGCATCCAAAGGGATTTCTCCTCTGGGAGAAAGACACAAGGGAGCAGCTCTTGGAAAAGGAGAGATGGGTGGGTTGGAGGAGAGAGCCAAGCACAGGCAGCCTGTGGAGTTCAGTGCAGGTCTGATAACTGGGGCCTCCTCTTCCTCACCTGCATTTTCCCTTCCCCTTTCTCTTCCCCTGCCCTAAGGCTCTGCCTTGGCTGGGTCCTCCCAGAGTCCCTTGAACAGCTGCTGGGTTTGTGTCTATAGATACACACACATATATCTATAAACACATACATGTATTTAGGGGATTGGGCTGTATTTAGGAGGGCTCTTCCAACCTCAGCCATTCCCTTACTCCAGGAGGACTTCCAGAGCAGAAAGGGAGGCACTGGGGGGGTTCTGTCCAGCTGGCTCTGTCCTGTGCCCACCTATCTTTTTCTGTCCCACTGATCAGGGAGACTGGATTTTTCATTTGGAGGATTACCCAGATATCCAGAGCCAGCCCAGCCTTTCCAGCAGCACGGAGAGCTGGAGGCAGCCAGTGGTGCCTGACTTTGTGCATACACAATGCAGGCTCTAAATCTGCCTTTTCTGTTTCTCTCTAAAGCCTTGTCAGAAGGGGTTTGAACTGTCTTGAGGAAAGCACTCCAAAGGAGCAATTGGGCTACAGGCTCTGCTCTGCCCCTAAGGAAGGTTTTAATTTTCACAAGGACAGAGAAAAGAAAACCCCAGGAGAGGGGGACAAGAGGCTGCTCTTCTGTTTTGTTTTGCTTTCCTAAAAAGTCGTACAGTCCCAAGGCTGTATAAGTTACAGAAATGGAGCTCTTTGGTCGTGCAGCTTCCCCAGCACTGGGAATGCAGCCTGGCTGTGCCTTGATTTATTACAGCAACATGGGAGAAATCATGAGGAAAAAATACTCCCTATCATCTTGCTGAGTACTGAAGTGGTGAAGAGTGTGTCTGAACGAGCTGCTAACACTTCATATAAAACTTCACAAGCCTTTCTATTTTGAGAGAACTCTGCTTATACCAGATATATTTTCTCTGTGAGTCCTCCCATGGCTTTTTTCTGTGCTGGGACGTTTCCCTGCAGATCGACTCTGGTGCTGCTCAGCTCGTTTGTGCTTTCTGCTCCCTCCCATGGGCTGTGTGTCCTTGGGACAGTGGCATCACAGTGACTGCATTGTCAGAAATGTCATGTTTCCTTGGAAAATGGGTTGCTGGAGAAGCTGTGCTGGGTGCTCTTGGTGTGTGTGAGGCTGCAGGATTTATTCTTTAGTAGTCATGCCCATTATGGCCAGGAACAAGCCCGTTGCACCTCTTCCCTTCATGGGATGAGCTGTAGGGTGGCCAGGGCATCCTCCTCCTGCCCTCCTCCTGCTCAGCCTGAAAACCTCAGGCCTGTTAGTTCAAACTTTATCACAACCTTTCATCCCTTAATCTCTTAGAATAAAATTACATTTCTAATGCTTATTCCCCTGTGGTGCTGCTTCTTTCCGATCCTCTCCTTGCCAGGCAGGATTTCTTGATAATATTTTTAAGCCCCATCCCTGCTGTGATTGATGCATTCCCTGAAGAATGTGTATCTCTCTTGCCTGGGAAAATGCTGTGTTCTGACAAATCACCAGTTAATCTCTGCTAAGATACAGAGGTCATGAGATAGCATGATAACATTTCATGTTCCACAACAATTAGTGGTGATCTCCTCAGGTTCTGACAGAACAAGCCCCAGCATCAATCCCGGGCAGGGATGTTTCAGTTATGACCAATCCAGGGAAAATCCCAGCCAGGAGAAACCCCCAGTGGCTGTGCTCATGCTGCCCCACCAAGGCAGTCCTTGCTGCTGGCCCTGCTGCATTCAGGGAGGGTTTGGTTCTTTAAAAGCACCATTACCTCCCCAATATACACTTGTACTAAAGGGTGTTACTGAACTGTCTGTCTGAGCAAGAAAAGCAGGCAGAATTACTTCAAAATGCATTACTTTTCAAAGTTTTTGACGAGCTATGAGGAGCAGCTCCATCCCCATTGTGCTGCTTATTTGAGTGAAAATGGTCTCAAGATGGTTTTGCACACCATAAACCAGGAATATTGGAACTTTGCACTTGTTATCGATCCCTTATTAGAAAGTGAAGGGGATATTGACAGATGGAAAATCAGACAAATGAATTTTACTTTGCCTCCCCACGTTTTTCCGTGCCAGTTACAGCTGTCTGTGGTTTTTCCCTTGCTGCCCTAAGGAGCAGAGTGGTGGTAAGTGTGACAGAACATTGCTGAGCAGCTCCTGTGTCACACCCTGCAGTGGATTCATTGCAGGAAGGCATTAAGCAGTATTTCCCTTTAATAGCTTGGGTCTGCTCTGTGTAAACACACAGGATGAGTGGGAGTCTGGGAGGAATGGAGCCACAGACTGGAATATTTCCTGCTGCACCTCTAGAATTCATACAGAGGTGGTGGAGACACAGAACTTGAGAAGTTGACTTAGGCCTTGGAACTTACCACTGGATGTCATTTCAGTGCTGACACTGAAGATGTTTTGTCTATTAGAATATTTAAGTACCTTGTCAATTTTTTAGCTTCACTACTCTATTCTGAATATATCACATAGGAATGTGTTCTTTTCATTGGCTTAGAATCAAATTTTGTAGAATCCCAGAATGCTTTGGGTTGAAAGGGTCAATAAAAGCTCCAACCCCCATCCAGCCTGGCCTTGGACCCTTCCAGGGATGGGACATCCACAACTTCTCTGGGCACCCTGTGCAATGCTTGGATATAACACATCATAACCCATCATAAACTCCTTGTTGTCTGCAGGAGAAGCTTCAGTTCCTGTGATTTCTTACTCAGGTTTTTATGTGCAAGTGGTACCTGCTGGGGAGGAAGATGCATTCAAAGGCCCGTAACTTAACACAGATATTTTGTGTCTTCCTTCATAAGGAAGAATTTAAGTTATAAAATATGTATGAGGTCTCTTTGGCATCAGAATGGAATGTTTTACATTCCTCAACAGGAATTGGATATTCATAAAGCTCGTCTGCCTTTCTTCTGGATGGTCTGATCTCCTACAATCCTAGTTGTATCCTCAGAGTAACAACCACAAGGCTGTAAGTAAATACAAACACTGCAGTGTTGTTTGGCTGCAAACTGAGGAGTGAAGAGGTCTGTCTGAAGGCACCACGGCTTTTCAGGCTGCTTTTGCTGAACATTTCCAAACCTGTCTGGCCTAAATAGAAATTACATATGCCCTTAAATCTGCATTTTGGGGCCAGAACTGAGCTGAGGGATAAAACCAAACCCTGTTTTCAGTGGAGCTGGATTGATGTGTTTCAGTGAAGTGCAGCCCAAAAGTCCTGATTCCTGCTCTTTTCTTTCAGCTGTTAAATAATTCCTCCCTTTCCCTCTTCACCCAACTGCAGTCGCTGCATTACTTGCAAAAAAAAAGAAGGGGAAAAAAGCTTCTTCCCAGCAGCTGGGAGCTTAACCAGCATTTCAGGAAGGAAATCAGCAAAGCAGTGTCCCAAGTGGCTGCTGGGAACGTGCTGCAGTCTCTGGGGATGGGAGACACTTGGGGGTTCTGGCTGTTCACTGTTCCACTCCCTTCTCCTGGAGTGGGTCCCTCTGTGCCCTCCTCCCTGAGGCTCAGCACCCTTCTCCTCTCCTTTATTCTGTCTCTCACTAATTTAGTGGTTTGTCTTTCAACACTGTGGCTTGGAAGGGACCCTCTTAAAGCCCATCCATTCCACCCCCTGCCATGGCAGGGACACCTCCCACTAGCCCGGGTTGCTCCAAGCCCTCCAACCTGGCCGTGGACACTTCCAGGGATCCAGGGGCAGCCACAGCTGCTCTGGGCAGGCTTTCTGGAGAGGAGATCCATGAGGTGTGCCTGCAGGGGGAGGGGGGACTGAGATTTTGTGCTTTCCCCTGTGCTGTGTGTTGCTGGTAAATCGGGGAAAAAAATCCTCCTTTGGGGATGGAAGATGAGTCTGGGAACCGCGTGTGGTACCCAGACCTCCCTCCTTATATATATACAGGAAAATGCAGTCTGTGCTGGGGGCTGAGCAGGTCCCTGTCCCCATCTCAGGAAGGTCTGGCTCTGTCCGAGGGAGAACTGGCTTGTCCCTTGCCTCTGCCACTCCGAGTTGCCCCCGACAGTCGGTGCTGGCTCGTCCCTTGGCTGCTCCCGGGGGATCCAGGGATTGGATCCGCCTGCAGACTGTGCTATGGGAAGCGGGATGTGCTCGGCAGCCACTGCGGCTGAACACAGAGCCGATCCCAGAGGAGCCATCCACACCGTGGCTTCCAGGGAGGCAGCTCCTGGCACGCCAAACGCGCTGAGAACGCGTGGAAAGGAGGAAATAAGGCTCAGCTAATGCTGGAAGGCACTAGGGGAAATGGGAGCTTAATCCAAGCCTTTCCTTCCTGCCGGCAGCACAGGGCACCGGGGCTGGGAGGGAATCGGTCCAGGGCAGGGAGATCTCGGGGTGATGTGTCCAGGGGTGCCAAGGATGCACTGGTGCTTATATAACCTATGCCGTGTTCATCCCAAATGTCCTCTGTGACAGGAGGGGAGCAGGGCTGGTGTTAGTGTGTGTTTGGATCCTGTTACCACCACATTGGAATATTCTGTTAGAGGAGCTGCAGTGCAAGGGGAGGGCTTGTCTGCTCAAGAAGGGAGTGCTGGGGCTTTTGCTCTGGTTAACCCAGGGCAGAAAGGGAATTTGGGAAGGTCCTGGAGTTCAGCTGCCTGTCTTTTGATTTACATCCTTTCCTTCTCTTTCTTTGAATGTGCAAGGAGTGGTTTTACATCTGACCTCAGTGGGACGCTTTCCTACCCAGGGGTAAAACCAGCATTGGGGTGGTGGGGAGGAGCCACCATCTCCATTTTGGGGCTTGAGTTCCTTACCTGTGACTTCCATATTCTGTTTGCTTATCTTGGAGTGTTTTCCTTTCCCTGCTGGGTGTTTTCCTGTGCCTTTGAGCAGGCTCTGGCTTGGTTCATCATACCCATTCCCTGCCTTTTTGGTGGTTTGGTTTGGTTGGTTTGGTTTTGATACAGATTTATAGGGCACCAGCAGAACCCTTGGCAGCAGTGATGCTTTCTTTGGAACAGATGCACCTCTTCTACAATATCCCAAAATAATGGCAAAGCTTTGGACCAAAATAAGGCTTTTAAATCTTGTCAAGCTTCTGACAGATTCCACTCCTGACAAGGCATTTTTTTTCGCTTCTTTCAGCAAAGAACAATATCCAGGTGCTTAAAGTTGTCGTGTTTGCTTCTGTAGATTGGTGTTTACTGGTGCGTGTGACAATTTTGATGGAGAAGGAGCTTTTTGCACAGAATGAGACCTTTGGGGTCTTTCTCACTTATTGTTTATGCCAAATCCAAGGGGTTGTGAGTATGACAGTGATTCCTAAAGGATTTTTTCTTGATTGGAGTGCTTGTTGTATGCTAGTAAGAAGGAATATTAAACTATTGTTTCTCCTATGACATTTAATTAAGAATCCATTTTGGAGCCAGTTATTAAAAAGGAAAATTGTTGTCTTTGAAGTTGTAGTATTTAACTCTCTAAATTACTGTCACTCATGGAATCCCAGACCAGTTTGGGTGGGAAGGGACCTTAAATCCCATCCAGTCCCACTCCCTGCCTTGGGCAGTGAAAATTTCCACTATCCCAGGTTGCTCCAAGCCTTGTCCAAGCTGGCCTTGATATATTCAAATATACTCAAATGCTGCTGTGCTGTGTAAAATGGAAATAGTCTGTTATAAGCTCATGGTGTTCATAAGAATTTGGGGAAATATATGTATTCTATATATAAAAATACTTACAGTGTCTGGGGTTGAGATGTAGCCTCAGGTTTTGCTGTTCTCTCCTCCTGGATATGCATTCCTACCCAGCTTAACTTAGTCCCTTCCCATGTATCCCTATAGGGAATATTTGGAGAGACCATTTAGCCCATGGCATCCCAAGTTTCTTTTAAAAATCTTTGCTATTTGTTTCTTCCTGCTGCTCATTTCCCAAAATAAGTGTTAGTTGGTTGTCCTGGCTTTTTGTCCTTCTTACAAACCACCTGAAAACAGCTGATAACAACAAGCACCTCTCCAAACACCGGTGTGTTTTCAGCCTGTGGCCTGATACCCAAGCAGGAACAGAGAGGGGAACAACAAATATTGTCAGTGGGGAGTTTTCCCTCCCGTTTATGCAGTTGTGATAAAACCCCCTCATTTGTTTGGTGCTCTCAGAACTCCACGATTAGGGCACAGTGGCTGTAATTGGGCCCACTGCATTTCCAGCCCTGGCCCTGTGAATTCCCAGCCAGCCAGTGGGCAGCAAAGTCCAGCCTGCAGCAACCTTGAGGTCCTGCAAAGTCCTTGGATGGCCTGTGCGATCACAGCAATTATGGCCCACAAAGTGTCTCTCTAACATCACCTCAGCAGGTGACAGCAAGATGTGCTTCCACTTGTGTTTGGGGCTCAGCACGTCGAGGTTTTACATTGCAAGGGTTTTGGGAAGGAGGTGCTGTTTACAGTGGGAAAAGCACTTAGAAAATTAGGGTCTTTTCTTACCAAGATGTTTCTAGCAGTCCATAAGAGCTTATTGCAGGTTCAGAAGTCTGGTGAGTTCAGAATTTGCTGCGAGAAAAATAAGCCAAGGTCGTGGCAGCTCCCTGAAAAAAATAAAGAAGAGGAAGAGAAAATGTAAAAAATATTAAAATTAAATGCTCCATTTGTAAGCCTCGTTTATCAGTGTTTAAAGCTGTTCCTAAACCTGGTTTGGAAGCTTTTGGAAGCAAGAAGCTGATTAAAACCACACCACAGCAGACCCAGCCTAAGCCCAGCCTCGATGAGTGGCTTGGCTTAAGTGAAGCAGCGTGAAATTCCTTCCAACAATGCCCTCCCAGCATGGCCCAGCTCTGTGCCATTCACTGCACAGCAGGGGGGGTTTAAACAAAGTGATTTGCCTGTAATTCTGCAGGAGATGGAAGCCTGCTGCTGTGATTCTGTGATGGCTCAGACCTGAAAGGAAATAGTCAGGGTTATTTTGGTGGTGTAAAGGCTGGTGGTGTGGGAAGTGGTGACACCACGCTAGAAGAAAATCAGGACACTAATCATAAAAACCTTTACAAATATATCTGTGCTTCAAATTAGCTGTTAGGAAGAGCATGCAGGGGAAACAGACAGGTGGCAACAGTCTTCTCAACGCTGAGGAAAATTTCCCTGCTTTCCTCACATTTATAATGCTCTGGAAATTATTGTATTGCACATTCCTGCTTTGGGGGTGAAGTATTCCATGTGTGTTTCCAACCCAAGGACAGATGTACTGGGTTTTTGGGAAATTGGAGGCATTGAATGGGTCCTGCTGAACATCCTCCAGGAAAATAAACTCAGATGATGTGTCTGAGCTCTCTGATCCTTCCTGTTCCGCCTGGAGAAGAGTGGGCTTTGGAGACACCTCCCTGAGGCCTTCCAGGGGGATTATAAAAATGAGGGAGAGGGACTTCTCATCTGGGCATGGGGGGACAGGACACAGGGAATGGCTTCCCACTGCCAGAGGGCAGGGCTGGGTGGGATATTGGGAAGGAACTGCTGGCTGGGAGGGTGGGCAGGGGCTGGAAGAGATTTCCCAGAGAAGCTGTGGCTGCCCCTGGATCCCTGGGAGTGTCCAAGGCCAGGCTGGAGCCCCCTGGGCTGGTGGGAGGTGTCCCTGCCCATGGCAGGGGGTGGGACGGGATGGGATTTAAGGTCCCTTCCATCCCAAACCATTCCAGGTCTCTTTGATGATTCCATGATGCCTGAGGGCAGTCCCAGGCTGGCACAGGGCAGCCCAGCTTTCCCAGAGGTGCTGTGGTGACAACAAGGGCACCAGGGAGAGAAAACCAAGCTAAGCTGCATGAAAACAAAAGGGAAATTGGGATGAACTTGAAGAGAGTGAAGCGAGAGGAGAAGTGGGAGCTCATCCTCTTCCAGATCCCACGTTAGATATCCATGTTGCAGGAACAAGGATACAGATGGAGGTGTGATGTTAAAAAAAGAAAGGTGAGCCACCCGTTTCAGCAGGAACATTTCATCCCAGCCACCACAGGGAGGTGGTTTGAGGGTGATTTAGGAATGCACCACATTATTCCAGGACTTCCTGGCTGCAGCCTTCCCACTGTGTGTCTGAGGGAATGCTGTGGCAGACCACATATGGTAACCACAGATGCTTGTGGAGTTGGCAGGATGATTGAGTTTAGTTTGGGGGCAGTATTTGTGATTTATTTTTTTCCCTGAAGACTTATGGAACATTCTTGAGTTGGGGAACAGACTCAGAGCTCCATCCTGGCAGGAGAGCTCATTTAGGGTCCCAGGTGCACTTTTATTACCAGGTGTCAGCAAACCCAAGAGCAGCTTCCCCAGAGCCTCGGGAAGAGCATTCAAAGCTTTCAAGAGCTGGAGCAATTAGGAAAAATGAAGCAGTGTCTCTGTACTGTTGCAGCTTTGGTTTGGTGCTTTTTATCACAGGAAAAAGAACACCTTTCTTCTCTCCTGGGACTTCTGAATAGGTTTCCTGAAAAAGAGGGACCAGCTGCAGAGACTGAAGCAAAATTCAGACTGGAGCTATTCAGGTGTTGATTCAGTCCCAGGTCTCCCTGTGAGCAGTTGGAATAAAGAGCAGATCAGACCATTCCCAGAGCTTTGCTCTTTTGTGGCTGAACAAAAAGAGGGAGTTGGAAAGGTTTGTGTGTTGTTCCTGTTTTGTGGTTCAAACCCATTTTTGGGTAAAACCCATGTGAGCCTGTAGCCATGGCTGTGGCTGTGATCCTCACCTTTCACTCTGCAAGGAAAATGGTGTTACTGTGTGTGGGAAGATCTGAACCTTTAGCAAGTGGAAAGGAAAAGTTCAGACCAGCTGATTGTGTAAGAACTCCCTTGGGCTTCAGGCAGGTCCTGTCAGGTAAAATCTCATGTCTTGCATGTTCATTTGAACATTACCAAAAAGGATGGAGGATTTTGGCAGTAAATACATAGATATTACCAGTATTTTTTTAAACTCTATTTCTTAAATGTAGAAACACAATCTGTGCTGAACTGAAGGCAGCTGGAGGAAGGAGATATGACTGGAAGATTTGAAATCCAGGGTAAAAAAGAGATCATGAAATGTTAGAACGGTTGCCCTAGTTTCTAATAATTAGTATTCACAAAGGAAAAAACATGTTCCGACTACCTAGTAATTTCCAAATTGCTGAGACACCTAATGAGTTGTCTTAAATAAATTTACCAAACATATAGAAGGAAATAATTGCTGAGCATTTCATTCTGCAATCACAACTCAGTGCCAAGTGGTTCTGCAGCTGGTTTGTGTGTGTTGGGGATTCAGCAGGAAAATCTCTTGCTTGGGAACTGAACCTTGTCCTGTTTGGACCTTCAGAGCCACATTCACAGTGTTTCCTACGCGGGAATTTGTGGAAAAGTCCTACTGGACCACTTTGCTACTGGACTTTGATATTGAACAGTGCAGGGGTGGGTTTTGTAATTCAAGAGATCTCCTATGGGGTTTTTTAAAATGATTTCTGGCCCCTCCCTGGCATATGGCAGCATATGGGCCTGCAGCCACCCCTGTGCCTGTGAGCTCTGCCTTTGCTTTGTCAGGAGCTCTGGGAACTCGGGAAGGGGCCACTGGGATGTCCCTCAGCTCCAGGCTCTGGTCCTGGTGAATTTGGCTGGGGTCAGAGGATGGGACAGTGGAACCTTCCTGCTGATGGGATCAGTTTTCCTGCCTCAGCCCCACGAAGGGACGGAGCTGCGCTCAGGAGGGAATGGCTGCAAAGGAAAAGAAGTGACAAAGCACTGAAGAAAAAAGAAGATAATACCACTACTACTAACAATAAATCTTGAGTTGCCTAAACCTTGTGTTACACAGCACATAAATACAGCCACCTCTCTGACAGGGTTATATTGACCTGCTACCTTTCTGTGCTGTTCTGATAGTAAAAGTCTTCTCTCCTTATTTCCATCCGTGCCGAATTCAAAAGTTTTGTGTATAAGCAGCTTAAAGACCTATATCACAATGGAACTCAAGTAAATGGTTCTTCCTAAATGTCTGTCCTCAAAGGCTGAGAGAGTTTGGGGTGTTCCCCTGGAGAAGGGAAGGATCCAGGGAGACCTGAGAGCCCCTTCCAGAGCCTAAAGGGGCTCCAGGAGAGCTGGAGAGG
>JAXCLP010000166.1:1227491-1240374 GCA_035584035.1 Lepidocolaptes lacrymiger
CAATTAAAAGCAAGGGGCTATGATCTAAAGAGTGATGTTATCCCTATCCTATCCCAAAGATCCAAGCTCTGAATTCAACTAAAGTTCCTTTTGTGCTTGTTAAGCACATTTTAAGCTGTCTGAGCATTTATGGGCATAAACACATTTCAGTGGTTTGTTGCCAAGCTACTTGGATAGGCAGGATGAGAAAACCAGCATGTTATTATTCAGATTCCTGTAGGTTTGGAGACTTCTGTCATCTATTTTTGTATGAAACCCATTGCACAGGCAAGCAGGACAAGCTCCCTGTGTTGCTCCCTGCTGCTAGGCTTTCAAAGGAAATTATCCAGTGGAAAATAGGGATGCTTCTTCCTGCCATTCAGCCACTAGTCTGCCTGCTTTCCATCCCCACTCACATCCATCCAGCTCCAGGAAGATCTGCACTGAGAGTATCCACTGTATTGCCTTTATGATATTCAATTCTGGGGGGCATTATCAGCCTTTCAGGAACTAGGTAAAAGCTGATATCTCCTCTAATAGCCCTGAATTACAAAGTCTGCCCAAACTGATAACACCAAATCAGCCAGACTGCCTTCTCCAGTCAGGCAAAGCCACAGAGCCTGAGTCTGAAGGTAACAGGAAAGTATTTCTGAAGGGTCAGTCAAATGGAAAAGGGCTTTGCTTAATCAATGGCAAAAATGCCACTGATGGAGTTGTTCTAAAGAAAACTGCAAAAAATGCTTCTGGAGTTAGAGATTAGCTTTGTGGTGGATTTATTTATCACAGTAGAACTGTACTTGTGTACAGGGGGACATTTTCTCTTGAAATTTTTCAGGCTGCACTCAATATTTGGATTCCATAATTGTAATAAAAGTAATGGCTTAAACACTTTGTTAAAATTGCTGCTCCTGACATTCCTAACCCCTTTCTTTTCCCCATCCCAGGCTAACTACAAAGCAGACTGGAAGAAAACCCTTGCCAAGGGCTATGACCTGAAGCCAGATGCCATTCCCATTATTGCTGCTAAGGCCTCCCGCAACATTGCGAGTGATGTGAGTACCCTTTGTGTCCATGGAGAGGAGCACACACACCTGCTCCCTGCATCCTCCTGGAGCAGCTTCTCCAGAGCCACAGCATGGTGGGGACACCTCACCTGAGAGCTGAGACTCTCACGAGACTGGCAAAGAATGGGTGAATTCAGTGGTGGAGTGAACCTCTGGAAAAAGGTGTTCCTTTAAAAAGTGCCCTGTGTGGGTACTGCTGAGCTGGGGCTCTTCCTCTGGGCTTGGAGAAGTCACCAGTTTATTTTAGAGTTTATTGATTATTATTATTGACCTGGGCTCTGTTCTTCATTGCTGGAGACCCGTCCTTCTGCTTTGGCAAGTGGCTCTTCCATCCCCCTCTTAAACATCCCAACTGAGTATTGGGGTATCTGATTGTTTGGTGGGGCTTTTCAATAATTCATTGTTATAGTCTTAATTAAAACTGAATGTCCCTGGGGGTTAGAAGTCCATGGCAGTGGGAATATAACATGGCAGTGGAATATAACATGGCAGTGGGATATAATATATCAGTGACAATGGTGAGGGAGGACATGTGGCCACAGTTGGTGAGGTTATAGAATGAACTGCAGCCATCAGTACTTTGAAACTCAGTGTTTTAACCCCATCCAAGGCCATGTTTCCTCTTGCCTGAGTGGGCAAACCTCTCTTGTCCTGTGTGTGCAGTACAAGTACAGGGAGTCCTACGAGAAGGACAAGGGCAAGCAGGTGGGCTACCGCAGCCTGCAGGACGACCCCAAGCTCGTGCACTACATGAACGTGGCCAAGCTGCAGTCAGACAGGGAGTACAAGAAGGATTATGAGGTCACCAAGACCAAGTACCACACACCCCTGGACATGTTCAGCGTGACAGCTGCCAAGAAGGCCCAGGAGGTGGTGACAAACGCAGGCTACAAGCAGCCAATCCACAACTACACCCTCCTGCCTGATTCTGTCAACCTGGAGCTCTCCAGGAATGTCATGCAGCTTCAGAGTGATGTATGTAGTCATTAATCAGCTCATTTGATGTATGTAGTCATTAACCAGCTCATTGTTTCCCTCTCAGGATGACTGGGTTGTGCAATTAACCTTTTAAGGCTAAAAAATTCACTTGTATAATCCAATGTATATTATACTGAATTAACAGTAGGTTTGGATGTAAATAACTGCTCTGGAACTGTGTGTTTTCCAAAGATGATCACAATTACATGTAGCTGGTAAGTTCTAGGAGGCTCACCTCATGAGTAACACCTTTCATTGCATCTCTACATGTTTGGCTATTTCCCAGGAGAGGAGCATGTTTCACTAAATCATGTAGTTTTATCATTACAATGTATTATTACTGTGATTCTTATTTGTCCTGTCAGAGAGCATAGGTTAGGTCTGGGGTCCAAATACTGACTCTGTCATATTTAAATTTTATTTAAGTCTAAGTTTCCCCTCAGAAAATAACAACCAGGAGAAGTTTTAAGGCCTTACCTGTGTCTCTGTATATAGACATGATGATTTGATTGGCCTCACTACGTTCCCTTTTTTATTTTTTAAAAGAACTTGTACAAATCTGACTTCAATAACTGGCTGAGGGGAGTTGGCTGGGTCCCAATTGAGTCCCTGGAGGTGGAAAAGGCCAAGAAAGCCACCGAGATCCTCAGTGAGAAGAAGTACAGGCAGCACCCCGACCAGCTGAAGTTCTCCATCCCCATGGATGCCATGGAGCAAGTGCTGGCCAAGCAGAATGCCAAGACCATGAACAAGGTGAGGAGCTGCTCAGGTGGTCCTGGCTGAGCCAGTCTGGGGCTTTGGCTCACAAAGTTGTGGGGCAGGTGCATTCCCACTGAGATTATTCAGGTTTCCAGGGGGTGTAGTGTGGTTTCTTGGTTAACACCAGGCACTAAGAGGTCATGGAAGCCTCAGGCTCTTCATCATTAAGGAGTTTCCTTATTTATTTATAAATATTTCTTGTCTGTGTATGGGATTAAAGATTCCTTCTCCCAGTTTAAAGTGCTTTAGTAACCTTGTCTTTTTTTCTGTAGAAAGTTTTAATAATCAGTGAGCTGAAAAGACCCTGGAATTCTGTCAGTTTTGTACAGTTTTCCTTGAAAATTTGTCCCTAGTTATCTGGGACACCACTGATCCTTATTCCATGTTTGCCATGGAAAGAATGTCTTTGAATTAAAAAAAAATATTCTTTCCTTTAAATTGGGGAAGAATGCAGATTGCAAATTCCCATTTTTAGTATTTATTAATTTTCAAAACATACTTTTCAGATTTCTCAAAGTACTAAGGAAAGGAGGGAGATGACATTGTCCCTCAGCACCTACATTTGTGAAGGTTGTTTGTCATGCTTAGGGGGCTTTCTGTAAAATATTAATTATTGCCAATGAGCAGAACAAAAGCAAACTTATTTTTCATAGAGGTCAGTGCCTTTTGAGTGCTAAAAATGACTTTGTATTGCAGAGGCTCTACACAGACAAGTGGAACAAAGAGAAGACCACCATCCATGTCATGCCAGATACCCCAGAAATCCTGCAGTGTAAAGTGAACCAGATGACCATGAGCAATGTGAGTCACAGTGCTTGTGGTGCACACCCCAAAAATTGGTGTCATTCAGTGTCCTTTTGAAAACATTTCAGTTCAGCTGTAGGGCACCTCAGCAGTTCTGCCTTCATGATCCCTGCTCTCTTTCCCATTTGCAACCAGAAACTCTACAAAGCTGACTGGGAGGAGGACAAGAAGAAGGGCTATGACCTGCAGCCAGATGCCATTCCCATCAAAGCAGCCAAAGCCTCCCGAGACATCGCCAGCGACGTGAGTTGTGTGACACCCTCCCTGGAACACAGGGGCTGTGTTTGTGACTCAGCCTGGCACCTTGGGATGCTTGCAGGGATAAAACTGAGCTTTAGTGCCTTTTGTGACTGACATTTTGCTGTTGTCTCTCTTCCCTGCTGCCAGTACAAGTACAAACTGGCCTACGAGAAAGCCAAGGGCAAGCACATCGGGTTCCGCAGCCTCGAGGACGACCCCAAGCTGGTGCACTTCATGCAGGTGGCCAAAATGCAGTCAGATCGGGAGTACAAGAAGGACTATGAGAAGGCCAAGACCAATTTCCAAACACCAGTTGACATGGTCAGTGTCGTGGCAGCCAAGAAAGCCCAGGAGGTGGCCACGAATGCCAACTACAAGAACCTGATCCACACCTACAACGTGCTGCCCGATGCCATGAGCATCGAGCTGGCCAAGAACATGATGCAGCTGCAGAGTGATGTGAGTGGGGCTTCTCTTGGCAGCCTTTGCATTGCAGCCATGCTCAGGAGAGCACACTGGGAGATAATGTGTATAATCCAGTATGTGTTGTACTGGACCAGCAGCACACTGGGATGGAAGTGACTGCTCTGGAACCATTGATTTTTCCAAAGGTTACCAGCATTATGTGTAGCTGGTAAGGTCTAGAGAACCTGACTGGCAGGGAGCAACTAAGATGAATATTAAGATAAATAATATTATTTTCTTAGTGACATAGTTCAGCTATATACTAAAATATAGTCAATTAAATGAGTTCTTCAGCAATTATAGCCACTTCAGTTTTTCAGACTGAAATATCAACTTACACTTATTGCTAAACAATTTGAGCTCAGAAATACATAATTTTATGAAAGCAAAATGGATATTTCCTCCTTACATGTCCCACCAGGCTCTTGAGGAGCAACAGTTTGTGTAGACCAACACAGGAAAACCATAATTTCTCATGAATGGTTTTTATTTTGTACTTCCAAATCCATAAACAGAAAGAAGTGTCCTGATTTACAGACTTGTTTTATGTGTCTGGTGTTTCTTCCCTTTCTGTCTCCAGAACCAGTACAAAGCAGAGTATGATGAAGTCATGAAGGGGGTTGGGTGGGTCCCCCTGGGCTCCCTGGAAGCCGAGAAGAACAAAAAAGCCATGGAGATTGTCAGTGAAAAGAAGTACAGGCAGCACCCAGACCAGCTGAAATTCTCTGTTCCCATGGACTCCATGAACATGGTCCTGGCTTTAAACAATGCTAAAATCATGGATGAGGTGAGCAAGGGCTCAGCAAAGCTCACTCAGCTTTGCAGAAGTAAGAAACAAACTGTACCTGGGGTGAGAGTCAACCTTATTGCAGGCAGAGCTTTAGAAATCATCAGTCTTTTGCAGTTAATCAGCATGATCTAAGTGCCAAGATAAAAGGATAAATTGTTGGGAGAAATGTTAATAATGAAATAAAAAATATGAGAGATAAAAATAAAACCATAAAAAGTATAAAAAGAGAAATAAAAGATGAATATTAGTATCTCGTTATTATCAAAGCACTTTATATTTCAAATAGGAAATAGTCTTTTAAATTGTTTTGTTTAATAAAAAGAGGTGCTGATGTCTTTTTTTTTCATCCTTCCAGCACAAGTACAAGCAAGCCTGGGAAGAAGACAAAAAGAAGGTTCACATCACCCCAGATATTCCCCAGATTGCTTTGGCCAAAGCAAATGCATTCAACATAAGTGAGGTGAGTATTGTTTGTAAGGCTGTGGCCTTGCTCTTGTTTTTTTATTAGGAATAAGTGACATGACAGCAAAAGAAAGTCCCCCTAATTCTCATTTTCCTTTCCTGTAGTAATTACAGCAAAAGTTATTAATTTCCCTTTTCTCTGCTTCCTTCCCCAAAATTAAATACCAAGAGTTACCAAGAAAAAGCCATATTATTTATAGCCAGATTATGAAATGTTCATGTAGGTCATTAAAATTAAATAGCTGCTAACAAAATACAGTTTGAATAAACTCTTCACGTTTGTTAATTCATCTTTATTTATTATTTTACTTCCCCTTGTACAAGGTTTTGTGCTGGGCTGAAAATGCTTGCAGGTTGCCCTTGCTCTTTTGGGAACAGATGAAATTACAGACAGGTTTTGGGGCACTTCATGTGGGCAGAAATGGACATATTGGTGTCTTAATATGGGCAGAAATGGACATACTGGTGTCTTTTGTTTAAATCTGGCATCCTTATATATATATAACTTCCCCCAATATTTGTGTTATGTGGAAAACATGCCATTTTTTGCTTTTTTTTAAAGAGGATTCTTTTTCTTTTGGCAGAAAATGTACAGATCTTCCTTTGAAGAATCCAGGAAGAAAGGATATGACCTCAGGGCTGATGCCATTCCCATTAAAGCTGCCAAAGCTTCCAGGGATATTGCCAGTGATGTGAGTTCCTAAAATCAAAAGTGATCCCTTTTGGAGGTGGTCAAGAGTTCAGTGCTTGACCCAAGTCAATTTTCTATGCCAAATGTATGAAGTCTCTTCATTCTCTGCCTTGTAAATAATTCTGACATATTTGATGCATTGGGAGATGTATTGCAATACCTATTTTTATGTCTCATTTATAAAGAGGTTAAAAGCCAGGTGAGCCCCAGGTTACACTGAACCTTGTGCAGGAGCACAATTAACTATTGTAAGGCAATTTCCTTTATTAAGAAGGTGGTTTAAATACCCTGCTTTTGGAGGGACCCCAGACACCTGGTTTGCTTTAGAGAGCACCCTAAGGAAGTGGGCAGAGCCAACACCTCCGTGGGCTTTGTGGTGTTTTCTTGACAATGTAAAGATCTGATTTTAATCTGAGTTTGGGGGGTTATTTTTCTCATAAGATAGGTATTCCTTATTAAACAAAAGAGTCATGGATCATGTAATCATGGAATGGCCTGGATTGGAAGGGAAATTAAGGATCATCAGTACCACCCTCTGCCACAGGCAGGGACACCTTCCACCAGCCCAGGGTGCTCCAGCCTGGCCCTGGACACTTCCAGGGATCCAGGGGCAGCCACAGCTTCTCTGGGCAATCTGTCCGCACCCTCCCAGGGAAGAATTGCCTCCTAATGGCCCATCTAACAAATTAAGGTCTCTCTTTCTTGTTGCAGTACAAATACAAACAGGGCTACGAGCAAGACAAGGGCAAGCTGGTGGGTTTCCGCAGCCTGCAGGACGACCCCAAGCTCGTGCACTACATGAACGTGGCCAAGCTGCAGTCAGACAGGGAGTACAAGAAGGCCTATGAGATGAGCAAGACCCACTACCAGACCCCCTCCGATGCCCTCAGCGTGGTGGCAGCCAAGGAGGCCCAAGGCCGGGTGACCAACACCAACTACAAACGCCTGATCCACCAGTACATGCTCCTGCCAGATGCCATGAGCCTGGAGCTCTACAGGAACATGAACCAGATCCAAAGTGATGTGAGTGGCTGTTTCCTTCTGGGGGCTTCTTGCCTGGTTTTACCTCCCAGCTGCATTCTGGAAACAGGGGGATTGCTTTGTGTGAGCTGTTTCACAGCATGAGCTGAGCTGGAGGGACCCCCAAGGGTCCTGGAGCCCAACTCCTGTCCATCCCCAATTCATCCACAGCCTGAGGGTGAATTGTAAGCTTTCCTCTGTGCTTTGGTTGGCAGAATGAGTACAAGCAGGACTACAAGGAGTGGTTCAAGGGCATTGGGTGGAGCCCCATCGGTTCCCTGGACGTGGAGAAGTCCAAGAAAGCCACGGAGATCGCAAGTGATCGCAAGTACCGGCAGCACCCCAGCCTGTTCCCCTTCACCAAGCAGAACGATGCCATGGACCTGGTCCTTGCCAAGCAGAATGCAAATATAATGAACAAAGTGAGTATTTGTGGGGAGAACTGGGTCAATGTTCTCACAGAAGCCATTCCAATAAACAGTGTCTGAGTCTCTGTCACCTCTTTTATGGAGCAGCACTTCCCTGGGAAAAACTCCTGTCACAGGCTCCTCTTCCTTCAGTTTGTTTCTTAATGAAGCAGTTATTGATAGATAGCAATGGTTAAAAAATCTTTTCTCATTTTTCTCCAACCTCTCCTCTTCCCATTCTCATATAGAAATTACTGGTCCTGAAAGTCTTGGTAGTTGGATTTCATGAGAAGCAAGACTGGTTCATAATTCAGCTAATTCTGGATCAGCTTCTTACACAGTAACATAAATCTAAGCCAGTACATATATCCTTTTACCCATCAATTCCCAAAGTGCACAGATGGAAAGGTGAAAACCCAAAAGAACCATCTTTTGTCATTTATATTAACACATCTGATGCACTTTTTATCCACAGCATGCTTATACTCAAGCCTGGGAGAAGGACAAAACTCAGGTCCATGTGATGCCAGATACCCCAGATATTCTCCAGGCCAAACAGAACAAGACAAACTACAGCCAGGTAGAGTTTTTAAATTCTTCCTGTTAACATTTTAAATTAATATCTACTGGGGATTTAGAACAGAGGCAGGAATTTTCATGTGATTAATGTTTTCAGAGTTACATTAAGTACCAGCCTCAGGCTAGCAAACTACCAGACTAAATTGCACTGTAATGGATGGAAAATGTAAGTCCTGTTTTGGAAATCTGAAAGTGCATAAGTCACACTCTGTGCTTACCATAGAAATCAGTTAAAAATTCTTTACTATAAAATGACAAGTTAATTGAGTATATTTTAAACCTATGGGAAAAGAAATACGTGCAGTGGTTCCCTCTTTTCTGTGAGCTTTCAAATAGGAGAAAGTGACAACTGTGACAGTAAAGAATCCTCAGGTTTAGCTTTGCATCCTTGCTCAGAGGCAAAGCTTAGACCTGCAAGTGCCTGTGCTTAAAATGCACTGTGCACAAACTGGCTTGACTGTGGCATGAAACCCTTATTGCTTACAATTTGGTTAAGCCAGTTGAACAGTTATCCCAGGTGTATGTACTTCAAATTCCCCAGATATGTTTGAAACCCCCAGGATAAGCTCTAGTAGGAAGCTGCTGCAGTGGTGCAAAACTATTTGGTCTCTATCCTAAGACAGAAGACCAGCATTCCTTGTTTATCAGTTTCCCATTTCTCAGCTCCCATTCCAGCAGCCCTTCTGTCGTGACTGAAGCCTGTGAGGTGCCCAGAATTTGGTAATATGGGTCATTAGTGTATCTAAATAAAAAGGGACATACATGCTACTAAGACTGTTTAATTCATGTTGTTTTCAATTTTAGAAACTCTACAAGCTTGGCTGGCAGGAAATGATAAAGAAAGGCTATGACCTCACACCTGAAGCCATCTCAGTGAAGGCTGCCAAAGCATCAAGGGACATTGCAAGTGATGTAAGCAGCATTTCTGGCTCTGGGGCATGGCAAATTTGGTCCAATTAGCCCAGGGCCTCCATGGAGAAATCCTCCTCCCAGCTGTGAAACAGATGTGCTGACACATGTGCTGCTGCTATCACAGCTTGGTATAAACACAGCTCCTGCATTTGTGAAAGAGATTGTGTTACTATTAGGAAATGTTTCGGTGCTTAAGCATCTGCATTTTTCATTGTTGATTATTTTATTGATCAGAACGTTTCAGTGTGTCAGTCTTAGGGAGTTCTGAGCACTGTGAATCAGAGGCACAGGAGACCCTTCTGGCCATGCCCTCCTCCTTTCCAGGGGCTTTGTTCCTTCCCAGACAGCATTCACTGCCACCAAGTGATGCACTTTAATCAAAGGGCTACTAAAACTTTGCATGCAATGCCATAACAAGTTGTTTTTTTATAAAATCACAGTCACAGAATGGGTTGGAAGGGACCTTAAACCCCTTCCAGTCCCGTACCTGCCATGGGCAGGGCCACCTTCCATAGCCCAGGTTGCTCCAAGCCCCATCCAACCTGGCCTGGGCCACTTCCAGGGGTACTTCCTTGGCAGTGGTGATGGAAGTGGAGGATGTCCTGCTCTTTGAGACAGTTGTTTGATGGCCAACCCCTCTGGTTGCAGTTCAAGTACAAGGAGGGTTACCGCAAGCAGCAGGGACACCACATCGGCTTCCGCAGCCTGCAGGATGACCCCAAGATGCTGTGGTCTATGCAAGTGGCCAAAATGCAGAGTGACAGGGAGTACAAGAAGGACTTTGAGAAGTGGAAGACCAAGTTTAACATGCCTGTGGACATGCTGGGTTTCCTCCTGGCTAAGAAGTGCCAGGAGCTGGTCAGTGATGTGGACTACAAACGGATTCTGCACCGCTGGACTTGCCTGCCAGACCAGGTGGATGTCACCGAGGCAAAGAGGGTCAACGAACTGCAGAGTGATGTAAGCTTCCTCTGGGTTTAACTCACTCCCTTTCTTGTTAAATTATTGGAAAGTATCTGTAATAACTTTTGATGTCAGTATAGATCAGACCAAAGCTGAAATACCAGTTAGGCTTTTCATCGGGGTTAATAAATGATCAGTGAAATAAAGGACTATGGCTTTGATTCTCATCCTTACCAGAATCTCTACAAGTCAGACCTCCAGTGGCTCAGAGGCATTGGGTGGAGTCCCCTGGGATCTCTGGAGTCTGAAAAGAACAAGAAAGCTTCTGAAATCCTGAGTGAGAAGAAGTACCGGCAGCACCCAGACACCATCAAGTTCACAAGTATCCCAGATGCCATGGACATCGTCCTGGCCAAGTCCAATGCCAAGAACAGGAGTGATGTAAGTTGCCTCTGGGGGCAGAATGTGGGATTCAAGAAATAATTACATTTATATATATATTTTTAAATGACCTCCATATGAAAACATGTGCTGGAAATATAGAAGTAGCAGATGTTTGCAGTCAGTGCCTCACTGTGCCTTGTTCAGAAGACCAAGGGGTCTTCTTTTAGTGCTGGGTACCCTACCCAGGAATAGCTGCAAGTGAGACCTTTGCCAGGTAGTATGTAAATACACTGCCTTAATGCTGTTTCCTTAGCATGGATGTAAAGAAGGAAAAATAGGTTGTACTTTAGTAAGAAATCACTGCATTGTGTGATTTTAATGTCCTGTGTTGTTTCCATCCTTCATTCTTGCACAGTGCAGCTTTGCTTTGCTGGTGCAGAGAAAAGGGGAACTGGAATTCCTGCTGTGCAGGGGAGCTGTGGGTCAGATAAGGTTTTTGTGTGCTCTTTCAGATCCTCTACAGAGAAGCCTGGAACAAGGACAAGACTCAGGTTCACATCATGCCTGACACCCCTGAAATCTTGCTGGCTAAATCCAACTTGATTAACACAAGTGATGTAAGTGTGTCTCTGCAGTGTGCCTGTGATGGAATTACAATGGTGCTTCTCCTTTGAACAACAGGAGTGCCATTCTGCAGTTTTAACAGCTGTAAACACACTTGGGATCTTTCCTGAGGAAATTGTGATGCCCTGGGAAGCCTGAGGGGAATTGCTGAATTCTAAAGTGGAAGAGAAGTTGCCAGAATATAAGAAATACTAGGAAAATATCCAATATATTACCAGTATTACCAGTTTTCTCTCTCATCCCTACTGATCATGTTACCATTGCAGATATTCAGTACTTTTTAGTAAGCCTGTCATTCTTGTGAAAATGTCTGATTATATTAAATTGCCTCTAGAATGACATAAAATTATATAATTCATGTAAAAATCCTGGTTATAAAGGAACAAATACAGACTATATGCAGAAGTACAGAAATGTCAGCAGCTGTATCAGGAGTACTCAAGAGGACAAAAATAATTGCATGTGAAATTGGGGGTGGAAAATTATGGAGTTGTATTATTGACCTTTGGAGAAGGCCCTGTGGATCATTCAGATTAATGCATTTGGGAGAAGAAAACTTTGATCTCAAATGAGATAATCAGAAAACATTCAGATAGCAATTTGTAAATATTTTCTATCATCAATTACAAAATATAAGCCATTAAGAGCAAGATATGGGACTTGATTAATTAAACTCATGCTTTATTTTCAGTATTGGAAAGCTGTACCATTGGAAAGCTCTGTGGAAAGATATATTTGCAGTAATTCCTTTGCATCCTTCCCTGACAGAAACGTTACAAGACAGGCTATGAAGAGCTGAAGAAGAAGGGCTATGACCTTCCTCCTGATGCCATCCCCCTCCAGGCAGCAAAGGCATCCAGGGACATTGCCAGTGAGGTAGGACTTGCAGGGGGGCATAAAAATGGTTTATATTTAAAAGGAAGACAGGTCTAAAATTATAACACTGTTACATTGCTCCCTCCTCCAGGGTTGTGTAATTCTTAATACTGTCAGGGTAATTAAATTCGATACAGTAAATTAAAGTGAGAGAGTGTATAAATACAGAAGACCTATTCATATCCCCTGGACCTTACGTAAAATGTTGGGAAACTAAACAAAATCTATTAGATGTTAAATGATGAACCACAATACTAACAACAGAGAAATTGGAAGTTGCAGCTTGGCAAGAGGAGGTAACTGTTCTTTCTGCATTCCACCAGTACAAATACAAAACTGCCTACAGAAAGCAGCTGGGCCACCACATCGGGGCCCGCAACATCGAGGACGACCCCAAGATGATGTGGTCCATGCACGTGGCCAAGATCCAGAGTGACAGGGAGTACAAGAAGGACTTTGAGAAGACCAAGACACGCTTCAGCAGCCCCGTGGACATGCTGGGAGTGGTGTTGGCCAAGAAGTGCCAGGAGCTGGTGAGTGACGCTGATTACCGGCACCCTCTGCACCGCTGGACCTGCCTGCCCGACCAGAACGACGTCGTCCATGCCAAGACCGTGTACGACCTGCAGAGTGATGTGAGTTGTTCTCTGCTGCTGTGGGACACCCAGAGGTGTCTCCTGGGGTCTGTCCCACTGCTAGAGGAGGGGTCTGTGTGCCAGGGGAAGGGGAACGGAGTCACTGAGCTTAATGGGAGTCCCTGTGCTGGTGGCTGGTTGTTGGGTTGGCCCAGAGCAATGTGTTCCCTTCAGCAGAGCTTCCCTTGGCAGGAGAAGGGCTTGAATGGAGTGAGGGGGGTGCTGAGCTCTTTCTGTCCTTGTGTGCCCCCCAGAACGTGTACAAGTCAGACCTGCAGTGGCTGAGGGGCATTGGGTGGTCCCCCATTGGC
>JAXCLP010000166.1:1279135-1290141 GCA_035584035.1 Lepidocolaptes lacrymiger
TGCTCCCACTCCCAGGCTGTTCTCTGTTCAATAAGGGTTAGGGGACATGGCCAGTGATGTGAGTGACCCTGCTCCCACTCCCAGGCTGTTCTCCCTTAAATAAGGGTTTGGGGACATGGCCAGTGATGTGAGTGACCCTGCTCTCACCCCCAGGCTGTTCTCTGTTCAATAAGGGTTAGGGGACATGGCCAGTGATGTGAGTGACCCTGCTCTCACCCCCAGGCTGTTCTCTGTTCAATAAGGGTCTGGGGACATGGCCAGTGATGTGAGTGACCCTGCTCACACACAGGGGATGTGCCTGCTCTCACTCCCAGGCTGTTCTCCCTTAAATAAGGGTTTGGGGACTGGCCAGTGAGATTCCCCCAGGAGCGGACTGTTGGTTTTCTTCTCTCTCACAGAATAAATACAAAGAGGACCTGAGGTGGCTGAAGGGCTTGGGCTGTTTCCTGTATGACACTCCTGACATGGTCCGTGCTCGTGACCTCAAAAAGCTTTGGGTAAGAGGCTTCTCCTGGAACCACATTTGACAACAGCTAATTTATTTCTGTGCATTCAGGAAGGCAAATACATGAAAATGAGCAAAGGCCAGTGGCAGAATTCCTTGCCTTGCAGCCAGTTAGCTGTGTGAAAGCACTGTCAGCCTACACAAAACATTTCCTTTACACTGTAAAGTTGCCTTTCCTTCAGGATAACAAAAGCTTCCTGAGTAATGCTGCTTTTCCTTTCCAGTCTAATTACATCTACACTAGTACTGCAAAGAAGATGTGGCCCAAAGTCCACGTGGTGTTGGATACTCCTGGCTACAGAGCAGTTCAGGAGCTCAAAACCCACCTGAGTGAAGTAAGTTGTGTGTTCCTTTGGCACAGTTTCCCAGCTCTAATGAACATCCCACTGGGGTTCTGTGTCTGAGAGAGCTGTTTGAATGCCAAGCTGGGGCTGTGCAGCTGCCCAGAGGACATGGGGCACAGGAGAAATAACTCAGGCACTGTCTCTTCCCAGCTGGTTTACAGAGCTGCAGGCAACGAGCTGAAGACTAAGTACACTTCCATCCTTGACACACCAGACCTCATAAGAGCCAAGACAGGACAGAAAATACAGAGCCAGGTGAAGAATCTGTACTGATAAAACCCCATCAGGGACCCCTCTTGATATATTGGCAAAGTACAGCAAAATCCTCCCACACCATTTCAAATCAATGTAGAATTCCCAGAGAAATTGTGTGGGTTTGTGTGGATTTTAATTTACAGACATTTTTCAGAGACATACAGTAGGATTTACTTGCAATTGATTTTTTTTTAATTATTATTTTCTTCTTGCTGCAGTACTTGTATGTGGAACTTGCCACCAAAGAGAGGCCCCATCATCATGCTGATGGTCAGACTCAAGCCTTTACACATGCCAGGCATGTCAAGGACATGATCAGCGAGGTAAAGGGTTGCTTTTGTGATTTGGCACCACTATCCAGAACCCTCCACAAGTTTTATTTTTGATTTTAGTGATAATTTTAAGGCTCAAACCTGTTTACCCTTCATTTTTTTTTTCTCTTTTATACTTAAGTTCCATGTTTCCTTTGGAAGCTCTGGTAAAATAAAACATTTTAAAAATTAAGTTTTAGTGGTTTATAAGATACCTCTTTCCAAGTGCTTGTTTGCAGATTAGAAAGTGCTTTCAGTATTGAAAGTGGAACTCTTCCCTTTTCTCTCTCCTAGAAAAAGTATAAAACCCAGTATGAGAAGATGAAGGACAAATACACCCCTGTCCCTGACACACCAGTCCTGATCAGAGCCAAGAGGGCCTACCTGAATGCCAGTGATGTGAGTACCCCAGGAGCACTTCCACTGCTGCTGGGCCTTGGGTTCTTGCCAGAAATGAGAGCAAGAGCATCACCAGGGAGCAAAGATTCCAAGCAGAGAGTATCTCAGTGTGGGTCAGGAACGAGGTCACCCCCCTTGCATGGCCATTTCCCTTTGATATTATGGAGATTATGAAGTTCTGATTTGATGGCACTGGGATTATTTTCAATTGTTATAATTCAGTCTCACTTTCCACTGCACTGAACAGCAAAGGAAAACCAGATTTAAAGTCATTTGCTTGCACAGTGCAGACTGGAGTGCAGTGATTGATGCTGGAGCCAGGACAGAGTGGGAGTTTGTAATTCACAAGTGGATTGGAGAGCAAAATGAGCTGAGCTGCTGCACAGAAGGTTATTGAGGTGGAATTGGTCTCTTCCTTCAAGTGTGGGGTAGTTATTTGTGATTTAAGGCAATGGACAGGGCATCATTTGGGAGGTCTTTCCTGTATGCTGCAGAACCAGCAGGATATGAAAGGCCATGTCGTGGGCTGGTTCTAGGGATTAATTAGTCTTGCTGCTTTCTTAAAAGTGATTTTTAAACACTTTAAAGGAGCATCCCAGCTCTTCTGCACATCTCAGTTTCTCCTCTGAGAAAGCCTTTCCCCAAGGACTGGGATGATCTTCCTGCTTTGTTCTAGACCAGGACATGGAAGAAAGGACAAGTACCAAAAGTGCCACTTGTGTCCTGTGAAACAGGGATGTTTTTTTCCAGTCTGAATTGGGTGAAATTCTCTCAAACTTCCACCATAAGTCTCAGTCAAATTACAGCTGATTGTAGGAAACTGCAGGTTCCTCGAGCTCCTCAGGGCTTCAGGAGGACTGGGCAGATGGGCTCCTGAGGGCCCAGGAGCACACCCAGGGCAGTCCTGGCAGGTGAGAACATTGCTGTGTGTGTTGTTGTCGTGCCCAGCTGCGCTACAAGGAGACCTTTGAGAACACCAAGGGCAGGTACCACACGGTGAAGGACGCCTTGGACATCGTCTACCACCGCAAGGTCACCGACGACATCAGCAGTGTGAGTACAGCAGGGCAGCCCTGGGTGCTGTGCCCACCCCTGGAGGGGGATAGCAACTCTGGGGGCAGGAGGGAGGTCCTTCCTTCCCTGGAATGTTGGACTTGATTGCCTTTGGTGTAAGGTGAATCTCGTTCCCACCCAGTTCTGGTGTTTCAGGAAAACTCTGGAACTGTTTGGTCTGGAGTGTTCTTTTCTACTGTTGGACTCAAGTCTTTAATGTTCTCTGCAGATCAAATACAAGGAAAATTACATGAGCCAGCTGGGCATCTGGAGGTCCATCCCAGACCGGCCAGAGCACTTCCATCACCGCCTGGTCACCGATGCCATCAGTGATGTGAGTTCTGAGAGCTCCTGGAAGGACAGGCTCAAAGCCACGAGGAGGTTTCCAAAATGAAACCCAACCCTTCTTTCTGGAGAAAGAATTTTTTGAAGTGATTTACATTTTCACCCGGTCTGTGAAATAACAGAGGAACCATACGGTTAAAATTGCAGCCCTCCTCAAATTAACAGAACAAGCTCAATTTCAGTTGGGTTTGTTGGTTAACCCTGGAACAACCTTTAATTGTACATATCTGTACTTACACAGTAACCCCTTAGTTATACAAGAGTAAATGTTTTAATTGACACAGGGACTCTAATAGCTAATGACACCCTAGGTATGTGAATAACCTGACTCCATCCAAAAGATATGAGTAACTAATTCACTTTATAATGGAATAACAACAGATGGAACTGTTTACCACACCTTGTGTCGAGGTGGCATTTCAGCACTGATGGTCTGGTCAAAACTGAATCCTTTTCTTCCTTTCCTAAAGGTTAAATACAAGGAAGACTTGGAATGGCTCAGGGGCACTGGGTGCTATGCATGGGATACTCCAAGCTTTGTCCTGGCAGAAAAGAATAAAGTGCTCTACAGTGGGGTGAGTAGAACAGTCTGAGCTGTTGCTGAGGGTTTCTTTGCCATTTGCTCTACGTTTACAGCCAATTGTTGTTTGTAGAAAAGTTAAACACATCTGTAATAACTCTACTGGGGTTTTGCTGCAGGTTGTCTTTAAAATCATGATTTTGTTCCCTGGCTCTTCTTTAGACTAAAAGAGGGATGTTTCCTGTGTGTTTGGTTCTGTTTTCCCCCAGTGCAAGTACAAGGAGAACTTTGAGAAGACCAAGTCCCAGTTTAAGTACGTGGCTGACTCTCCCATCAACGAGCACTTCAGATATGCCACCCAGCTCATGGACGGGGTAAGTGCCCAGGGCCCTCTGACTCTCACCCCAGGGAACTGTGTCTGTGTGAAAGGACAGACTTCGAGGTTCATCTGCCTCATCCTCAGGCTTAAAGGTGCCTCCAGATCAAGCTAAAATCATGGAAGGCAAGGCTGTTCTTCTTGTCTGCTTGATAGGAGGGCAGGGTGGGTTTATAACACCTTAAAGGTGAAATATCCACTCCTGTCCCATTAATTTGGCATTGCAAGGGAACTTTTCCTTTGCTGACTGGGAAATAAGTGATAAGTTAAATAATGCTGCTCGTGGAGTAACCCTGGTTGTTGATTTCCATCTGATAAAGGTACAGAGAGAATTCCAGTTGTTTTCCTAAAATGTTGTAAAAAACAGTGTTAAGAAGACAGTGTTATGTCTGAATTTACCAAAGCTCACTTCATTTCAGATATTTTGCCTTGAATGTTTCCACTCTACGACTTACTTTTATCTTATTTTTCTCCTCCAGGGCTAAAGAATCAATAGATACACCTTGTAGTGAAGGGGATTTAGGAGTCCCCCGGGGTTTAGGGTGGGATTTGTGGGATTAATTCTCTACACCCACAGGACAAAGCCCATGGAGCACCACCACGTTCTCAGAGCTGGAATATCACACCCAGCTCTGGTGGCTCTCATGAAAGAGGCAGACACTGAGCTTCACATTTTGGTATTTCATTATTTTCAGCAGCTGTTATGTTAAATTGTTTCTTGTCAGTCAGTGCTCTGCAGTATGATCTGCTCTAGGTAAGAAAAGCTGTTCCACAACAACTGCCAGCCCAGTTGCTGGAATTTCACACTCAGATAAACAATGAGCCAGAATTTCTTCAGGATTATTGTTAGTCTTCAGTTCTTATTGTTCAGTAGAGCAAATAAGGATAAGTTTAATATCAGAAAGATAAATTTTAGCACTGGGGGCTCCATGCTTTGAAAGGAACTTGCCTAAATGTTTTCTGCTATAGAAGTGTTGGGTTCTTATTAAGAGATTATGGGTTTTGCATACAAACAGCATTGTATTTTACCCCCACACCTCACTGTGTTCCTTCTGTAATCAAGAATGCACAATGAAGAGTTCTGCTGTTATTGTTCATGAAGGAAGTCAGTGGCTCACTGCAGTGGCAGGGATGTATAAATATACTGGAATTGTGGTTCAGGCCTTCCAGTGGGAACCTAAAAATGCATGTCCCTTTGAAAATATCCTCTCTCCTTTTTGTTTTTAATGTCTTTTTCTCTTCTGGACATGACCTCCCCTGCCAGCCTGTCATGATCCATGTCCAGAGGTTGCAGTGGTTAGATCAATGACCTCTCTGTGTTTTCACTCCCTTGTCCCACTGGCTGCTGCTCCTGGGAGCAGAAATTGTACCGAGCTGCCTATGAGAAGCTCAAAGATAGGTACAGCGTTATTGTGGATGACCCCAGGAACCTCCTGGCCAAGTGGGGCTGCAGGCTCAGCAGTCAGGTACTGTGGGAGCAGAGGCTCTCTCAGAGCTCTGTGGCTCTCTCAGAGCTCTGTGGCACTGCACACCAGCACTGTCCCCTGGGACCTGGCCCCTGGGACATGCTGTGGCTGCAGCTCCTCCATCACCTCTCTTCGTTCTGCCACCCAAAAAGAACTGGGCCTTTTTGTGTGAGCTGCTCTGTGTACTTCCATCCTGTGCATCAACTCACAGCAGGACCTGAGCCCTCTGCAAGCCATTGGAGGGCCTTAAAAAATGCTTGTTTGTCAAGCATTTATTAACACCTCTCTTTTCATGGCCTTCACCAGGATTATCTTCACCTTTTTAGATAACCAACAGTGCCATATTTGCCCTTTGAGTGCCCTCACCTTCTTCTCCCCCCCAAAATTCAGAATTCCTTTCCTTCCCTATGCAAATAGGGAAGGAAATAGATTTATATGTGTATATGTACACGTTATATAGGGAAGGAAATAGATTTATATCTGTGTATATGTACATGTTATATATATATATTTATATTCTATATATAAATATTTATATATAAATTTATTTAGTCTCTGCCCCTGACATCCCAGCCTCTGCAGAAGTGAGTTGTATGCACGTGTCAGTGACTCCACACAGTCCCTTGCCTACATCTCTCCACTCTCCAAGTGTCTGGGATCTAGAGCTGTGTTGTTGTTCCTGCTGTTCATGAGTCTCTCTTGTCCTTGGTTGCCATTTGCATGAACAGAAAAGCTATAAGTCCTTTGCCAAGATGCTCCTGCAACATGGATGTAATGAAATTCTGAGGCCAGATATGCTGACAGCTCTCTACAACACTTACCTGTGGAGCCAGGTAATATGAAGAACTGCCCTAGGAGACACTTAGACACCAATTAGCTGCTTGGACTTGTGACATTTCCTGCTTTCCTCTGGACTCCAAGGGTTTGCTGATGTGCTTTATGCTGGCAATGATCAAATAGTTTTGAGCACAGAAGATCAGATTTGCTCTCCCTTGGTCACTCAGCTCGGGCTGATCTTGTCTCCATTTTCTCCCTTTATTATAAATAATTGTTATATATTTCACACATTTGCCAAAAAAAGCAATTTTCCAGGCATTTCACGTATTGTATTTTATCTATTCCCATTATTTCCTTAACCCAGTTCTCATTCTGCCACCATTTCTTGGACTGTCCACCTCTCATGACACAAATTCCTTCAGTAAGGAATTAGTGATGAAGTAATTTACATTTTTGCTCCTCTCTGCCTGGAAAGGTGTCAGATGGAGAGCAGTGGTTGTGCTCTGAAATCACAGCTGCTGCCAGTGACCTTCTCTTTTCAACAGTAACAAACTTCCTGATCATGATAGAAATTACAAAACTGGAAATTAGTAATAATAAACTATTAATAAATACTATCTAAATTATAAAGTGGCAATGCAACAGTAGAGAATAATTCCATGAGAGGAAGAAAGGTGTTATTCTTTACTCTTAGTACAAATAACAGTCTTCAGTAAAAAGTTACTGAAGGTCTGCACTAGATATTTTTATTCCTTTAATTTTTTTTTTTAATTTCTATTATCCCATTCCAAACTCCTCACAGGTAACTTTGAGTGTGTTTGAATTTACTCCAAGAAGTGTCTGAGCTGCATGTCCACTTGCTGTTCACTTCATGTTCTCATTGATTCTTTGTTTCTGGGGTTTCCATTTTGTCTGTCCCAGTCCTGTTTCCAAAGCATGCCTTTGTTTTCTGGTGCAGTGAAAGGTCTGGTTTAAAAATGGGGTTTTAAAACATTCCCAAACCTCTTCCAGCTGCCCTCAGGTTGCCTCCAATGAACCCAAACTCTGGGAAAACAGGGCCAGAAAAGGGTTCCCAAGGCACCAATCCTGCTGCCAAAGCCTTGGGAATAGCCTGGCATTCTGAGATACTCAGTTGCTGTTTTAGTCTTTGGTTGTGGAAGATGTTTTACATTTCTCCTAATTCTGATTATAAAATCACTAAGGTTGGAAAGGACCCCTAAGATCATTGAGCCCAAGCCTGGACTGAATGTGGTGAATATTTAAAAAAGGAGAGATCTTGTCCAGTTAGGAAATGTAAAAGTCCCTGGTCTGCCAAGACTGCTTATTTAGCTCAATCTTGATGATAAATTAATAAACTGAATCAGGCAAATTAGTTCCTCAGGCAGCCTCTTGGGCACAGAAGGGGTTTGCAGAGCTCAGCTCATGGTGCATGTTCAGCTTTCCTGGGTGCTGTGGGAGGGTCTTGCCATGGGATGTTTCTATAAAATCCCATCTCTCCAAGGGGTTTTGTCCTGCCCAGGGTGTTCATTTACAGTCTCTCCCCATCACAGATTCAGTACAAGAAGGACTATGAGAAGAAGAAGGACAAATACACCACAGTGGTGGATACCCCAGAGTACCTGAGGACCACCAAAGTCAACAAGCAGATCAGTGATGTGAGTGTGCTCTGAGCTCCCCCCTCCATCATTCCCACTGGGAATGCTCTCCAGACCCTGTCCTGCTGCTCACCCTGCTGTCCCCCTGTCTCTGCAGATCATCTACAAGCTGGAGTACCACAAGGCCAAGCCCAAGGGCTACACCACCATCCAGGACACTCCCATGCTGCTCCACGTGCGCAAGGTCAAGGACAGGATCAGTGATGTGAGTCGAGAGCTCCTGCCTGGGGCAAACCCTCACCCTGAACTTCTCCCTCCATGCCCAAGGCCCTTCACTCACACTGAAAATTCAAACTGCCTTCTTGTTGGCCTGTTAAACTCTGTTTTCATGGAATGCTTTCTCAAAAACCAGCTTTTCAAGAAGCTTTTCATGGAATGTTCTTCTCCTGGAGCATTTTTGGGGATAAACCACCCCTCCCTAGTAATACAAGCCATGAGCTGGAACTGGTCTCTAATTAGTGAATTAGGGAGCTTTTTTCTAGGCTTTCTTCCTCTAGTGAGGAACCCTGGATAAATTATTTAATACTTTATTTGTTGATTTCTTCTATGGCTATGGCTACTGTGACTGTGTAAGGTAAATATTGTGATCTGAAATGAATTTTGATTCTTTGGCAATGGGAGTCTGAAAAGGAGAGAGAAAGGAAGATGGATTTAGGAGTCCTGCTCCTAATTCCTCCTCCTGCCTTAGGCTTTCTCCCTGGTCTGTGTATTGTTGTTTCTTAGATATCCATAAAAAATGAGGATATTAACACTTCTGTATCCCAGTACAGTTCTGTCAGAATAAGTCATTCAGGTGCTCTATGGATTATCTATATAATCAATACATCTGGGAGGGGAAAACAACCATATCATGCAGATCCCAATGGAATAACTGGGAGACAGAGCTGCTCCATAGTGAACTAAAGGACAATTTTGCTGTTCCATAGTGAACTAAATGACAATTTTGCTGTTCCATGCCTCACATTTGGATCTTTCCTTGTTGCTGCTGGTTTATCCCTGGGACATTTGGTGTGTTTGTGCAGCTGAAGTACAAAGAGATGTATGAGAGGAGCAAGTCCCGCTGCACTGTCGTGGCAGACTCTGTTCACATCAAGACCCCAAGACACGCTTACAAACTCAACAGCAACGTGAGTTCCCTTCCAGTCATGCTTTCATCTCATGGGGACAGTGGTTGGGACTGGTAGGAGGGGCCAAGAGCTCCATTTTCTGAGCTTGGATGTCATTTCTAATCCTTAGGCAGCTTGAACTAAATATATGTTAATCTCTTTTGTGCTAAATGCTCCCTCTTGCAAGTGGTCCTTGTATGTCACAGTCTACTGTTCTCCTGGTTGTCCTGTTTCCTGACCCACATCCCACTGCCCCAGAACTCCCTGGGATGATGTTCCTGTAGACAAAGGGAGCACTCCATGGGAAGCTTCCCCATGTTTTCTGTTGGAAGGGTCTGAAAGCTCCACTTTCCTCAGAGCCAGGGCATCATTTCAGTCCTTCCTATTCCTTTTCCCACCTACTGGGGGAAAACTGGAGTAACTGGACCATGCCTGAGTCAGAGGAAAGCCCAAGGCTGATTCAGATGCCCTTTATTACACCTTCCCTTGTTTTTTGGTGCAGACCAGAGAGAATCTGTGTCTCTGTGTCATGTGTAAGTTAACTCTCAGCTCCCAGTTAACTCTCTGCTTGCTTTTCCCTGCCAACAGCTGGACTACAAGAAGAAATATGAAGCAGCCAAGGCTCACTGGCACCTGATTGCTGACAGGCCAGACTTCCTGCAGGCAGCCAAGTCCTCCCTGCAGCAGAGTGATGTAAGGGAGGCAGAGCCCCTGAGTGTTCCCTGCCCAGAGCACTCAGAGGCACCAGGCATGAGCTCTGAGGCTGTTCTCTTCTCTTTGCTTTGGTTTCCTGCAGTATGAATACAAGCTGGACCGGGAGTTCCTGAAGGGATGCAAAATCTCTGTCACGGATGATAAAAACACAGTGCTGGCCTTAAATAATGCCATTTTGGCCAGTGATGTAAGTGCTGAACTCACCCCTCCTCTCTCAAGTTCCTTATTAGGAATAATACTCAGTGAAGTTTTGAACAGTTGCTCTCAGTCTCACTCCATTTTTTAATTGATTTGCTTATTTCATTAACCAATCAACAAAATCTGAGTAACTTGGTTTTGGTGATGTCACACAGTATTTAATTAATATTCAAAGTTAACATTGCCTGAACACCCCAGACTTCCCACCCAGGTTCTTTCTCTCTGCATTCCTGTTATTGAAAAGGAAATATCTGGAGAAAACAACAAAAAGCTGCAGCTGGTAAATTCTGCATAGCACAAAATATCTTTAACAACTACTAATAGTATATTAGTGTTTAATATATCCATAAATTCCAAGTGAGAGCTCTAGGAATGTATAGACTAAAATGAGTTTATCTGGGAATGTGTTAAAATAGGGGATTTTCTGCAAGGTTTTGCCCTAACAATCAAACACAGCTATAATAATTAGTATTTAATTTTAACATGGCTTAAAACCTGCCCTTTCCTTCCTGGTAGATCAAGTACAAGGAGAAGCACAACAAAGCCCGAGGGACGTGCCTTGTGGTGCCAGACACTCCTCAGATCCTCCTGGCCAAGAATGTCAGCTCCCTTGTCTCTGAGGTAAAACACCAGCACACATTTGCTCCTCTTCATTTGGTTTCATCCTTGAATTGTTGGGTTTTACCTGCTCCTCTGCTCTGCTTTCAGAACAAGTACAAAGAGCACAGCAAGAAGCAGCTTCCCCACGGCTCCTTCACAACCCTGCCCGAGACACGGGACACGGTTCATGTCAAAGAGGTGACCAAGAATGTCAGTGAGGTGAGTCCAGGCCAGCCCTTCCCTCCAGGAGCCACCCTGGAGTCCCAAACTCCAGCCCTTCCCTCCAGGAGCCACCCTGGAATCCCAACTCCAGCCCTTCCCTCCAGGAGCCACCCTGGAATCCCAACTCCAGCCCTTCCCTCCAGGAGCCACCCTGGAATCC
>JAXCLP010000166.1:1290543-1303558 GCA_035584035.1 Lepidocolaptes lacrymiger
TCCAGGAGCCTCCCTGGAATCCCAACTTCCCTTTCCCTCCAGGAACCAGCTTTGAATCCAAACTGCAAATCATGACAAAAGGGCTGGGGACCAATTTTGGGGAGCAGACATTTGAGGCTGAGGAGACTCCCCTTCCTCCACCTTCAGCGGTCTCAGGGGGTTTATTTCCAAGTTTCAGGAGCATTTCCCTCCCTGTGACATTCCCAAGTCACACGTGGCCCTTTTTGCTCTTTACCAGACAAACTACAAGAAGAAGTTTGTGAAGGAGAAAGGCAAGTCTAATTATTCTGTCATGCTGGAGCCTCCTGAAGTGAAACATGCCATGGAAGTTGCCAAAAACCAGAGCACAGTAAGTTTGCCTTTTCTTTCCCCCTAATTAAGTAGGTTGTTTAAGGAAATTCAATCAGAAAACCAAGTTTATGTGTTTCTGGTTTTCCTCCCAGCCCTCAGGTTCAGGGGTGACCCTGAAAGATAAAGGTACCAATATTTACAAATATAACATTGCACTGAAATAAAGGATTTGTGCTTAATCACATGATAGGATTTAAATCACATTTAATATTTTTTTCACCACTTTAAATACAGAAAGAATTTCCCATGTTTATTCTTTACTTGGAGACAATTGGCAAATATAAATTCCTGAATCTGTTCCTTGTGAAATTGTTTCAAAGATAAGCCCTGCACTTTCTCAGCAGCATTGCTGTGTCCTTCCCTGGTGTATTCCTCATGGATAAACCCCAGGAATTCCTTTCTTGTGCCTTTTTCTCTGGATTAGATTGAGTACAAGAAGGATGCCAAGTCCAAGCTCCACTACACACCCATAGCAGACCGACCAGACATCAAGAAAGCCACTCAGGCTGCCAAGTTAATCAGCAATGTAAGTGGGCTTTCAGTCTTCTCTGTAACCTTTTAGCATTAATTTTCCTCCTGAAACCAGTGCCAGCAGAATAATAAAAGGCCATGGCCTCTCTCCTGACCTACACCCTGTTTTCTTTGCCAGATTGAGTACAAGAAGCGTGGGGCAGCAGGGCTGGGGGTGACCATGCTGGGCCGGCCCGACATCGAGCTGGCCAAGGAGGTGTCCAAGCTCACCAGCCAGGTAAGAGAAACTCAAAACCTGGGGCAGAATATAAACTTACAGTGTCACTTTTGGGAGGTGTCCAAGCTCACCAGCCAGGTAAGAGAGACTCAAAACTGGGGGCAGAATATTAACTTAGAGTGTCACTGGTGGGAGTGGAGTTATCTCTATATGAGGGGAAAAGGGAAAGGAAAAAATAAGGTAAAAATCCAATACCAGCATAGGGAATTACTTTGTTAAGGAAGCTTTTCTACTGATTTGCCAAATGTCACAAGTGGAGGGGTAAAATCTTCTTCTAAAAGCTAAAGCTGAAGTGTTTGCCCTGTTCTAAAAGCTCTTCTGGGTCTTGGCTTTACAAGAATCAGCCTTTGGGCCAACTCTTCCTCCCCACACTTTGGTTTCTTGCAACCACTTTTACTTTGTGTCTTTAAAAGAACCTTGTGCCAGGACCTCAGAACTTGATTCTCCTGCCCCTTTCTTTGCTTTAATGCTGCAACTTTGCCCTTCTGATGTTGCTTTCTTGCTGCTGATTGTAGGCTGAGTATCTCAAACACCACCTGAGGGGCCACGGAGCTGCATCCTATGACACCCCCTGGATGAGAACCTTTAAGAAAGCCAATGCTCTGAGTAGCCATGTAAGATCCTCTTGAGAAGTGCCATTTCTGCCTTTGTCTCTGCCTGCACATCACCCTGCAATTCTGAAACACACCACATGCACCTTGAGCTGTTACTGTGCCCTTCAAAGTGGTTTTGCAGCTTCCAGGCTTTTAGGGGAAGTTTCTGATGAATGTGAAAACTCTTCTTTTTCCCCCAAAAAAACCCCTTAAAATTGAGGTGATATTTTCTGATACTTCAAAAAAAAGAAAAGGAAATATATGTGTGTGACAAACCTGAAGGATGTGCTGGAAGTGTTCAGTGAACAGTCACTAGAACTTCACTTGAACCATTCAAACCTGTATTAAAACTTCATTAAGCTTTACTGAAACTCTTCTCTTTGCATCCTGCTGGAATTTCCCAGTGGAAAAATTGTGTGCCTGAATCATCCCAGAGCCTGGGATCATTTCTTAAGCTTTTTGCCATCTCTAAACATTTGGAAAATTAAAAAAGGAGCCTGGATTGCAGGTGTTGTGCCACTTCAGTGTTACACACATATTTCCACGTGAAAAAAGGGGGATTTGGGTTTTTCCATGTCTGCTGCATGTACCTGTTGCATGTGTGGGTGTCAGGAGACCCAAGGACCTCTGCAGCAGGACCAGGGATCCTGAACTTGAACCACTCAACTCCAAGGGAAGAAGAAAGGGAGTTTATTCCCATCCAGTGCTGAAATCCTCCTTCTCCATGCTTTGCTCCCAGTTCTCTGGGGCTGGGAAATATTCTTTGCTGGGATTGTTTTTCTCTTGGGCATGTCTCCTCTTGAAGTTGTTCTTTGTAAACCATTATGTCCAGTTTGTGTCTCCAGCTGGGGTTTTTGGCTGGACTGTGTCTGTCTGCCATGCTTGCTTTGAGTTTTGCATTTTTGGGGGGTTAAAACCTCCTATTTCTGTACTTTCAACCTGGACCTGCTGCATTATTATGGCTCACATGGCCTGGCTGATGCTGCTGGTTGGGGAGTGTTCCCAAAGCTCTTGTGGAATGTAATTCCTGGGAATTAACTGTGTCCCTGCTCTGTCTGTGGCCATCAGTGTCACTCACCTCTTGCTCAGCCAGAGCACAGTGTGTGTATAACAACATACAGAGAAGCATTGGATGAGGTGACCTCTTCAGAGTTCTTGTGTCTTTAAAGCTCTTCTTTCTCCAAGAAAGATGTACAAAGTTCTTTTGAACACTCTTATATATCCTCTTGTATTATTACATTATATCCTCTTATTATATTATGTATAATATAATCCGTCTTTTATATATCTAATTATTTTCTCTTTTATTATACCTGTCCCTCTTTCATCTCTTTGTGAAGTGTCTTTAATCAATGGCCAGTTCCTGCCATGTGAAAAATTCTCCTGTCCAAAGGTCAGGGTGTCACTGTGTGCTGGCACCACAGTTCTCTTGGCTCTTTGAGTTTTACAGTGAGGAGATGCAGTTTTTAATTCAGGTGGTATTTTGGACATACAGATGTAGATTTTCTTTCCAAGGCAGGTCACCTTTAAACACTCTTTATTCCAGTGGGTCCTTCCAGTCATTACATTTCTGATTTCCCCCCAGCCAGCCCCATTGAGCCTCTTTGTCCTGCACCCAATAAGTGAGGCAGTTGTGACCCCTGGTTGTCTTTATTTAGGTGAAATACAAAGAGAACTTTGCCAAGGAGTTGGGTAAGAAGCCAAAGTATGACCTCAAGGAGGCCAAAATCTACAAGACCATGAAGGATGCCCACAACATGGCCAGTGAGGTATGGTGGGTCCTGCTTTTTCCAAATTCCTTTCCCAGCCCCTCTTTACTGTCACTGAGCTGTCCCCCAGCCCAGGGTGCTGATGAGGTGTGTCCCTCTGGCTGCAGGTGAAGTACAAGGCTGACCTGAAGAAGCTGCACAAGCCTGTCACAGACATGTCACAGTCACTCATGATGAACCACGTGCTGAGCACCAGCCAGCTCGCCAGTGCTGTAAGATCCTTAACCCCCCAAGGGCTGTAAGATCCCCTTAACCCCATCCCCCAGTGCTGTAAGATCCCCTTAACCCAAATGTAGGATCCTTAACCCCCAGTGCTGTAGGATGCAGTGCTGGCCCCATGGCACACCATGGTAGTGATCTCTTCCTCCACTTCCTAATCTTCAGAAATTCTTTGAAAATCCTCTTGATAATTTTGAGTGGATTGATTCTTTACCTCATTTTAACTGGTTGCATTACACTAACAAGTGTAACCTTTTTAATTTTTTCTTTTTTCTTTGCTGATTAATATATTTAAATTCCATAATTCTTTGGTTTCTTTCTTTTCACCTTTGTGTAACATCACCCTGTTGTGAACCTACATAATTATGCCTAACATAATTATGAATTTTACTAAGAAAAGGCAAAACCCCATTATTGCCTGAAACAGCCTTTTCTTGTATCTGCTGTGTTTTCTCCTTCCCTTTTTTTTTATGGTTTTGACAAAATCTTTGTTACAATCCAAAAAAAAAAAAAATAACCCCCATCTTTAACTCCCAGGATCAGAAACCACTTCTTGCTTTTTGTTTTGCTTCTTGTATTTCTAATTTCTTCCATTGAAGTGTTGCTTTGATTGGACCTGAGAATTAAATTTGCTGAGGGTTTATTTTTTTTGTTGAGCTGCTTTTTGGTCCCTTCAGTACCAGTACAAGAAGCAGTATGAGAAGAGTAAGGGTCACTACCATGTGGTGCCAGATAACCTTGAGCAGCTTCACCTCAGGGAGGCCTCAGAGCTGCAGAGCCACGTAAGTCACTGCTCTTTGTCCTTGTGCCACCTGCCAGGGAATGCCCAGCACCCCCTCCCTGCTCTGCCAGCACTGCCACCTTGGCATTTCACACCAGATGGAAACACACAGATATAAGACACCTTCACTCCAGGGTCATTCCCACCTCTCACCTCTGTTGTACAGGGAGTCTGGACACAGTAAAATGCATTTATCAGGGTGATTTTCACCTGGAAATCCTATCAAAAATGGCAACTGAAGGAATCAGGGTTGTTGCTCACAGTGTAGTTTCTACTGCTTTAATTATTCAGGTGAAATGAGAGCTCTGCCAGTCCTTTTCTGCCTCCAGAATGGCTTTAACCAAACCCTGCTGCTGCTGTTAAGTGTGGCTGACATCTTTCATGGTGAATTATTCCACAGAAATTGGTCTCTAATACTCCCTGTTCCAAGTGTTTCTGGGCTGTAAAGCAGGAGGAAAATACTGGCAGGACACAAAGGGCCATGGGGATGGAGTGGAATGGAATTCCAGGGTGGGTTGGGTTGGGTTGGGAGGGACCTCAAAGCCCATCCAGTGTCACCCTTGCCATGGGCAGGGACACCTCCCACTATTCCAGGTGGCTCCAGCCTGGCCTTGGACACTTCCAGGGATGTTCAAGGCATGGAAGAGCAAAAATTCACATAGCAAAGGACTGTAAGGCAATCACTATTAATCAAGTGGTTGTTAATTAGGTTGAAGTGAAATTTGAGGCCACTCTTTGTGGCTCCAGTTTGGGGTGAGGCTCAGCCACAGTGTCACCTCAGCCAGCAGCCTGGAAACTGGGGCCCTAAGGGCTGGATCATGCAGGAATATCTCCATCCTTGTGGGTATTGTCCTTCCTGGCACCAAAGCTGGCATTTTAGGGTCAGTAATATGGTTTTCAGGAAGGGAAGCAGTGTTATACAGTAATTTTTTGCCACAGAACTGGTGACAGGAAGCAGATATTAGTCAGTGAATTGGGTCTTGGATTATTTAGGAGGGTCACTTTTTGTCTTTTCTCCTCAGGTGAAGTACAGAGAAAAGTATGAGAAGGAAAAAGGAAAACCCATGCTGGACTTTGAAACTCCAACATACCTCACAGCCAAGGAGTCCCAGCTCATGCAGAGCGAGGTACAGTCAAAATCAATACTCAGAGACTAAACAAACCCCCACATTTATTTTGTAGAGTTAAATAGGGATGCAAAAGGCAGTTCTGCTTCCTCCCTGTGCATGCAGGGACACTGAAAACTTCCAGTTGTGTCAGATTTCTTTACACTGGTTTGGAAATGCCACACTGCAAATACCTGAACCTTTCCTGTGTCACAGTGACTTGGGTTTTAGCTGTGACTTCTTAGCAAGGAGCTCTTGGTAAATGAAGCTTACACGAGACTTTGAGTAAGAAATGTAGCATGAAATGCATCTCAAACTGTCCAGGGAAGGGGCCTGGCTCTTTCTTCCCTCTGAGCTCTCATTCCCTGTGTCTCTGTGTCCCAGACCTGCCACTCCACTGCCCTTGAGCAGCTTTTTGTGTTTGTGTGAAGGAGAACCTTGGTCTGGCACAGATGGAGCTGTGCATATGGAGGGGAATGATTCCTTTCAATGTTTTCTCTGCACAAATAAGTAGAAAAATGAAAAATAAAGGCAGGATCTGGTTGTATTTCCATTGAAAGCAATGAGCTGTTTCATAACCTGTAGTGAAAACAGGATTTGTTGCTTTAGGTGCCCCCAAACTGTGGCATTAACACCAACCCCTGCTCAGTCCTCCCAGCAGTCTGTCACCTCATTAAACATGCTGGAATAAATATTTGTTATTTTGCTCTTTTTTTTTCCTTCTTGCTCTCATCAGAAAGAATATAAGAAGGACTTTGAGGAGTCCATGAAGGGCAGGAACCTGACTGGCCTGGAGGTCACACCATCCCTGTTACATGTCAAATATGCAACCAAAATAGCCAGTGAGGTACCAGCAACTCTGTGCTCATTCCCTCTGCCCACTCCAGTAATCCCACTGGCATTCCCAGCACCATTTCTTCTCCTCACTCTTCTCTTTCCACACTGAGCATGTTTCCTTATATTTTGTGTTGTGAGGTAATTTCTCCTGGGCATTGACTCCTTAACCATATTCCTGCCCCTTTCTGACATCCCTCTTCCTAATGGTCCATGTGTGTGTGCCTTGGAAACTGATCTTCACCAATAATCCCTCTATCTTACTCTATTAGTTCCTCTATAACCCTCTATAATATTGCTTCTTCTTTTCCAAATTTCCTTTTTCTCTTGGAGCTTTTGGAATTGTTTTTACTGTAAGTTTTTACTATTCTTTCTTGCACCAAAGTGCTGGAGTGCAGAGCTCCCTCCTTTAGCCTGGCTTTGCAGGTGTTTCCCTTCTCCCTCCCCTGCAGAAAGAGTACAGGAAGGATCTGGAGGAAGGTGTCAAGGGGAAAGGCCTGACAGCCTTGGAGGAGACTCCAGACATGCTGAGAGCCAAGAATGCAACTCAGATCCTCAATGAGGTATGTCAGAGGTGTTGGGGACATTCCTGGGGGGATGTGACATCCTTCAGCTGCCTTGGGAAGGGACAACTTCCACTGGATCAGCCCTAAACCCCATCCAACCTGGCCTTGGACACTTCAGGGATGGGGCAGCCACAGCTCCTCTGGGCACCCTGTGCCAGTGTCCCACCACCCTCACAACCAGCAATTCCTTCCCGATATTCCATCTAAATCTACCCTCCCACTAAGGGAGGAATGAACTTTGTCATTCCCCTGAAATTCCTGAGTAGAGAAGGAAAAAGAGCATGGATGGGTGACTGAGGCTCAAATAGGAGGCTGGACTTTGAAGGGAGCTCTTCTCAGGCTTTGCAGTCAGTGCCAGGAGCTCAGGTGGGCTCTGTAGATCAGTCCAGGGCCCCATGGGGGTCATCAATCCACTGGCTGAGGGACTAAGCCAGGGTTTAGGTCCTGAGGAGCACCTTTAGTGGTTTAACTGGGAGCTGGCACTGGTGGTGTCCCCGTTCTGTGCTGGGCTCAGGGATCTGCACCTGCTGAAGGTATCCCACTGCCACTGCCATGACCTCCCTGTCTCCAATCCCTGTCTCCACCTGCAGAAAGAGTACAAGAAGGCCTTGGAGTTGGAGATCCGAGGCAAAGGGCTGACAGAGCTGGCTCTGGAGACCCCGGAGTTCGTGCGGGCCAAGAACGCCACGGACATCGCCAGCCAGGTGGGTGGGACCCTGAGCCCCCTCCTGAGCCCCCCTGGGGCAGCACCCACCTCCTTGGGCAGTACCCACCTCCCGGGGCTGGGCACACCTCCCTGAGCCACCTAAACCTGAGCTTTGCCCGACAGATCAAATACAAACAATTGGCAGAAATGGACAAAGCCAACTACACCAGTGTTGTTGACACTCCAGAGATTATTCATGCCCAGCAGGTCAAGAACCTTTCCAGCCAGGTATCTTGAGTGAAGCAACTTAATCAGTGTTCCTTGGCCAGGACATACTAATTTTGGGCACCTAAATAACCACCTCTGACCCCCCTCAGGACACACCAGGGAGCAGATCTCTCTAGAGCTGTGACGTGGCACCTCACTCTGAAATCCATTCCAATAATCAAATTAATTTCCTTTAATGCTGTGTAATACTTTGCAATACCAAAGCTAATTCTTCCCTGAGTGGATTTAGCTTAACGTTGCTCTCCTTAATAACCTAATCTTTGAATTAATTACACAGGGGCATAATCTCAGTTTATAGCAGGCAGAGGAGTACTTATATCTTCATACTGATGGGCACTGTGCAATAAACAATGCCAGCTGCTTTACCCCTGTTTCTGTGGTTTCTGGTTTAATATATTTGGGGTTTCCCACCAGAAAAAGTACAAGGAAGAAGCAGAGAAGAGCATGCCCCACTACGTGCCCGTGGCAGACACCCCAGAAATGCAGCGAGTCCGGGAGAACCAGAAGAACTTCAGCATGGTGAGCACGGGGAGCCAGGAGCACAGGGATCCATCTCAGCTGGGAACCAAACCCTGCCAGGCAGCTCCTGACTCTGGTTTGAACCTTTCCCACAGCTCCAGTATCAGTCAGACCTCCAGAACAGCAAAGGAAAAGTCACAGTTGTCCAGGACACCCCAGAGATGCTGCGGGTGAAGGAGAACCAGAAGAACTTCAGCTCGGTAGGTCCCTCCCTGCCCTCAGGTACCCCAAAACCTGGGTTCTCCTGGAATAAATACCTGCTGGGGGTTCAGGAGATGGAGGGGGAGTAGTTTTGCCCCCTGTGCTTTGGGGAGTGCCCTGATGGCACTCTTTGGTATGGTTAAGCAATCCCTCCTGTAATTAATCAGTATAATTAATGCCCATTTTCTTTGCCCTGTTACCCTGTGAGTGTGTTCCTGTCCCGTGGCCCCCCATGCACTGTCTGCCTCATTTGTTCCCCATTTCATGTTGCCATGAAGTGCCTCAAGTCTGTTGTAGAATTTTGCCTCCAGCACCATTATTGAAGTACAGAACAGAGTGGAGAATGTCTGTATAAAATGAATCAGAGCAAAGAATGGTCTCCAATCCTAAAATCTGCTTACAAATATTGGGATCATAGAATAATGGAATAGCTTGGGGTGGAAGGGACCCTCAAGCCCATCTTGTCCTGCCATGGACAAGTCCAGGTTGCTCAGATACTCACTGAAATATGTGATTTGTTATACAAATGATGTTTTACTAAAAATACATCAAATAGAAATGATCAACCCCTTTTATTCCCCCAAATGGTGCTGAGTCTCCAGCGAGGCCACAGGCAGTGAGTGGAGCTCACTCTCAGCTGCCCTGCTGTGTCCAAACTGCCCCTCTGGGAGCAGGAATGTTGTGTTTTGGATGCTTAACCTTGTTGTCTTCATTCTAAATGTGAAGATTTTGTATAAAGAAGAGATTGGAACTGGAACCACAATTGAAAAGACCCCAGAGATGCAGAGAGTTAAACGCACCCAGGATAATATCAGCTCGGTACAAAATTGAGTTTTAATCCTCTACCACTGCTAATTCCACTTGAAATAATATTTTTTCTTTTCTTTTTCTTCTCATGTTGCTAACAGTGGTTTGGCAATAACCCACCCAGTTAGGGGTGACTTTCTTCAAGTTTTTGCCTCTTCTTGTTACTTTAACAGTCATCTTTCTAATGATTAACACTCACTTTCTTACTTACAACCCATTTCTAAACCATGAGAGCTCTTGCCAGCATTTTCATCTCATCCCAGAGATGGTTTGGACAGAACCAAAGAATCATTTAGGTTGGAAGGTGTTGAGATGGTCTGTTCCAGCCCTGTTGTTTGAGCAGGCTCAGCTGGTCACTGTGTCCCTGCAGTGCTCAGGACCCTCTGGATGCAGCTGTGTGTGTGTCACTGTGTGCCTGTCTGGAGCTGTCAGGGCCAACAAGTGTGCCCAGCCTACCTGGAGCTTGTCTTGTCAAGCTTTGACAGTCTATCAAAAGCTGTAGCACCCTAAAATGGGGTTAATTCTACACATTGCTTCTCTTTCCAAGCTCAGAAATGCACTGTGTGTGCTTCTCTGGAATGCTGATGTTGGTTCAGCCTCAAACACTGATGTTTCACCCCTGTGCCCACTCAGACTGTGCCAGGGTGTCCCTGTGGAGAGCTGCCCTCCCTGCTGTGCCACACAGGAGGGCAGAGGGCACTGCAGGGTGTGAGGGGGGTCTGGACAGCCCAAACACCAAATGGGATCCCATTCCATTCCCAGGGTCTTAGGAGCTGAACTTGCCTTGTACCAGAAGTCCTGGGAAGGTGATGGGAACCCTTTGGCAGCAGCTCCTGCTTGGACTGAAGCCCATCAGCCCATCATGAGATCCTCTAAACTCTCCCTCTCTCCACGGGCTCAGGACAATGCTCTTTCTGTATGTCCAGTGCTGTGTGTAAATCCTTTCCCTTTTGCTGCCTGTGCCTTGCAGGTGAAGTACAAGGAGAGCATTGGGAAGGGCACACCCATCCCCGACCTGCCCGAGGTGAAGCGTGTCAAGGAGACCCAGAAGCACATCAGCTCGGTATGGCCCTGTCTGTGTCCCCCCATCCCATCCCATCCCAGCTCCAGCCCTGGCTCCTGCCTGGGGCTCCTGTGGCTGGAAAGAGTCTCCCAAATCCCCATGCTGAGCAGCAGGGAGTTTAATCCCTGAATTTTGTAGTAATTGTCACAACCCGTTGCTTCCTCTGCTAATTCTGTGCCCTTTCCTAAATACAGAAACAGAAATGACCCAGGTTATGGGTTGTAACTAATCTGGGGCAAAATTCTTCAGGTAGGGGTGTGGAAAAATCTCTTTGTGGTCACAAAATCTGGGACAGCTTTAAGGGAAGACAAACCCTGGCCCTTCCCACGCTGGGTTAAATGTGGATTTTAGCAACCACTACACTGTTTCACAGCTCACTTTTGCACAGCTGAGTTGTTTTTTCATATGATTCTTCATTTTTTTCCCAGTATTTTGCATGGTTTTATTTTTCCTTGCTGGGCTTGCTTTATTTTTGTATTTTTTCATGGTTTCAATGATATCAAGCAGTGTAAGTTGGTGGGGTTTTTTGGTTATCTGGTTTTGGTGCAAGAGCAGCCATGAATCCATTTGTCAGGTATGTCTACAAGGCTGGGGCTGAAACCAACCCAGGTTTCTTCTATACAGCTCCTTCCATGAAAAATACAGTTGTTTGGCATTCAAACAACTACAGGTGAAATCAAACCTAGTAACATGATTGGAACACTCAATTGTTCTCCTTGCTAGAGATCTAACAATAAATATGGTCAAAATAAAATAGTGCTGTTAGAAACAAATAGGCACAGAGATCAAGATGAGTAAGGCCCAGAATAATAATCTTGTTGTATTTCCTAAACTGAGATGGAAAGCAAAGCCTCAGGTCAGTGGAATGTGTGACCTGGTGGTGTGGGTGAGGTGCTGAGCACACTGAAGGCAGAGGGCTCTGCTGAGCTGGTGGTTGTGCCTGGGCAGAAACTGGGCACTATTTTGTGATGCCAGGGAAGTTCTCTCTCCCTGTGCTCAGGCTGGGCCAGGGCAGGGACAGCAGGAGGGATTTGTGCCTGGCAAGGGTGGTCAGGCCTCGGCAGGGGCTGCCCGGGGAGGGTTGGAGTGCCCAGCCCTGGAGGTGCCCAAGGCAGGACTGGCACTCAGTGCTCTGGGCTGGGGACAAGGTGGGCATCGGGCACAGGGTGGGCTGGGTGACACTGTGGCTGTGCCTCTGTCCTGCAGGTGTTGTACAAGGAGGAGCTGGGCACGGGCACCCCCACGCCCGTGACCCCCGAGATGCAGAGGGTGAAGCGCACCCAGGAGCACATTAGCTCGGTACTGCCAGGGCTGCCACCCTGCCCAGTAACACCCTAACACACCCTGGTCCAGCCCTGGCTTTGCCCTGCGGTGGCAAATAATCCATAACTCGTGGATGTTCCCTGTTTGTGCTCCAGGGGGGATTCCCACCTTTCTTCCAAGCCCCCAAAGTGCCTTTAACGTGGTGTTTCCCCGTGTTTCTCCTGACCCTGATCTTCTCTTCTCTGCCTGTTCACAGCATAACCCTCCATCCCCCCTCCCATAACCCTGGGGCAGGTGTGAAGTGACTTAAGGAGTGCTCTAACCTGACCATGCCCAGCCCTGGTGGCTGTGCCATGCTGAGGGGGTGTTGTGGGCACTGTTTTGTCCCTCACAGGTGTTGTACAAGGAGGGTTTAGGGGCCGGCACGGCGACGCCGGTGACGCCGGAGATGGAGCGAGTGCGGCGCAACCAGGAGAACATCAGCTCGGTACTGAGCCAAACACCCTCCCCTCCCCAGTGCCAGCCACAAACCCTCCAGCTCCTCCATGCCCTTCCCTTCCTGGGCCAACTGGGAACAGCCTCTCCTTAAGGGAACCCTAAAACCCCACCAGGATCCCGGTGTTTTCACTCCATTTAACCTGCCATTCACCTCTTCTAGATTTTAATCTCAGTAGGGAAAGCACTGGAGGTGCCTTGTTTTCCTTCCCAAGGGAATATCCAGGAGTGCTCCTCAGAACAGCCCCCCCTTCCCACACCTCCAGCCTCACCCCTGCACTGGAGAATGAGCAGAAGGAGCTCTTACCCTTCCTGGCTCGGGGAATCCTGTTCTGGTTTGGGAGCAAAGAGACCTCCTGTCTCTGCCTGTCGTGCCATGTGGGGTCTGTTGGGGACATCCAGGCTGAGAACAGGAGGGACTGGGGCTGGAAAAGCTCTGTAGGAATATTTACCTGGATTGTTTGTGGCCCTGACACAGCCCAGCAGTGGCTCTGGGTGTTCTTGGGGCTCTGTGTGGGCTCTGAGCTGGGCTGGCAGAGCCAGAGCTTCCCGTGCTTGGACCTTACTGGGGTGACACCATCACTCTGCCCCTCCTCCTGCTTCTCCTTTTCCCCCTTTTTACCTTTTTCCCCTTTCTCCTCATTTCCCTTTCTCTTTTTTGCCCCCTCTTCTCCTTTATTTTGCCCCCCCTTCTCCTTTATTTTGCCCCCCCTTCTCCTTTATTTTGCCCCCCCTTCTCCTTTATTTTGCCCCCCCTTCTCCTTTA
>JAXCLP010000166.1:1310889-1322804 GCA_035584035.1 Lepidocolaptes lacrymiger
CTCTGCCCCTGTTGCCCCCAGGTGTTGTACAAGGAGGAGCTGGGCACGGGCACCCCCATCCCCGTGACCCCCGAGATCCAGAGGGTCAAACGCAACCAGGAGAACCTCAGCTCGGTATTTGCAATTTGAAAAGCAAAAAAAAATCCCTTTTAATCCATTTGAAAATGCTCTTAACAGCCAAACTCTCCTGCTGTATTCCCCTGTAATCAATTCACACAACAAACAACATCCCATTCCTTGGTTTTATCTCCAAAATTACTTTATTTTGATTAGATCCACCTCGCTAATGATTTTCCCTTTTCCCATCTTTCTCTTGCCATATTTTTAATTATCTGTTTTTCTTCTATTAATCACTTGATTACTTTTTTTTCCCCCTGGTCTTTCCACATATAATAACTGGAGTATTTATTTCTTGCCCCAACCCGTGGCTGTGACCTGACTGTGCTCCCTCCCTGTGCTCTGCTGGGTGTGGGATGGGGAAATCCCGTGGAATTGCTGCTTTTCTTCCTTCTGGTTGGAGCTGATGCCTTTGCCTTTAGGAAATGGGGGTTGATGTTGGTGCAGGGAGGGTGGCCCAAACCCCAGGAGGGGTGTTGGTGGCACAATTAGAGGGGAAAATATCACTGGGGTTGGGGGGTTTGTAAAGGTGAGGAAGTGCACAGAACTCTAGTAATTATATCCATATACATTATATATATATAACTATAATGTATAGGAATCTTGGCTGAGGTGTGTGTGCACAGGAGGGTGTTTGGAAGGTGCACCAGGAGTGTCACTTGTTCCTCCAGTGACACTGGTATGGTCAGGAAAATGTTTCTTTTGCTGCTGCTGAAAGGACAAGGATGGACTTAATTATCATTTATATCAGACTTCAATGTTCTAAATACACCCCAGGTTTAACTGTCTGGAGAATTCATGGAATCCCAGAGTGTGCTATTTATATGTGCTCTTTTATTCCTGTGGCACCTCCAGTTCCTGCTTGAATGGAACAGAATCACAGAGTGGGTTGGGTGAGAAGGAGCCAGGGTTTATTTCCAGGGCTCTTTTCATCCCTGTCTGTCCAGGCTGGGCCAGAAAGGCTGTCCTGGCTCTGCTGGTGGTTCATTCTCTCTCCCTCTGCCCCTGTTGCCCCCAGGTGTTGTACAAGGAGGAGCTGGGCACGGGCACCCCCATCCCCGTGACCCCCGAGATGCAGAGGGTCAAGAGCACCCAGGAGCACATTAGCTCGGTATTTTGGAATTTGAAAAGCAAAAAACATCCCTTTTAATCTCTTTTAAAATACTTTTTAACACACAAACCCATATTCTTGTTTCCCTGTAATCAACTTACCCAAGAAATAACATCCTCGTCTCTTTGAGATTTTTTCCCCTTGATAATTATTAATTACCTTGTTCTTGTTCCTTTCTTTTAATGATATTTTAATATTTGAATTCCACCTTTTTGAGTGTGATTACCTTTTTTTAAACTCTTTAAAAGCCCACCCTGTTTTCCTTCTCTCAGCCCCAACAACCCTTCACTTTTGCTCTGTGTGGTGGGTTTTTCCCTGATTTTCCTTCCTTTGTACATGAGAACTGTGGGAACTGACCTGGGTGGGCAGTGACTTGGACTGGTCCCTCTGTCCTTCCTGTGCTGTGCTGGATCCTTTCCCAGGGTGGGTGCAGGTTTGGTGCCCAGGTTCTCCCCCCCTCCCTCCCTCCCCCAGGTGCTGTGCCAGGAGCTCCTGCTGGGACCCCATCCCTGCCATGGCAAAGGGGCACTGCCCTCCTTGGCCCACGTAACCAACTCTTCTTCCCTCTAATCCACTTGTAACATCCTCTCTTCCCCCTTTCCAGCGTTACTGACCCGCCACTTCTTCACTGATGGAGTTATTGATAAGTTATTGACCAATTATTTGCATTTTCTGGAATATCTGTAACCCTCTTGCTCCCTGTCCCACCTTCCCTTTTCCTTTGTCTGTTTTTTCTCTCCACTGTGCTGTGTCCTGCTTTCCTCCTGGCAGAGGGAGGGGCTGCCTTCCCAGCTGGATGCAGGGGGTGGTCCTGGAACTGCCCTTTCCCGGGAGAGGAGGGATTTCCTCAGTGTCTGAGTGGTGATGATGTTTTGGATGCTCTTTGTTGTGCAGGTGTTGTACAAGGAGAACGTGGGGACGGGGACCCCCACCCCGGTCACCCCCGAGATGGAGAGGGTCAAACGCAACCAGGAGATCTGTAGCTCGGTACTCCAGCACCACAACTGCCCTTAACTCTCTCTAAAAGCACTTCTTAACACTTTGAATAAGTGGAGTTGTCCCAAAATAACACTGACCCAGCTCAGAGTGGGGGCACTTCTTACTCGTGGCTTACTCTGGTTTAAACGTTGACTTTTGCTCTGGTTTATCTTGGTTTTCAAGAGTGATCTTAATGTCCAATTCTAATCCTAAAAACACTTAAGCTGCCCTCATTTTCTCTGCAGTGCTGCCGTTTCTCTTAAGGCAATTAATGTCAATATTGATAACATTCCCAGCCCCTCCATGTGGTATTTAATGCTCACTGATGCAGTACTTACATGATTTATTACGAGGAGTTAAAACCAGGCTGCCAGACTACTAAAACAGGGACCTGCTTTAAAAGGTCCGTGAGAAACTAAATCCAAGGGAAAGAACTGCCCAGGGAGAGCTGGTTCTTGACTTACTGCTGTTCTTTGGCTCTTTCTCTCCCCCCACAGGTGTTGTACAAAGAGAACATAGGGAAAGCCACCCCCACCCCGGTCACCCCCGAGATGGAGCGAGTCAAACGCAATCAAGAGATCATTAGCTCGGTACTGCCCCAGGGAATAAAACACTTGCTAAACCCTGAGGGAGGTGTTTAACACCACTGAACACTCAGCAGCCCGTGCTTATTAACTGCAGAAAGGGGTCTGCCCCGGGCCCCCCACAAACCCAGAGGCTTCTCTTTAACGCTGGTTGGAGCAGGATTTTACTTGGAAAAAAAAATCCCTTTCTGGGTGGATTTTGTTTTCCTGGTTGATCCTTTTTAACCCTCTCTCACTCCCCGTGTGTTTCCACGCAGCCGGTTCCACACGGGGCCCATTCCTGCATCCCAATTAATGGCAAAGCTCCAGCTCCTCCTCCTCAGCTCTAACCCTGTCTCTGAACCTTTTGCTTTGTTGTCCTGTGGGTTTGGCCCCTCTTTAATGACTTTTGGCTGCCTCCTTGTTCCCTGCAGGTTTTGTACAAGGAGAACATGGGCAAGGTGACCCCCACGCCCATCACGCCCGAGATGGAGCGGGTGAAGCGCAACCAGGAGATCATCAGCTCGGTACAGCTCAGCCCAGCTCTTGGCTTGCTTTGTGCTTCTCTCTGCACACATAACAGCCTAACTCCTGCCTCAAAGCAGAGTTTAAGATAAAAAATAATGTATTTCTTTCTGCAAATTAACTGCTCCTTCTAAAACAGAATTAATGGGGTGATCCCACAATTTTAGGGCTCTTTTACAACTCAGTTCGTGTGTTTGTGGGTTCTATCCAGGCAAGCTCAAAGATCTCCTGGTGGAGATCAGGAATCACGAAATGCTGGGGTTGGAAGGGGCTTTAAAGCCCATCTCCTTCCACCCCCTGCCCTGGGAATACCCTTCCCACCAGACCAGGCTGCTCAGGGATATTCAGATTTATATTTATTATTTCAACTTTCATTGGCTTTTCAGCAGGATTTGACTTCAGGGTAAAACAACCATCCCTGACACTTTAATTTGGGACTGTGGCAACAAAACTGCCACCTCCCTCCCAGAAAAGGCTCAGACAGCTAAAGAACCAGATGGAACCTTTCCTGACCAGTTCTCTAAGGGCAGGAGCAGGTTCCCTGAGCCCCTGGCCCTGCAGCATCAGCCCTGGGTGGAGCCTGGCTCTGGTAACCCCAGCTTTCCTCCCCAGTCTGTTTCTCATCCCTCCTGGCAGCACTAAATGTTTGACTTCTTGGGCACTCGATACCAAAGTCACGGTTTGTGTTGCAGCCCTTTCCTTTCCCTGCGGGGTTTTTAAGGTGCTGGTGCATGTTCTGTGTCCCACAGGTGTTGTACAAAGAGAACGTGGGGCAGGCGACCCCCACGCCCGTCACCCCCGAGATGGAGAGAGTCAAACGCAATCAAGAACAGATTAGCTCGGTATTTGCCCCAGGAAACACTTCCCAGAGACCCCAGTGAAGTGCTTAACACCAAAGGATGTGATAGAGACCTTCTTAATAACCTGGTTTTATTTAACCCTCTAATTTTTCCCCTTTAGCGAGTCACCTCTTCCAAAGATTTTTGGTTGTGTAACCTGTTACTACTCTTCTTCCTGACTCTCTTCCCTTTCCTAACGGATGATGTTGACCCTAAACCCAGTAAGGTGGCAGTTTGTGGGTTCCCCTGGTGACAATTACTTTGTGGTCTGTAGGTTGCCTACAGGGAAGGCTTAGGGAAGGCCACCCCCAGCCCGGTCACTCCGGAGATGGAGCGAGTCAAGCGCAACCAGGAACAAATCAGCTCGGTACTGCGGGGCTGCCAAGCCCCTGTGTCCAAAATAACCCCTCTCAGCCAAAGCCACTCTAATCCAGCCCCTCTCTCCCACTTTTCCTCCTTTTGGCCTAGTTTCCTTTGGATTTTTTTTCACCTGTTGCCAATAACTTTTCAGCCGCTTTGTTTCCCAAGATCTTTTCTCTCCTGCAGTGCTGGGTTTGCTTAAATAACCCCAGTCCCACAAGAGCTGGGATTGTTCCTGGAATTCTGAGCTGTGTCTGTGCTCTGCAGGTGCTGTACAAGGAGCACATGGCCAAGGGCACTCCCACACCTCTGACTCCAGAGATGGAGAGAGCCAAGCGCAACCAGGAGAACATCAGCTCGGTAAGTCCTGCTCAGCCAAGCCAGGAAACACACCAAAATCACATCTCCTAGCCCTGAAATCCTCCCTCAGATGGGATGAAGTAACCCTGTGGAACTCTTTTAACATATTCCTTGTGGTTAACTGGAGTTGAGGGGATTTTTAGACAGTTAAATTCAAATAATACAGTGCCTTTGAGTGTCCTCTGGTTTTACTGCTCCTGTCCCTTGTGACACAGAAAATGGTGGTTCTTCAGCAGGAGATTCCTGATATTCTGTATAAAAAACCACACAAAACCCTGGGCCTGGCCCCCCTGAGGCCCTTCCTTGGTCACCTGGAGCTGCAGAGGTCAGTGCTGACAGGGCCCTGTCCCTCCTGTCCCCGTGCAGGTTCTTTACTCGGACAGTTTCCGCAAGCAGGTCCAAGGCAAAGCCGCCTACGTGCTGGACACGCCGGAGCTGCGGCGCGTGCGGGAGACCCAGAAACACATCTCCACAGTAAGGGCAGCTCTTGGGTCTGGGGAGTTAAATGTACATGAGCCTGCTTGGCAGCTCAAGGACAAGGCCTGCTGAAATCTGGGATGGGGTCCTTGCACTGGGGAAGGCCAGGCTGAGGACACGTCCCTGCTGGGAGGGCAGCAGTCACAGCCAGCCCCTTTAACTCGCAGGTGAAATACCACGAGGACTTTGAGAAGAGCAAAGGGAGCTTCACGCCCGTGGTCACCGACCCCATCACGGAGCGCGTGAAGAAGAACATGCAGGACTTCAGTGACATCAGCTACAGGGGCATCCAGAGGAGGGTGGTGGAGATGGAGCGCAAGCGCGTGGACCAGGACCAGGAGAACCTCACAGGTGAGCCTTTAGTAAGAGCCCAGGACCAGGAGAACCTCACAGGTGAGCCTTTAGGAACACCCCAGCACCTCATTGCAGAGTGACCCAACCACTGTATTTCCACAGCACATCAGAGCTGGGGGAGTGGCTTAATTCCCAACTCAGCCACACCATTTCTAATTCATCATTACCTGGGGGGGGGGGGCTGTTTTTCTCACAGTCCTTTTTGGAAATGTTCTCTCACAGCAAGCTATGACCCACCTGTGCTCAGCCTGGCCCCAGCCTGACTCTGTAACACTAGATTGGTATTCACTTACATTTTTAACTTCTTCTCTATGCACACTAAAGGCCCTGATGTACATGAAGTGTAAAAAAGCCTCATCTGTGCTACAGAACTGAGAAATGCAGATTTCTGAAATGAATATACTTTTCCTGGAATCCCAGAATGGTTTGGGCTGGAGGCACCTCAAAGCTGGTCTCATTCCTCCCCCAGCCACGGGCAGGGACACCTTCCACTATCCCAGGTTGCTCCAAGCTGGCCTTGGACACTCCCAGGGAGGCCCAGCTGCTCTTGCTGCTCCCCAGGCCAGGCCCAGCTCCCCCAGCTCCCCTTTGCCCCTCAGGTCTCCGTGTCTGGCGCACCAACCCCGGCTCTGTCTTCGACTACGACCCGGCCGAGGACAACATCCAGTCCCGGAGCCTGCACATGATCTCAGGTGTGTCCCAGGGGCCAGAGAAAGGGGCTGTAGCTGCTCCTCACCAGCACAACTATCTTTTTAAAAAATACATTATTAGTCTTACTGTCACAAAATGACCCAACAGAGGCCTGAAGAGGATTGTTTCTATGATACAGCATGTGCTGCCTTTGGAAATAGCTAATACTGTTCTCAGTTACCTTTTTGGGGTTCTGAGCTCTTTTCCTGTAATTGAGAGGAAAAATAGCTGAATGGTAGAGAACAGTCTCAGGGCAGGCTCAGAACTGTCAGAGGAGGAAGTGTGGGATAACTAGAATAAAAATTCTGGAAGCAGCTAGGACTAAGGGGCTGGAGAAAGGCTATTGAAGGGCAGAACTTCAGCGAGGTGTCCAGGAACATTAAAAATCCCTGGGAATACCCACTGTTTTTTCCCCCCTGAGCTCTGTCTGGGGGCGGGGATGGGGCTGTGGTGATGACCAGGGCTGAGGTGGTGAGCAGGCTGTCTGTGTGTCCCTGTGTGCTGCAGTGCAGGCCCAGCGGCGCAGCAGGGAGCACTCCCGCTCTGCCAGCGCCCTCAGCATCAGCGGTGCCCCCGAGGAGAAGTCAGAGCCGTCAGAGGGCACCGACCAGCGCCTGTCCTACTACAGCAACGGGGGCTTCTTCACCACCACGGCCACAGGTATGGGGGGCAAAGCCACAGCTCCACAGGGGTGAGCTGTGGGCACAGCCAACACGGCCATCTGTGCCACCCCAAGGACCTGTCCCCCAGCCTTACCCACACCACACAATCTGTTTCCCTTTGCAGTGGGCTACAAGCAGGTGAAAACCATTGAGCTGCCCCAACAACGCTCGTCCTCCGTGGCCACCCAGCAAACCACAGTGTCCTCGGTGCCCTCCCACCCCTCCACTGCAGGGGTGAGTACCCGAGCCTGGTACCTGGTACCCTGGAGGGCTCACAGCCACAGCCCTGTGTGCTTCAGAGTCTGTTAATCCAGGGTTAACTTTCCTACCCCCTGGGCTGAAGGTGTAACACTCACTGAACTGGGATAGACTCTCACCTGTATTGAAAACTTTGAATTAGTACTTTTTTCTACTCCCAAGATTGTCTGGAGTAGATACAGGATGGTGGTTATGGCTTTGCCTCCCAGAGGTTACACCTGGAGCTACCCCAGGGCTTCTCCTGCTCAGATCCACTCTGCAAACATTCTGTTCAGGCTCAGTTGCGCCCAGCACAGAGGGAACGGCACAGGTTATTTCACACCTCAACACAGCATGATTTCCTTCACCAGCCAGTGGGAAATAGAAATCACTGTACAGTGTGTCTAAGACAGAGTAAACCCATGTCAACATCAGTAAAACTAAGTTAACAGCAGGAGTTGTAACAGTGACCCAGAGAAGGTCAGAGGGAATTTACAGGAGAATGTGAATGCAGATTTAAAAGAGCAGCACCTCAGCAAGGAGTCTAACCTTGCCCTTCCCTGCTCTGCCCCTGTCCCAGCCCAGCAGTGCTGGCAGGTTCAGCAGGCCCCCTCTGTCCCTGTCCCAGCCCAGCAGTGCTGGCAGGTTTAACTGGTCCCCTCTGTTCCAGCCCGGCAGTGCTGGCAGGGGTAACAGTCCCCTCTGTGCCTGTCCCAGCCCAGCAGTGCTGGCAGGGCTAACAGTCCCCTCTGTGCCTGTCCCAGCCCCGCAGTGCTGGCAGGTTTAACTGGTCCCCTCTGTCCCTGTCCCCACAGAAGACATACCGGGCCATGTACGATTACACAGCGGCTGATGCAGACGAGGTGTCCTTCAAGGACGGTGACACCATCGTGAACGTGCAGGCCATCGACGAGGGCTGGATGTACGGCACCGTGCAGAGGACAGGCAAGACTGGCATGCTCCCGGCCAACTATGTGGAGGCTGTGTGAGCAAACCCTCCTGGGGACAGGGGGCTCTGGGTGGGACTGCAGAGCAAAACACCCTGGAGAAGTTATTGCAAAACATCTGTGAAAAATCACCCGGAAAAACTATTTTGTGTTTCTTGCAGTGCTAAAAAACAAAACACCTCAACTTTTTTTAGACATTGCCTGGAATTTCTAACATTTCATAATATGACACTGTGCTCCAACTACAGTCCAGTATCCCCAAAATCTGATACTGGTACTAAAGACTCCCAAGCATTACCTTATTCATTCTCTAAAAACTATTTTCTGGGCTATGTGTTTCAATCTATTCACTTCCTTTACCCTATAAACAACATCTAAGCTTAGTATTTCAAACCAGTTTATTTGGGGAGGGAAAAACAAGCCCTCTCCTCCTGCTTGCTGAGGGCTCATGTTCTGGGGTCAAAAGCTGTTCTTTCTTGTACATTAGTGACTGAATAAAGCTGATGTTTCTGCAGTAGGATGGGTGTGTTCCCTCGTGCTGAAAACAGGGATGGATCTCACACTTTACCTCCAGCCTGGATGGGAAACTGCTCTGAGTGGAATATTCAGGACAGCCAGCACTGCAGGGGGGTAGGGGGGATGTTAAGACCTATTCCACACATTAGGAACATCCCTTACCTGTACAGGTCACAGGATACAAGAGCTCAACACAGCTAAGGAGGCACATTTAGAACCAAAATTACCTTTTCAGGAAAGCACAAAAACCTACAGACAACTTCACATTGTAACTCCAGGCCCCCTCTTTGTCCTGTTCCTTTTCTCCACGACACACAAACAGAACACTCAGTCCTGCTGACAAGAGGCCACCAGGCCCTGGAGCAGCACTGTGACCTTCCCAGGGCTCTCCCAGCCTTGGGAATCCAGAGCAATGCTGAGGGGCAGTTGAACAGACAAAACCCCTGAGCCACCAAACCACAAGGACATGAACAAGTTCGGGAACTATTTTCTCTTTTATTTGCCCATGTGTAAGTCCTAAAACCACCTGCAGCAGTTCCTTCCAATAGACATCACTTTGATAGCTACAGTACAATATATACAGATCAGAATTCCAGAGGAAAACCCGGGAACTCTCACTGAAGGTCTCAGAGAAGCAGCAATGCATTCCATACAATTATTATTCCCATCATAAATTATTAACCAACATCTGCTGTCAGTCTGTACACAATATACAAGAAGCTCTTGCCAAATCCATTCATCTTTCCCCAAGGAAAAAGCCTTCTCCCCCAGGAGAACTGCTGCCACCAAAGGACATGGGGCAAAGCCCGGGAGGCTCTGCAGAGTCTTTGCCTGTCCATGCACGTTCCCTTCCCACTGCTCGGTGTGAGTCGTACAAAAATACGTGGAAAAATAGATCCAGTACAAATCCTGGGGTCCTGCTGTAAGGAATTAAGCCCAGCTTACCTCCCTTGTGCTGAAAGAGCCACCCTGGCAGAGTCCCAGCAGCTCCCAACAGAAGCACCCGGGCAGCAGGTGGGCACAGCTCCCTCCACAGAAGAGTCTGCAGCACTAAGAACACTTCGGGTTTGGAAAAATAATTTAACTACTCTGTTGGTTTGGTTCACAGTCTTTGCTATTGCACAACTTTTGCCAAGTTCTCTTTCAGTGCCTGAAAGAAATATGCATAGCAATACAAGACAGATACCTCTGACAGGGAAGAAACAGTCCCACAACTTAGGGGGGGAACCAACAACAACAAAAAAAGAATAAGGGGAAAAAAAAAAAAATTAACCCTGTGACAATAAATCCATGGGGGTGTTTAAAAAATCTTCTGGTAAAAACGCACAGTTTAAGGAGTAATTCACCAGTGAGAAAACCCAGTTTTGGGTAAAAAACTGTTGTAACCAGATCCTCCTTGCTGAGCCCCGGGGCAGCTACGGGGAGCTGTGGTGGGGAGGTGACTTCCAGCGGGACTGCAGGTTTCTCAGGATGCAGGAGGACATGCCAGCAAGCTTCTCCTGCATGTGGAAGAGCTGGCTCCCAGAGTAGCTGTGCAGATCCTCCGAGCTGAGCTGGGCAGCGAGGGCATCGATCTGGCCCAGGAGATCTGCTGGGGGCTGCTCACCCGTGCTCAGCACCGCCGGCTCGGCCAAGGCTGGAAGGAGGGAAGGGGGCACTGCAGGGAGACCTGAGCACAATTCCAGTTTTGGTACACAGGAACATCTCCCAGCAGCCCACAAAGTGTTTGTTCCACACAAGGAGCCCTCAGAACTCCACCCTCCCCTTCCCTCTGGTGAGTGTTGTTGGGTTTGATCATGATCATGCAACAGATGCCAGGGCAGAAACTAAAGGATCTGATCCCAGTCTGACAATGCCAGTGTCCCTTGAGCTGTGTTGTCCTAAATCCCACACTCAACCCCCACATTTAAACTGCACAGAGAAGTTACTCCCAAGCTTTTTGTTCTGCTTCCAGTCTCTTGTTGCAGGAACAAACACGGATTGCCCTCTCTGAGCTCCCAGGCCAAACTCCACAAGGGCACAGGAGACTCCAAATAAGAATCTACACCCCCAAATCCCAGTGGGTGTCCAAGGAATCCTCCCACTCCTGCCCCACCCCTCAGGGAGAGGCACCACTTCATTCTCCCCACTCATGATGTTTGTCCCTGTGCATCCCCAGCAGGTGCTAAACATGGAACAGCTCAGGAGACACACCTGGCTGAGGCTCAGAACATGAACTACTTCAGTCCTGCCCAATTCTTTGCTTCTTTAGGGAAAACCAGCATTTTCCCCTCAAAATATTCAAGTTTTACATTCATTGCTACAGGGCTGCATAAAGCAGCATCCCATGTGCTAATATTGGCTCCTAACACACCCAAAATAAAAACAAAAGCATCAAGGGTTCCCCTCAGGAGAGAATTAAGACAGCAGGACCCTCCACACCCGTATCAAAAAGCCACCAACAGGTACCTGTTGCCAGTTTCTCTTCATCTCCACACAGTGGTTTGTCCTCCACGTCACTTACAGGCTTTGCAGCATCTTCAAGCACTGCCACTTCCTCCAACACCCGAGACTTCACCTGAGCATTTTTGGGGAGAGAACAAGACAACTTTAGACTAACAAGATTAGGATAACATGGTGGGACATGTTCTAACCTCAGAATAAATGCAATCAGCATTCCTGTCAGTAACAGTGTCACCAAGCCCTCTGTGCCCTGGGTTCCCATGCACTGAGACAGGCAGGGATTAGGCTTTAGTTTTTTAATGGGACAAAAAATAAATCATTTTCCAGGGCAGATGTTACCAGTTCATTAGGCCAACACTGGCTTCCTGGGTACTAAAATTCAGCCTTACCTGCTGCTCATGGTATCCTTTGAGGGCTCTTTTGACATTGGAGACTTTGGGGGAGCGGATGGGAAGGGTTTTGATCTCCAGGGCTGTCAGAGTACTCAGGTCCCCCACTGTCTTGATGTTCTTGGCTCGGATGAGCTGCCCCAACCCTCTGGCACTGCAGCAGGGGAGGAAAAGGGTTCAGCACCAGAGAAACATGGAAGATCCTGAGCTGGAAGGACCTACCAGGGTCAGAGTCCAGCCCCTGGCCCTGCACAGACACCCCAATAATCCCCCCTGTCCCGTTGTCCAAACCCTCCTGGAGCTCTGGCAGCCTTGGGGCTGTGCCCACTGCCCTGGGGAGCCTGGGCA
>JAXCLP010000166.1:1395810-1430731 GCA_035584035.1 Lepidocolaptes lacrymiger
CTCAGTCCCCCCTCCCCTTGTCCCCCCTCCCCTGTCCCCTCCCCGCCTGTCCCCGTGTCCCCGCGGGGCGGAGCGGGGCGGGCTGCGCGGAGGCTCCGCGGGCTCGGGGCAGCTCGGAGCGGCCCCGCTGGGCTCGGCACGGCTCGGCACGGCTCAGCCCGGCCCGGCACTGTCCGCCTGCATGCGGCGGCGGCGGCGGCGGGGCTGCCGGCCGGGACGAGAGGCTCGGGCATCCCGGCGGGGATGAGCGGCTCGGGCTTGCCGGGCGGGATGAACGGCTCGTCGGCGGCGATGCCGGCTGGGATGGGCGGCCCGGCGGGGCTCCCGGCAGCGATGGGGGGCTCGGCGGGGATCCCGGGGGCTCCGAACGGCTCGTCGGCGGCGGCGGGGCTGCTGGCGGGGGCCGGGAGCGCGGCGCTGGAGCTGGAGCGGGCGCTGCGCTGCTGCACCGCCGCCTCCGTGGTGACCGACGGCAGCGGCGGCGCGGCCGAGGAGCGCAGCCTCTACATCATGCGGGTCGTGCAGATCGCCGTCATGTGCGTCCTCGCCCTCACCGTCGTCTTCGGCATCTTCTTCCTCGGCTGCAACCTCCTCATCAAGTCCGAGGGCATGATCAACTTCCTGGTGAAGGAGCGCCGGCCGTCCAAGGAGGTGGAGGCGGTGGTGGTGGGGCCCTACTGAGCGCCCGAGCCGCGGGGACAGCGCCCGGCCCTGCTGCACACACACCGCCGGCTGCACTTGGAGCTTTTTCCTCTGTAAAAACCATCACGAGGAGGATTCCCGGGATCCCGGAGGCCGCCGAGACGCCCGGGGGGTGCCCGGAGCCGCCCGCCCCGTCCTGTCCCGTCCCGTCCGCCCGCGGGCTGCCAAGTAAAACGTGCTCTGATGGCAACAGGTCTGGGGCTCCTTATTCCGTCCGCCTTCCCCCATCCCTCCATCCCTCCCTCCCTGCGGGTCCCGGGGGGGCGGCCGGGATGGAGCTTCCCCTCTCCCCTCGGGGCCCGTCCGTGTTTTTCCTCGCAGCTGTGCTGAAACTTCCCTTTCCCAGAATTTTTCCAGCCCCGCCGGGCGCACCGGGCTGGGTGACCGCGGGACCCGCATCCCTGTGCCCGGGGGAGATGCATCCTGCCCCGTGGATCCCGGCTATGGCCAGGAAAACCCAACCCAAACCCCCCCGGCCGTGTCCCCTCTGGCCGGGTTTGGCTCCGGGAAAAGCACGGTGCGTAGTTTTTATTAACCCAGCTAAAAGCCGGCCCAACAGGTGACTTTGCACGGTCACATTTAAAAGGAGGGAGAGGCTGCTGCTCGCACGGCGTTGTGTTTTCTGCACCCGTTGCCTCCGCAGGGACAGCAGAGCATCTCTCTGAGCTGTTTGTCACATCCCCGGGGGCTCCGCTGGCTGCTGGTGATAAATCAATGTCTCTCCGTTTGCTGGAAGGGGAGTGGGACGGGCACAAACACACTGGCCAGGGATCACAGCAGCGGAACGGGGGCAAAAAAGCGCTCTGACAATGTGTCTGCGAGAGAATAATTCTCCTGACACCCAAATTCCCGCAGCGAGAGGTTAATTGTCAATATTTTTAATGCTGCTAAGAATCGGGAAGTTTTCTGGGGCAGTCACGCAGGTTTCAGGCTGCTTGGTTTATCCTGGGCGTGAAGATGGCCGAGCTACCAAAGTGTTCCAGACACCTCCAGGAGATGTTATCGGGAGTTTAAATTGTGATGGACAAGGTGAAACTCATTGACACCTGAGCTGGAAGGGGCTGAAATAAAGCTGGAGCCTGCCCCAGGCTCTTCTGAGAGGAGCTGAGACAGAGCAGAGCATCCCAAGGAGGCCAGTTCTCATTTACAGCTACATTTAAGGGAAAGACAAAGAACAGATCTGCCTGTTCTCTGGGGAACAAATACTCTGTGGACTCGGTCATTACATGCAAATAAATGTTCCTGAGCCATCTCAGCTGAAACAGCCCCGAGAAATGTAACCAAAACTCGCCTTTCTTTACCCTTTAGTGCCAGAGAAACGTCAGATAAAGCAGAATTTTAAGATAATCAGAGGGATAAGGCAGTAAATGGGACACTCATACAGATGTTGCAGTCCTTACAGAGCGTTTCCAGCTGTGCAATCTGCATCACTTGGGGGTGTTATGGAGCACACAATCATGCCCATATCCTGCTTTGCAAGGGCTGCCCTGCGTGCCTGGACACTTTTGGGGTCCTGGATCAATTAGGCATCTTTTATTAATTATGGGGGATGCTCGGAGTGTAATATATTTTGATTACCCTTTGCCAGAGGCTGCATCTTTTTCCCTAAATGTGAGGCAAAGCCCAGGGACCCTTTGAAGGTGGGAGCCCCCACCCTAATCCAGTGCTTGTGACTCTTTAATCCCTGAGAAGATGCTCCATTTTAGGCATTTTAGGGAAAAGGGTTGATGCAGAGATGCTCAGACACATCCAGTCCATCAGAGGTCCTTGGGGCTCCCCCCCTCTCTGTACTGTGAGGATTTGGGAACGGGCACAGGGAAGAGATGGAGAACTGGGATCTTCATAACCCCAGGGTGATCTGGGCAGGTGTTTTCTGCCCATCCTCTGGGTTCTACAGACCCCTCCCAGCCTCAGGAACCTGCTCCTCCTGCCCAGGGAGTGCCTTGGTCCCTTCAAACACACATGTAAAGCCATGACCTGTGTGTTCCAGGAGCAGGAACCTCCCGGGAACAGAGATTTTTTGGCTGTGCCCCTCATTTCAGGGACATTTTTGGGAAAGCCCCTGGAAGGCTGAGAGGGGAGTTTGGGGATCAACAAGCCCAGCTCCATCAGCTCCTGGAGACCAACCTGCCTCGCTGCAGGGCTGAGGGGTCAGGAAATGGGTGTTTTTGGGATCAGAGCAGTGTGGATGCCCCAAATGGGGCTCCCCAATCCTGCAGCTGGAACAAAGACAGCCCAAACCACTGCCCTGCTTCTCTGGACTTGTGCCTTGTTTGTGCAGCTGAAATGGTTGAGCATGTTCCATTTTAACAGCAAAACTCCAGGGGCCTTTTGTTGATGCACTTTCCTGTTTCTCCGTAATGTTTCCATCCATGAAATTCCCAGAGGAGCAGAAGGAGTGACCTGGGAGACCTGAGCACCTCTCAGTCACTGCTGACAGACTGTGGAATGGCAGAATCCAGGAATGTCTGGGGACCTTAAATAGTCAGATAGTCCAAACCCTTGCCATGGGCACCTCCCACCAGCCCAGGGTGCTCCAAGCCCCATCCAACCTGGCCTTGGACACTCCCAGGGATCCAGGGGCAGCCACAGCTTCTCTGCCCAACCTGTGCCAGTCCCTGCCCACCCTCCCAGCCACCAATTCCTTCCCAATATCCCACCCAGCCCTGTCCTCTGGCACTGGGAAGCCATTCCCCCTTGTCTGCTCACTCCAGGCCCTGCTACAACACGATCCCATACAAGGAATATTTCCAGTTTGTGAGACAGCCCTGCCCCTTGCAATTCCCAGTGACTCCTGGGGTGACAAGGACCTTGCAGCCAGACCTGTCCCATGGGATTCCCACCAGGACCTGCCCACGGCAGAGGAGTGAGAACCAGATGATCTTTAAGGTCCCTTCCAACCCAAACCCTTCTGGGATTCTCTGACCTCTCAAAGGCTGTCTGGGGGAGAATAACACCCAAAAAGTCTGTTCAACCCCGACCAGAGCAGGTCCCTCACGGTGTATTTGCAATTCTCCTCGAGTGCTACAATAAAAACACCCAAATCTGCCTTTTCTGAAGTCAAGGTTGAAGTGGCCCCACCTCAGGCTGCCTGAATTCCTAATTCCTGTCTCCACAGTCATAACATCATCGCTTTTGCCTGGAATTAAAGCCGTGGTGTCGGTGCAGCAGAGCTTGAGCTCAGCCCTCAGTCACTCCCCCAACACCCTGTGCAGTGGCTTCTTCCACATTTCAAACGGGAAACGCTTCTTAAAACCACTCCAGCCCCTGCAAGTGCTGTCAGACAAGCCCGGGAGTGCTCTCAGGCTAATTGCTCTAGATGGCTGCACAGTTTTAATTGTGTGTTTGCCACCTCTTTGGGGGGATAATGATGCAACGCTGTCTGAAGGGCGAGCAGAAGGTGCACTTGAGCTGCTCAGACGTGTGTGTGTGGTGGGGAGGAGGGCACAGCAACCTCGGGGTCAGGCAAAACTCACACTGATTGTTAAAGCAGTCCAGCCCTGAGAAAGAAAATAAGATCCTGCAGTTCATTTGCAGGCAAAAATACAAAAAAACAATCAAACATCATTGTAAGGGACAGTCACAACTGCATGATTTGCCTTAATATTTATAATGACAGTGCAATAAGTAGCCATGGAGTGACTGTGGATGGTGCAGCATTCCCAGGATGCTCAGCTGGGAATGGGGTTCCCAACCCTTAAGGAAATTCTGCTCCCTACAATGTCCCCACCCTGCTGGGCACCCCTCTTTCCCAGTGATGCTCATTAGCGAGGGCTCATTAGAGGAGCTCCCCTCCCTGCCAGCCCAGTTTGGTGCATGAATGGATTGTTGCCATTGATTCCAGCCAGGACTGGGAATGTCTAACAGCTCGTGGAGCCCCGGGGGACAGCAGGGCTTTCAATTCTTTCAGAAGATAAACCAGCAGTGTCATCTCCATAATTAAGGCTCAAAGTTGCTGTCCAAGCCCTCATTTTTTGTAGCTGCCCAGGAGCTCTTCCTGGAGCCAAATTTCTGCAGCCAATCCACGCCGTGGGGTGTCCCAGACCCTGAGCCAGGAACTGCATTTCACCAACACAGGAGTGGGGTGGTGGTTGCAGAAACAATTTGTGAGTGTTCAGGCCCTGGTTTGCATTAAGGTTTGGTTGTGTCCTGTCCCAAAGCTGCACGTGTGTCCTCCAGGGCACAATGTCACCTGCCCCATCTGCTCCACTCCCTTCTGCACTGAACTGGAACCCAGAGCAGGGACACTGGGGGACATGGAGTTTATTCTCTCTGTGATAGGGACACAGGCTGGGAGAGCTGGGAATGTTCCCCTGGAGAAGGGAAGGGTCCAGGGAGACCTGAGAGCCCCTTGCAGTGCCTAAAGGGGCTCCAGGAGAGCTGGAGAGGGACTGGGGACAGGGCATGGAGGGACAGGACACAGGGAATGGCTTCCCACTGCCAGAGGGTTGGATGGGTGGTATATTGGGAAGGGATTGTTGGGTGGGAGGGTGGGCAGGGACTGGGATGGAATTCCCAGAGAAGCTGTGGCTGCCCCTGGATCCCTGGGAGTGTCCAAGGCCAGGTTGGAGCAGCCTTGGTTACTGGAAGGTGTCCCTCCCCATGGCAGGGGTGGCACTGGGTGAGCTTTGAGGTCCCTTCCCACCCAAACCAGTCTGTGATTCCATGACCCATGGAGACGATTCACCCAGAGACCCCAGGCAGGTCCCCGCTGTCCCCGTGGTGTCGCTGGTTACTGACACAACAGAGCTCCTGCCCCTGTCCCCCTGCCCATCCCACAGCGCTTTTGTGCAGGAGCAGCTGCTCAGCAGACTCGCCTCAGGAGCCCTTCAGCACTAAATGTGTATTCCTGGTGGGTTTTTTTCCCCCTAACCCCAGTAGCAGGCACGAGTGTTGCTCCCAAACAGCAGCTGGCAAGGTGTGAGGTGCTGTCTGGCAGCTGAGTGCCTGGGCGTGAGAAAATCCCACATGGATTTCAGGAGCACCCTGTTTGTATTCCCTTCATGCTGTCTCATTACTGCACGGGCTTGCATTCACACCAACACTACCACCCAAATAATTGCCTTATATAATTACAGCTCCTGCCTCTTCAAACGTGCTGGGTGATAAAAGAGTGCCTGGTGTCTTTATGAATTAAAGGCTTGCATGGCTGCACAGCCTCCCTGGACCTGTCTGCTCGTGGTGGCCCCCAGGGATGTGCACACACATTCTGCTTTGTGGCCCTCATGTTTTATGCAGCCCAGGCCCAGAAAAAAACTAAAGACTCTACACAGAGGGACTGACCTCGAGCACAGTCGCTCTGAAGTTACTGACAGCTCAGACATACTAAATTTGTTTTCTTTCTTCCCAAAAGTCAGTGAACTGGTACTAAATTTAGTCAGCATTCCGCCACTTACAGTGATTTTGCCCTGATAATTCCCAGTGAAATATTGCTGTTTACGTCCACATAGGAAGAATGGGAAGAAAATGTGCTGCTCTTAGCAAGACATGGATGCCAAGCGTGTTTGGGATGGGTTTCATGTGTGCTGTGCTGAACATCACGGGTGCAGTTAGCTGTTGTGTGCACTGGGAGTCTCGGCTGGCTGGGACTGTGTTCTCCCAATTTAACAAGGTTAGCTGTTTAATAAACGGAGAGAGATGAGTCAGAGCACAGCTCTAGATCTGTGTCTAGTGAATTTAACAAGGACAGTCGGAATCCGACCCTTCCACTATGAAAGGAATCCTTACTGAGCAGTCCTTGCAATCAGTTTTCATTCCCTTCAAATTCTGAATATTCAAATTGGAGGAAACAACATTATCAGTGTGACACTGGACCTTCCATTTGAGAAGCTTGAGTTTAGTGCTAATTTTTACTGCTTTAAGAAGATCCTGAGAGGCTGTAAATGACATGTAAGGCCATTTTTTAGTGCCCAGCAGTGTGGGTGCCTGAGGGAGCCTGGCATGCACTGAGCTATGATTCAGCAGCTTGGATTAACTCCTAAATGCAAAAGGCAGGGGAGTCACTCCAGGGATTGGGGTGAACCTGGGTGATCCCTGTGGCAGGTCATGGGTATTCCCTGCATTTACCTCGTGCCCTCTCTGCACAGGCAACAGGAAGAGCTGCCAAATCCACAAGGACAGTGGTGGTCACTGGGGTCCCAAATGGCCTTCTGCAGGATGAAATCATGGCTGACATCCTCACCATCCACTTCCAGAAGTCGAGGAATAACGGTGGAGACGTGGAAGAAGTGACATATCCAACAGGGAATAAAGGAGTGGCATACATAACTTTTGAAGATCCAGAAGGTATTTACATAAATATATTATCCCCTGATGAATTAGCCCTAAGCCAAATGATTTTAAATTGTTTATTGGTACTAGAATTTTATAGACTGGGAGACTAAAGCTTCTCTTCGAGCCAATCAGAGCTTTAGGATTTTATTTCTGTTCACTGAAGTAATGACTCAGTTGTCACGCAGAGCATTCTGTTTGGTTTTTAGGAATAAATTTGTACCATGCATAACATTTTGGGTTTGTAGTCAGGCTTTTGAGAATAAATCATTGGCAGTTAATGTTCTGAGAAGACAGGCTTCTGTCTCTCTGAGCAGTTTTGACTAATAAATAAAATATTAGGCAAAAATATGGAGTCATCTGCATGTGTGTTTGGGGAATGGTTAGGGAAACACACAGAGTGTTCCATGGCACTAGAGGTGGCATGATATTTTACTGCTCAGCAAGTGATTCTGGCTTTCTCTCTAGTTGTGGACAGTGTCCTGAAGAAGGAGGACCATCAACTGGAAGACAAGAGGCTGTCCCAGTCCTATCCCCTGAGAGTGACCAGTTACTGTGAAAACGTGAGCTCCTTCATTATTCATCTACTTCCATTGGTGTGGGAACCATTCCCTAACTTCTCTAATTCAAAATTCCAGGTCTTCCTCTCTGTCACATCTGTCCTTGATGTGTCTCTTTTCAAAGACCAGCTTGTTTTAGAAGATCTGGTCAAAGACATGAAAAAGCAGAGCATGGATTTGAGCTTTGGCCCTTTGCAGTCCAACGGGCAGATCATTGTTCAAGGCTCCTTTCCAGCGTTCCAAGTGCTAACAGAGTTTCTCTTACTAAAAGCAGAATCCCTTTCAGAGAAGGACAGCACAGAGCAAAGTAAATCCCATCAGAGACTGAGGAGGAGGCGGCTCCAGGAACACAGGAGTACCACGGAGACAAGGAATCCTGTTTGTGATGCACATGGTGGGGAGAAACAAGTGGTTGTTCTGGACACTGATGTCTATCACTACATGAAGCACTTCTTGCCCCATCTATTCCAAGGAAAGGATGGTGTTGTTATTTCTGATGTCACTGATGGCGATATAACTACAGTGAGTGTGGGGAGTGCTGCAGGGGCTCGTGCTGGACTGGTGTCCAGTGTCAGGAAGGAGCTTGAGGATTGGTCCCTAAAACTGCACAGCTCCTTACGTAAGGAGAGGATGTCCTTCAAGGAGCACAGCGGAGATGAAAAGCACCGATACCAACAGGCCTGTGAAAGCCTAAAAGCCCATTACCCTCAGGTCTTGCTCATTCCCTACGACACCCACATTGAGGTTATAGGACCCTCTTCAGACATTTTTAAGTTGACCAAGGAAGTGAGCAGGAAGGGTCACACCAGGTAGAAAGAGAGTGTTCAGTGGTTGTTTCACATGTTGCTCAGAGCAGTTCCAGATGTTCTGTGCTTCTCACACACCCCGTGGCACTGCAGCTCTCCCGCTGTGTGGCTGAGGTGGGAACTCTGCTGGAGTGAGCTAGTCTGTCCCCCCAAATACCAGATTAAGTTCAGAACAGGAAACCATTGCTCTCTGCATCTCTCATGGCTCAGACACTGAGGAAGTTAAGCCTCTCCTTTGTGCAGGGAGGTGACCACTGCAAACAGCATTGGTGGCCTTTTCTGCTGCCTTTATCTGCAGGACATTCCCATCACTGAGATGCACAAAGAGAGCTTTGACACTTGACAGAACTAAATGCATAATAAATTTACAGGCTGGTCTTGTCCTGAGAAAGCCCATGGAAGATGGCATTGGAAGTTCTTCACAGTAGAAAATAGGCAGATTTGTTTTCACAGAGCAGTAATGTTTTCTTTTCCAGCTCTCATGGCTTCTGCAGCATCTCTTGACAACACGTTATTTAGGCATGAATGTTGAAAGGTTTGATGTGAAAATCTGGGGGTATTTGGACTTTGGAATCAGGTTCTGTTTAGGCAAATCTATTCCTGTATCCATTACAAGGGTCCAAAGACTTTTTTTTAAAACCAGTTTAGAAAATAGCATTTACTTTGTGGTATTAGTGTGTCCAGAATACTTTGTCAAAGTATACAGAGTGCTTGAGGCTCTCTTGTCTGATGTGCACAAAAGTTTTAGGGTTTTGAAATGACTTGTACAAAACACTGTGTCTGCATTCTTTTAACCAAATCCCAGATTTTTGGTTGGGAGCCCAAACCTGCAGCCCCAGAAACTCTTCAGGCTTTTTCTTGTCATGACTGATCATCCACTGCAGTTATGCCAATGAAAGATACAGTTGTTAAACCAGTGTATTAAAAATTACTGTCAAAGCAGGAAGATGATGAGCTTAAGTGCTTTGCTGAATTGGAAGGGGGGGAGTAGCATTTAAAGATTTAATCCCTTCCAAGTTCCCCTGTGGACTGTAGGTTCTCCAAGGGGGTCAGAGATGGGGTGGAAGATGGATGTTCAGGCTCTGGAAGATCCATCCCTCCCCCTCTTCTCCCTGTAGGGCTAGTTTGGGTCCTCCCCACAGAGCTCAAGCAAAGATGGGAAGTTTATAAATCTTTTTAAAGAGAAAATCCTCTATGAAGGATAATCCTTTAATGAAATTAATGCTCTTTTCCAGTGTCCAGACTGAGCTTGCTGTGTCTTTTCCAAAAAGCTTCATTTTTTTTTCTGTTTCAGAGCATTGGCATTTCCTATTTGCTTCAGGGCTTGAGTGCTAAACCAGTGGCACTGGTGTGAGTTTGAATCCTGACTGGTTGGTACTGGCTGAGTGTGGCTTTTTGAGTCAAGTCTGACATCAGAACAGTTTGCAGGAGCAGTGCAAGCGTCCTTGAGGTGTCACTGCCTGGCAAGTCATTCTAACCCAGCGATTTTCAATGGAAAACCTTGAAAACATCACAGCTGAATAAAGCGTTGTTGTTGGATGGTGGCTCAGCTGTAACAACTCCTCTTCAGCCTCCCTCCTGAGCCCCCTCTGCCCCCACGTCCTTGGCAGCAGGGCTGGGGCCCTCCAGCATTATCCCATTGTTCCCAGTGCTCTCCCATCTGCTCCCGTTCCGAGGATGTCAGTTCTTCACACAAAAAGAGCTTTGCCTTGGCTGTTTTGTTTCTGGAGTGCTGAGTAAATAGGCATCTGGGGGTGGGAGGAGTGGTAAATAGGAGCTATTGTTGTGCTCCAGGGCTGCTTTTTCATGTTGGGTTGGCCTTGGAAACACCCCACCTTTGGCACCTGGGGTGGGTCCCGGGAGCTGTGCCAGGGCAGGGCAGCGCTAGAGGGAGCAGAGAGGTCGTGGCATGTGCAGCCTGGGAGTGACTGAGCTGCTCCAAGGTGTGACCCCGCAGGGCAACAAAGCTGGGATCCATCAGCACAGCCCAGTGTTTGCTGGAAAAATACAAACAGCCTCTCGGCAGAGTAACATCACAAGTGAAGCATTTGTTCCTTCCTTCACGATGCAGATACCACGGAAAACAATAGATGTTTAGCAAAAAGTAGTCCAGTTTGGTCATTGCCATGAATACTTTAACAAATACAACAGAACACATCAGTGTTAGGTCTGCAGAGAGACTTGCCAGCTCTCATTCTCAGTTATTTTTCCTGCTGTCTCTAATAAACTCCACTGGACAAAGGCATTTAGTCTTTGTGTATGTTGGATAATATGTGGGAAAACATATCAGATGTTATTCCTAGATCTGCTGGCTGACTCAGTGTTCTCAGATCTACACTTTAATGGGAATAAAGAATTTGTTTATGGGTCCTCAACAAAATATTTGTCCCCAGTGCTGTGCCCACACTCGCTGCCCTTTGCCAGGAGGGGATCTGTAATAATTCATGTGGTAAAAATACAAAGCCTGATTGTGATTTGAGCCACAGCTCCTATTGAAAAAGCCTAAAAATAATAAAAAGGGCACGAACAGCAGCACGATGTGAGCCCAGTTCCCCGTGGGTCAGGTAAGCACCCTAAAAACCTGAGGATTTGAGAGACATCCCTTAGCAGGGAGTCAAAAGCACTGTCCTTGTTGTCTGGAGGGGATGGGGGAGGTGGATGGAGCAGGAATGATTGACTGGACTCACAAAGGGCTGCTGGGGCAGGGCAGGGAGCACAAAGGCTCTTCGCTCCCATTGTACCTGTGCCTCTCATTGTGCAGAGATGGATGCCATTCCCGCAGGAAGGTCTCTCCATTAGGGAAAAAAGCCCTTCCTGCAGGTTTGTTGTCACCAAAACTGCCTCTGCCACCGCTGAGCTGCGTTTGTTATAAGACCACATACTATAGTTCCTGTCTTGTCTCCTGTCTTGCAATCCCAGGGGGCCACTTTCAGGAGGAAGGAGTGCTTGCTGCTTTTGGGAGCCCTGTGTCTTATTTTAACACCCCCCAACAATGTGTAAGAAAAATAAATAGGATTACTAACAAATAACTCATTATTTAAGGCAACTTTCACACATATATCTCCATCTGGCCACACTGGAGACTCAGAAACATCACAGCCTTTGGAAAATGGGAAATTATTAGGAGGGGGTGGGTGAGTCAGTACCTGCAGCCCACTGGGGTCGGGTGGGGACAGGATCCCACCAGGAGAGGAGATGGATTTCACAGGCTCTCTCTTGGCTCCCGGGAGGCTCCAGAAACACACACACATTCCTGTTTAGCTGCACATCTTGTGCAAGGGAAGAGCAGCTGTAGAGCAGGGCCAGGCTGGGGAAATGCCTTCTCCATTGCACAACCTTCCGTGGTGGTGTCTCCCCCACATGGAGCGTGGCTGGTGTTTACAGGATACATGGATTCCATCCAATTTCATTCCAAAGAACTCGTCCTTTGTCCTTTGGGCTTCCAGCCTTCAATCTGCTGCAGTTTCCAAGGAAAGGACCTTCTCCACCCCTCTGCTGTAAACAAAGAGCACAGAGAAATCACATGTAGACACTTTGCCATGTTCACCTGCGATCAGAGGGTGGGAGTCTGCCCTGATCTCTGCAGCAGCTGCCTGAAGATAACCAGACAGCTTGGCTAAGGGAATAAAAAAATAATTCATCATTAATTTTAATTATGGTTTAAAACAAAACAGAAAGCTCCAGTGAGACTGCACAATTCAGAACTGACAGCTCCTGGTCTGGTTGCATTTACTTTTTCCTTGGAGTTGTAGAACATCTGCTGGAAAACAAGTCCTTTTTCCTGCTTTGCCTAACACAGCTTTCCTTTGTCTCCTGACACCCATTAATGGCCTTTAAAGAAATCTCCTAAAAGTAATTCCTTTAAGCAGAAACACCACCTCTAATGGCAGCAGCTGCTCGTGCTGGGGTGTTGCATTAAAACTAGTTCCAAGGGGGATTTTCCCTGTCCTTACTGCTCCCACCTCTGCCAGAGGAGCGGTGTGGATCAGCACCTGCTGCACAGAGTACCAAACAAAAGAAACCCGGATAAAATACAGGAGCAACAAAGTTCTGTTGTGTTGGTACAGGGGAAATAGGTTGATATTGCTGTAATTCCTAGCACGGAGGAGGAGGGACACCAGGGGACGTACAGATGGCAGTGCTGGTGCTTGGATGGGATCACCCAGAAGGTGGATTTTCTCCAAGGCAGAAGCTGTGGCTGACAGTCACAGCTCTGCATATGGAGCTGCACATCCTATTCCCTACCCTGGGAATATTTCCCGGCAAGGCCAAGGGCACCAGAAGACGGAGCTGGTCCCTATCGGGCCAGGTCTTGGCTAACACCTGCCGAACGATCCAGTTCTCGGGCTGGACAAGAGGGGATGGACTTTGTCCCATCCGACTTTCCCTGCCATAAGCACGGGGAGCACAAGAGGGAGCCAGATGCTTTGGAGCCGAAATCCCAAGTTTTCCCGCTGGGGTCCAGCCCGGCTGTGCCCTGCGGAAGGAGGAGATGCCAGAGGCAGGTCCTGCTCTGTCTCTTTGCTGGAGGAAGCGGAGCTCAGGTCACGTTTGCCTGGAGGAGATGTTGGGAGTGTGTCCTCCCAGTCTTGTTCACGATTGCTCTTCCATCACCTTCACTCAAGGCTGTGTAGAAACGGGGGAGGAAACGGAGCTCTTCCTGCTTTCACCCTGAAATCGCGGGTATGTGAGGAGACCCAAAGCCCAGGCACTGCTGCAATCCATCCCTTGTTAAACAGCATCATCCAGCACGCACAGCCCGAGCCTGGTGAGCTCAACGCGGCACCACCCAGGGCAGTGCCCTCGGTGCCCAGGTGAGCTGTGGGGGTGACCACCCTGCTACCCCCATGCTGAGACAGAAGGGAGTTTCCAGCAGGGAGAACATGGCAGGGGTTTGGGAGCAGGGTGATCCTGAAGGTCCTTTCCAACCCAGGCCAGTCCGTGATTCTGCTCTGCGATGCTCCCCCCTCACTCTCATCCCTCGGAGGGGAGAATCCCGGCTTACCTGGGCTCCTGATCTCCTACAGCCCTCACCGAGTCCAAGGATTTGGAAAGAGAGACCCCACCAGGTCCCAGCCACCGTTGCACCGAGGAATTTAACCCTTCCTGAACACGGGGATAACCCATCCCTTCCCCTTGGGGTGGCTGGGACTGAAGTCAGTGGGCACTGCTGGTGCCATCGAACATCATGCTGGATTTCTAATTAAGACACCCTCAATTAAAAACCAAAAAATCTTCACTTCCATTTTGCATGGATTCTGACAATTTTCCCCCTGTGTTATAATGAAAGCAACTGCTCTCCTTGCTGCAAATAGACATTCTCTGTCTGCAAACGGAGACTTAATTTGCACAAACTCATTATTTTTACCATTATCTGGGTGCTTCCATGTGTTAGCAAATATCTCTTGTGCAGACACAGTTCTCAACAAGTGGAGAGTTTTAATGCACACAGTAACCCCCCCCGAGAGCTCTTTACCCTCTCTGTGTTCTCTGAACGCTTCCCCCATGAGTTAGGGGGTATAGAATTTCTCTGCGGCATACTTTACATTTCCCAAACTTTCTGAATAACACACTGAGAGACTCGAACATCAGCACTGCCAAAGCAAATGAGGGAAGGAACCATTCGCCGGCTCATTAATGCCTGGCATTGACAGCCCTGGAGGGGCTGCGAGTGGATTTCCATAGGGCAGAGACAGCCCTGGGGGAGAGCGCGTTTTATTTACATAAAGATAAGTTCCTTCAGGGGTGGGGGCTCATTTTGCATGCAAAAGGGACCGGAACAGGGAGCGCAGCCTTACACAGATAGGGTTTAACCTGTGCTTCCAAAAACACACTGCCACTTAGGGTTTGGGGGCAGCTGGAGTGTTTTTCCCACACGTGGAGCTGTGAGAGCTCAGCTGCACCAGCCGTCCTGAGCGCAGCCGGGGGTGAATCAGCTGCAGAGGAAAGAAACGCAGGGCACAGAGATGGAAAGATTAAGAAACCCACAGAATACCAGCGTTTAAGCTCTGCTGAAGGCAGACCAGAACAACCGCCTTTATCTGGCTGTCGGCTCGATGCTGCTCCCCATCCCTGCATCCCTCCATCCCTGTGCCCCAGCAGCGCGCCCTGCTCCGCAGCACCCCGGCCAGCCCCGCAGCCTCCCCCGGAGCTGCCGCTGAATGGAATCCAGCTGCTTGGCTCGCTCGGCCTCTTCCCACCCCTCTGCATTCCTGTAAAACACAGGCGCGGCCCCTGGGATGCTGCAGGGATGGGTCTGGCTCTCCCAGCCCTCCCCTCCGCACCTCCGGCTCTTTGGGTACCTTGGTGTTCGCTGTGCCATGTCATCAGCCTCAGAGGTACTTAAAGTCTCGCTGATTTGGGGCTTGTTAAGTTTTTAGCTTTTTTTTTCTTTTTTAATGGTGTTAAGTTCTCAGTTTTTTAATGTGAGTAACCTTGAAGAGCTTCCAGACTTGCGGAGCTGCCATGGGAATCACATATTGAATACCTAATCAAAGAAGAGATCCTCGAGAATTAGATCTGTCTTAGAATCAGGGAAAAGTTTGGATTGGAAGGGACCTTAAAGCTCATCCATAGCCACCCCTGCCATGGGCAGGGACACCTTCCACTAGCCCAGGTTGTTCCAAGACCAGTCCAGCCTGGCCTTGTCTTATCAGGATTTATCTTATCTTGTAGTTAGTTCAGACAAATTATTCTGTACTGGACTTTTGCTGAGGACAGTCAGCATCCTCTGGAGGGTGATTTATCCCACTTGGGGACAGATGATATGCTGTTTTTCACCTCTACTTCCCTGCCTGCTTTATTGGGAATGCAGAGGAAGCTGTTTGTGATGTTGGTTCAGTGTCACTGAGCCCAGTGTGTAAAACTGTCCTTGTGCTCCCACTTCCCACAGCGTGTTTGCTGGGATCATGGGCTGCTTAAGGGATGGGCTGGCTTAGCATTCCCCAAGTTTCCTGTGCTCAGACATAGAGCAAAACCTGTCTAGCAGATCCCTTTATCTCTTGGACAGGTGTCCCAGTTGTCTGACTATGGGTAAGGTGTGATGGAGCCTGCAGTTGCCCTGGGATCTGATATCTCCAGCCCTTCCAGCAGATGTTTGTGCTCCTGACCTGTTCTCCTCGGGGACAAGTGCTGTGTGTTGAGTGTCACCAAGCTCTGAAAACAAGAGTGCCAGAGGCTTTAAAACACCTCAACACCTCAGCCCATCAGCCCCTGAGCTCTTGCCTTCATGTCAGTCTGTTCTGCTGCTGTATCAGCTATTCCCAAGGCACATCCATCCTGCCCAGGCTTTGCACAAACACCACCAGCAGTAAAGAAGTCCCTGGGTCCCAGCACTAAAGAGTTAACCCAGCTCAGGTTCTTCCCCAGGGGAGAGCCCAGTGCACTTGTAAACACTTGCTGTGTAGTTGCAGGTGGGAAGTAAAGCAGCTTTTCCCCCCACCAAGCCCGGGTTGCATCAAGAGGCTGACAATTTCCTGGGAAAACCAGCTGTTCCCACTAATGAGCCTCAAGATCAGCACGGTGTGATGCCTGTGCACAGTTGTAGCTGCAGCTCTGGCACGTGAGGCCCAAGGACCCTTTGATAATTCCTTCTGCTGCTTCCTAGAGGGTTTTGTTTCTCCTACTGTTATTATTCCACTTGCAAACCCCTGCTCATCGTGCTGTGAAATATTCCCTTTTAACTATGGAGTGTGGTTTGCTGCTGATTTGATCAGGTCTCGGTGACATGTGGGATGGGCTCTGTCAGGAACAGGGAAATTAATCAAAACGCTGAAGGGAAGAGCACAGGGCAGTGTGGTTGTGTTTCTGAGCTGCTGGAAAAGCCCATTTTTATATCATTCAGCTCAATGAAACATGTCTATTTTCCCCAGTTAATTTTTGCAGGTCTGGTGCAGTGATAGCAGTTTGAGAAATGGTTTCATTCCCTCCACGTGGCATATCCATATTTTCACAAATTACTCTGCAAATAACTGCTGTTCTCTAATAGGGAAGCAGGGCAAAACAAAGCAGAATTGTCAGATATTGCTGCTAAGTGGCTTTTGCAGATTCTTCACAACTGAATAAATAAAATAGTGATTTTCACTCATCTTACTGGTTGCATTGGTGAGTGGGTGTGAGCTGACCTGCTGCTGGAAGCCTGGTTTGCAGGTCCCTGTGTAACACCGCTGATGATCATTGATCATGAGTTGTGGTCTGCACTGAATTTGTACTGGAATTTGTGCTGTGGTGTGAACAGGCAATAAATACAGGCATGGCAGATCAGGAGAAATCCCTCCTTCCTGACTCTAAACATCTGCTGAGCTCAGCCTGAGTTTCCCATCACCCCAAAAGCAGCAGGGACTTCATGGCCCCCTTGGGGTGCCTGGGGCTTGGGGACACCCAGGGCAGCATGTGGAGCTGCCAAACACAGGGAAAACTGGAAAGCTGATTCAGAAAAGATCTCCTATCTGGTGGAGCAGCAGCTCCTGCAGGCTGTGGATCACGGAATCTGAATTATTTAGATTGGAAAAGACCTTTCAGCTCATCAAGTCCAACCACAAACCCAACACTGCTGAGTCCAACACTCACCCATGTCCCCGAGTGCCACATCTGCATGTCCTTTAAATCCCTGTGATGGGACACATCCCCCAGGAGGGTCAAATGCCTGCAAAGAAAGGGGGTGTGACAGGTGTGACAGAGCCCTCTCGATGTGATATCCCAGGGTTTCAGGACCCCCTGTACTCAGCTTTACAGGGATAATGAGCTCAGGGATAAAGCCAAAGCCTTCTTTTTGTGTCAAGTGCTAGAAAACATCAGCAGCACCTCCCGGGTTTGTTTGCTGTCCAGCTCGGCTCTGCCTTTCATCTCTGCAATAAGCAGCTCATTAAACAAATCAAAGCAGGTTTTATGAGCTGCCTTCATCCTGTCAGGGCTGGCACGGGGAACTGGAGCACAGACTTTGTGCCTGTGAGCATGAGCTTCTGCTGGAGAAGTTCAGGAGTGGGGTTTCCAGTGTCCATGGTTACAGGATCAGAATCCTTGAGGTTGGAAAAGCCCTCCCAGCCCACAGAGCCCACCCTGTGCCCGATGCCCACCTTGTCCCCAGCCCAGAGCTCTGAGTGCCACGGCCAGTCCTGCCTTGGGCACCTCCAGGGCTGGGCACTCCAACCCTCCCTGGTTTTGCTCAGGTGTACTCTGCAGGACACGGGGGAAGCTTCAGCAGCTTCTCAAACCCCTGAATCCCCCCTGCTACCAAAACCTGGCACAGAAACCCAACACAACCTGGAAATCCATAGGGTCACTGTCAGAGCCTGGAGAGGAGCAGCTGCCGTGGGAGTTGGCACAGGGAGCTTTGCCCAGGCTCCAAAATATTCCCAGGTATGTGAGGGGAGAGCTCTGCTGAGCCACAGGACAAGGAGCCAGCCCTTCATGTTATCCATCACCCTTATTGTGGCTGGAATTCCCAGATCCCAGGGAAGAACCTGGAGTAGGGATGGCAGAACATCCTGCTGGTGCACGAAACCATGGCAACGCTCTTCTGAGCATTTCTAGGCTGTTCAATTTGGCCTAAACCCTTTCCAGGCATTTTTTTCCTCCAGCTATTTTTATAATTTTATTTTTATGTGGATTTTAATAGACTGGGCTGAGATCTTTGTCCCTCCCTGCAATTGCCCCTTCAAGGCAGCTTTATGATGTACTTTTAGACTTTTCTCACTAAAAATCCTTGGAGAGAAAATAGCTTGGCTTGCCGGAGCCTCAGACCACTTGCATGACACTTTTTTTAGCCTTTGAAACGGGGCTAAAAAAGCTCAGGCTAAGACAGTGCCCCTGATGCCAGCAGAGGAGGAGCTGATGCTTTGTTTTTGTGGGAGCCCCCAGGATTCCCCCCCTTCTCCCAGCGAAGCCGTTTTGATCCTCAAGTCAACTAATTATTGCTCTTAAAGGAGGAGCAGGAAAGCTCAGCCAGCGAATATGGGAGATGTTTTTGACTTCTGCAGAGACACTTTTTTGGTGCGATTACCCTCAAGAACAAGAGAGCCCATTTAATTTCCAAGGTAATGACTTCCCCCCCAGCCCTAATTCCAGCATTTCCGAGTGCATTAGCTGCCTGATCTCCAGATTGCTGGGAAGATGTCTCAGGTACCGGGCTGAATGTCAGACATAAAAGCTTAATAAGTGACATGCTTTACATTTTTTGGTGCAATCGAATATAAAAGCTTCCACTCAGTTCAAATTACCAGAGGTAATTTCAACACAGCTGTCAAGTCTTTTTTCCCTAGAAATGGAAGTTTTTCCTAATGTGCTTTTACTGAGATGGAGGGAAGTCATTTCGGATGTAATTTCTGTGCGTGCAGGTATTATCTGGGAGAGGTGAAGCTTGACAGGGTGCTGAGGAGGTGGTTTTTTGGTCTTCTGCTGCTCGAAGTGGTCCCCCAGTTCAGACTGGGGTAGGTTTAGCAGGTCAGGGAATGTTGAAACCGATAAATTCCATTAAATGTTAGAAAATTTCCCCCCTCCCTTTTGTTGTTTCCCTGCAGAGGTGAAAACATAGAGCTGAAATCCCTGGAATGGTCCTGGATTGGTGTCGTGGGACACTCCCAAAGGTATCTTTTGAAATCGTGTGAGTTATCAGTGGGACCCCAGCCAGAATCCCCCACTCCTGCTCGGGTCTACCAGGGGAATTTCAGAGGAAGGGCTGAACCTCTTTGCATCCAGAGCAGAAAAATCAACATTTCAAGGCTCTCTTTGTTAGTATGGATTGTGGAGTCAGGCACAGATATTTGGAGATGAGGATAAAGCATCGTATATCATGTTTGTAGTGGAATTTGGGGCCATTCAGTGCCACTGTGCCCTTCCCAAAGGCCTGTCTCTGGCACCAGTGGGGCTTTCTGGGAGGCTGATGCTCTTTGAAAGTCCTGCTGAGCCCCAAATTCCACTACAAACATGATATACGATGCTTTATCCTCATCTCCAAATATTTGTCTCACGCTTTTAAAGAAGGGATAGGGGCAAACTTGGTTTTTTGGAGTAGTTTTGGCTCTGGGGAAGCTGTTTGAATTCCCTTGTCCTAGAGGATTGGAGGGGACAAGGACCTGGGGCTGGAGGCATCAGGGGGAGCTGGGGACAGCTCTGGGACCCCAAAACCTTGTGGGAGGTTTGGGACAAGGCTCCCTCCTTTCCTCAGCACTGGCTTGGAAGCCCAAGGAAGGGAGCAGAGTGAAAGAGGTGATGGATGATCCAGGGGATCCCTGGTGTGGGATGTGCCCCAGCCCCACTTCCCAGGGTGTCCATGCCCTTGCTGTGAGAAACCAGCTGTGGGTTTTGTGGGTAAATAATCCACGTGTGTCCATGAGCTTCAGGGAGAAGGGACAGCCACTCCCTCCAGGGCACATTCAGGGCTGTGTGTGACCCATGGGAGCTGTGGAGCTGAGAGGGCAGGACAAGAGTCCTTGTAGACCCCAGAGCTCTGCAGCTCCCAGAGCCACCTGGCTGTCCTGGGAGGTGTCACTGCTGATGTGTCCCAAAGGAACCTGTTTTCCAGCTCCTTTGGGATTTACACTGTGTTTCTCTGGGCAGGGCGTTTAAGATTTGATCCTCCACTCCTCCACCCATCTTTGGCTCCTTCCAAAGCACTGATGTTCACATTCATCTCCCTTTTTTCTCTTTTCCAGGCCATGTGGTTTTCCCAGTTTGTCAGGGAATGCAGCAATCCCTGAAATCACACCTTTCACTGGATTATTCCTCATTTTCCCAGCCCTCCTTCCCTTTACAGACTGGCAGGAATGGGAATTTTCCTGTCTTCTCCCAGGGCTGCTCCTTTGCTCAGGCCCAGATTTCACCCACAATTTCCAAACCTTTGATCTGAACCAGGATCTGGAAGAGGGGCTTCCACCTCCCCCTTCTCCAAAAGCTTCTGCAGGTGCAGAATCCTTCATTTAAAGGGTCTTTTTCTCCTCCAGGGCTGCCTTAACCTCCAGCCCTGCCTCAGACACGTTGTGGTCCTGCAGCTCAGGGCCCTTTTTACTGCCTGGCTGAGCCCATTTCCAATGGCCAGGATGAAATCATCCTGCTTTTTATTTCAGCATTACAAGCCCATAAGCTGTTCTTAGGGCAAGGGGAGTATTTTTCTCTAAATAGCTGTAAACATGAGCTGAATGCACTTTAAAAGCAAGAGAGTAAATTGGAAAAGCACAATTCCTTGCAGGAAAGGTCCAACCCCAAAGTTCACCTCGGTCCCTTTATGAGCCCTCTGAAGGAAAAGGTTGAAGCAGAAAACTCTTCCAAATGCAATGTTTATGTGCAGCTGGGGCAAGAAAGTAAAAAAAACTGAGTATGAACTGACATGCAGTTTGGAGATGGAGGAAAAGGGGGGGAAATTAATCCCAGCAAGGAGTGTTTTCCTGCATGGATTGTTCCAAGGAGCACAGGACTGTGCCAGCTTGTCCCTAATTTCTGCCATCTGAGGGCTTCCAGCTCCGAGGAAAGGCACCCACGAGGTTTCACAAATGGCTTCTCCTCTGTTTTCTCGCCCAAAGGGACTTCACAAGACAGGCAGAGGGATGTTTGAGGAGGTTTTGCTGGATCCAACCTTTGCAGGACACAGAAGGGTTGTGTGGAAGCCTCTGCTGGGGGTCCCTCAGCAGGTCCCACCAGGGATCCCCTCATCAGTCCAGATTCTCACCATTCAGCTCCTCCAGACTCTGTTTATCCCTCCTGGAGCATCCTACTGAAGAAACTATAAAATAATGCTCCTTGAAATAATGACAGAAACATCTTTGGGGATTTCAACAGAATGTTTCCCATTTCCATGAACTAAACTGCACGTGGTGCCAGTGAGACCCACTGTCCGCCCACACCAGCAGCCAGGACTGGGGGCACACCAGTCAGAACTAGCCCAAAACTTCACACCCTCTTTTTTATTACCTTTTTCCTTTATTTTCTTCAACTGTCTTGCACTTGAAAGCAGCCCCTGGCCTCCAGGCGGTTGCCCAAAGACCTCCCTAATTGTTCCAGCTCCTCAAGGATGTGGCAGTGGTGTCATGACATCGTTTGGAGCTGCAGAGACCCAAACCTCGGGGCTGAATGGCCTTGACAGCATCATCCTGAAATCTGAGATCCTAATTAAGACTTCCACTTCCTAAGGAATGAGGAGGAATTTGTCTGGCAAGGTGGTGTCTGCCACTGTGGAATGGCTGGAATTTAATGCAAGAACTGTCACAAGTCAGGGGTGTTTTTTTTCCCCCAAAAATAATTATGGAAAAAGGCTAGAAAGACACAAATAAGATGTATTTAAGAAATTGATGAAAATGGCATTCAAACAAGAAAAAGAGGGAAGGGAAAGGGTGGGAAGGAAAATGTCTCTGGGAGAGTTTTTCCCCCCATATTTCATGGATTCTCAGAGAGTGATGGAGCAGGTAGTGGAAAAGCTGCTTGGAATTGTGTGACCTGGAGGGGAGAGTCTCCCACACAGGGACCAATATCAGGGGGAAAAGGAATGACAGGCATTTCAGCTCTGATCTCAGCAGCAATCCTCTGAACTGAAGGCAATAACCAGGACCCAGGACCTGTGTGTGACAGAAGGGTAGTGCTCCTTGTTAATATTTTATAGCTCATTTCAAGGGCACTGAGACTGTTTGTCTCTCAGCAGGAAAACCCAAATACCTTTAATTTGAACACTTGCAGGGGAGACATTTGAAGACACAAGTAAAGGTCTGAATGATGATTGTTTTCCCTATTTTTGAAACAAAGGAAGTGGGGAGCAGGAGTTCAGTGCAGCAGCAGAGCATTATCCCATACCTGCCTAGTGATGGCAAAGCAAGCTGGTTATTAAGCTTATTTCTCAGCTTCTAAATATAGAACCATATGCATCCATACTGTCAGATGGATAATGCCTGGGATTTTTATGGTTTGACACAAAAATGACATAGCTGAGGATTCAAAACTTCCAGTTTTGTTCTGCTCTCTGCTTTAAATGTTTCTTTTTTTCCCCCTTTTAAGCATCCCTTCTTCCTGCAGTTGAGAAAATCTCAGTCAACAGTTGATTGAATCAACACTGTGGAAACCAAAAGAGCCTCTCAGTGTAATCCTGCTCCTGGTTGTTTGGTTTTTTTTTTGGATAACCGTTGTTTTTGGGAAGGAGGAGTTCCCAAACACCCCGTGCCAGCATAAAACCAGGAGTGGTAAAATAAAAAAAACAGAGACTTTCAATATATTTATGACCAAGACTGGCCAAAACAAGATTGTCTGTCTGCCTGGAGATGGCCTCTCACAGTCCTTCTGCAAAATCTAAGATGGTTCAGTGGGCCCTTGTTGGGTTTTGGTAAACAAGGGTTGGGAACAGATGACTTGGCCACTGCTTTAACTGCCTGTAATGCCAGGTTTTTAGAAAGGGTTAATTAATTTAGGGGAATCCTGGTCTGTGCTGACTGGAAATATACAGGCCATCTCCAAATAACAAATTAAATGTATTAAGCACAGGGATACCCGTGGTGGAAAAGAGAATCTCTGTGTGCTTACATATAAGGTACCTCCATTTGTTATCAAACAATGCATGGTGGTAAGTAAGGCTTTGACTTGGGTTTTGATATCATTTGGTGTGAAAACATAGGCTGAGAACAAGGAATTCAATACGCCAATAACATAAGGGAAATTAAGTCCGTAATCAACTATTGCCTTCTTTGCATCTTTCAAGACTGGGAAAGGTATTGGTTCCCAAACAGGTGGCCTGTTAGGTTGGTAAAAAACAGGGGAGTCTTTAATGAATCCCAAGTTCTCCACAGTCCCAGCCTGTTGCTTGGTCTGGGCCCAGCAGCTCTGACCAGCATCCCTCACTATCTCTTCCTCAAAAGTAACTGATTTTCTCTTTTCCATTTTCAATAACGCCCCCAAAATTAAACACCACGATATTGTGACATTAGGGGTCTTGGTGCAGCATGGCTTGACATAATCTAGGTCCTAATTTGTCCCAATCCACATATGTAATGTCAAAAGGGATAACATAGTTGTTTTTGGAAATCCATTTTACAAGTGCTTTCAGGGAGCCTTTGTCAACAGGGTGACTGTGAAGGTGAATTAGATTCTTCAGACAACTGTAGCTTTTCGAAAGGGATGCTCCTGTGGTTTGGGTGAAACAAAAGAAAATAAAATCTGAGAGAAACTATGGGGTGGGGAATGCAATTTCACATCTGTGGGCCTACCTTGTCCAATGGGCAGGTTGAAGGATCCCAACACTGAGCAGGGAGCCAAAACCACTTGGGCTTGGAAACCGCTGGGGAAACTTCTCCAAGGTAGGAACCTTCGCCCAGGGTTGCTGTTTGGGCGCCAGGTTTGGTGGTGGTTGACCAATAATGCCGGCTCTGTGCACAGCCCACACTGTGTGAGGTGAAATGGAGGATGGTGGCACATCCTGAGGGCGGTGTGGGTTTATATAGGGGCCCTGAGGGAAGGTTCCAGAACTGCGTGCTGATTGGACGGAGGGGGCGGAGTATGCAAATCAGGGCGAGCGCTGGCCAATGGGTGCCAAAGGTGGGAAATGAGGGCCAATAGGAAAGCAGGGTGAGGGTGAGAGGCGGGAACAGTGTGAGGGGAAGGAGACAAGATGGAGGAAGCACCGTGAGGGGAAGGAGCCAAGATGGAGGAGAGCCGGGGGGTAGAACAACAGGAGGAACAACCGTGAGGGGAAGGAGACAAGATGGAGGAGAGATGGGTGGGATGGCAGGAGGAACCACTGTGAGGGGAAGGAGAGAAGATGGAGGAGAGCCGGGGATGGAATGAGAGGAGGAACAACTGTGAGGGGAAGGAGACAAGATGGAGGAGAGGAACCACTGTGAGGGGAAAGAGACAAGATGGAGGAGAGCTGGGGATGGAATGAGAGGAGGAACAACCGTGAGGTGAAGGAGACAAGATGGAGGAGAGCCAGGGATGGAGCAACAAGAGGAACCACCGTGAGGGGACAAACCAGGCAAAGGGTGACAGTAAAGCTTTTGAATCAAAACCGTGACAATAAACACGCAAAAACACAGAACTTCAAACTTGGACTGCTAAAGTCTCCAGCCCAGCAGATCTGTCCAAGCCTGGGAGGTCTGCACTGCCATCATCTTCATAGGTCCACCTTCTCAAATGTTCATTTCCATTTCTATCCTTCATATGACATGCGTTCTCCCACAGTTTAGGACATGTAGGAAATCAACTCGGAAAAATAAGTGGCATTTTCAACGCAATTGTGTTGGAGCTTCAGTGAGAGATTCAGAAACTGGCAGCATTTGAGATGTGGTTTTCTTTAAAAAAAAAAAAGTGTGAGAATTCCAAATACAGCAAAAGGGAAAGGACATAAAAGCGCTTGGAGGAATCCTGGGTAATCAGAAGGAAGGAGGAATGGGGAAAGTGCAAGTAGGAGCCCTGACAGAGCAGCTGGAGCTGAGGATCATTCTAAGGAGATTAAGGGTGATCAGAGCCTGGAGCAGAAATCTTGTTTATTGGGCCCTGAACCGGGGCTGGTGGAGGTGAAAGCAGGAGAGGATGGGCTTGGAGGACTTGGCCCTGGAGCCACCCTGGGTGCTGTGTGAGGGCCACTCCTCCACCTTCGCCAGGAGCTGGGATGATCCTTCCAAACCAGGGGGATCTCTCCCAAGCCCAGCAGTGAATTAGGGTTATTAATTAGGGTTAGGTGAATTAGTAGTGATGTGGGGAGGAGGAGAAAGTGGGTTTGGAATCTGGGGCTCCAGAGCATCCTCGGGTTTGTGCACCTGGAAACTGGTGTGGGATGAAATGGAGGTGTCGACCTGGACACGCAGCTTGTCCCCTGGGTGAGGAGGTACTGGGGGTACTGGAACATTTCCTGATGGGATTTTCCATCAAGAGTGGAGGCAGAACCTTCTTGTTTCCTTCGGTTGTCTTTTTACGTTTTTTTAAATTATTTTTCCCTCTTTGTTTCTTTTCCCCTTTCCCCCTTTTTCCCCCTTTTTTCTCCTTCCCCCTTCCCTTTTCCTGCCCTTCCCCATTGTTTTCTATTCTCTTGTTTTCTCTTTTTTCTCTTCCCCCCCTTTGTTCCCTTTTTCCTCTTCCCCCTCCCCTTCTTTCCTTCTTCCCTTTTTCCCTTCCCCACTGTTTTTTCCCTTTTTTCCTTGCTTCTTTTTTCCTCTTTTTTCCTTTCTTCTTTTTTCCTCTTTTTTCCTTTCTTCTTTTTTCCTCATTTCCTTTCTTCTTTTTTCCTTTCCTCTTTTTTCCTTTTTTCCCCATTTCACCACTTTCCCCCTTTTCCCTTCCTTTTTTCTCCTTTCTTTATTTCCCGTTTTTCTGCCCCCCCCTTTTTCATTTTTCCTTTTCTTTTTCCTTTCCCCCCTTTTTCCCTCTTTTTTAATTTATTAATTTTTTTTTTCCTTTCCTCCCTTTTTTTATCCCCTTTCCCCCCCATCCTCAAGTTCCCTGCCTGAAGCACATCAATGTGAGTCCAGGAGCCAGGGAGGTGAGGGTGCTCTGTGCTGAGAGGAGCCTGAGCTCAGCTTAATGTCAAAGATTTCCTGGGGAAAACACAGACATTCCAATCCAGGAGGTTCGAAACTGATTTATGCAAGAGAAGTTAAACTGCTCATTTACACCAAAAATAGAACACAAAGAATAATAATTAGCCAATGTGCTGGAAAATGGGTATTAAATCTATATTAAATCTAGAAATACATACATTTTATATGTATATATGTCATGCACAGGGGGCAGGGCTATAGGAATACTAATAGATTCTTACCCTCTCTGTATTTTATAATTCCATGAAACATTTCATGGCATAATACGCTGAGTTACGTTGAGTCGTGTTGAATTAATTACTAATTAAATACCCCAAAGGCTTTGAGGACCCAATTACATTTTCAGCAGGTACTTGCCATTCCCTGCCACAGGCTTGGAGCTGGTAGGACTGGGAGGAAGGATGGAGCAGGGAAAAAAGAGCAGGGATCCAGCAGATGGACCCTCCCAGCCAGCCTGGTGTCCTGGGGGATCTGACTGAGGGTGCAGAACACGCCATGGGGGACCAGAAACCCTCTGGTTTTACAGGGAATTACTGGGATTTTCAGCCTCAGAGCTCCTGGGGCAGCTCAGCAGTTCTGTCCCTGTGTCACTTGGGATAAACACATGTGTGAGGCTGGAGGAGAGGGATTAGCTCAAGTATAGGAGGTGGACAACACCAACCACTGGAAAATTGCATCCTCCAGGAGACTGAAGGAATCCTTTACCCAAACTGCAAACATTCTGAATGCGCTCTGAGATGTCGTGACTTCCAAAGGTGTGTTTTAAGGGTGAGACCCCCACGGTGTCAGGAGCACTTCAGGGCTTTGGCCATCCAGAACAGACAGCAACAGTCACTGAGTGCAATTTCTGTGGAAAAGCAAGGAATGGGAACCACAAAATGATCAGAATTGGGTTTGAAAGCTGAGAGCAGGTGGCAAGACAAGATTTTAGCTGAGTTGTGGTGTGTTCAGGTGATGTTCCCCAGGCAGGGAGCAGATGGAGGTGGCAGGAGGTCACACTGGGATCAGGCTCTTGCAGAAGGGGCTCAGAGCTCAGCAGGAACTCCAGAGGGAATCTGGTGTGATGGGCTGTAAATCCTGTGTTTAATAGTTGAGGAGCACATCTGTAAGCTGGAAAGGGATGCCAGGATCAACCTAATTGCCTCTTGGAGAGCAGGAACCTGAGGGGAAGCTTTGGTGAGCAGGAGATGTGGGTCACAGGGGCCACCAGCAGCAGGGCTGGCAAGGGCAAAGCACAACTATGAATTCTGGGTGGGATCTGGTGCACTCCAAGGCCTTTTGATGTATTTAACATGCAAAATACAAAGGACATGGCTTTGAGCTGAAGGAGGGTAGGTTTAGGTGGATATTGGGAAGGAATTGGTGACTGGCACAGGTTGGGCAGAGAAGCTGTGGCTGCCCCTGGATCCCTGAGAATGTCCAAGCCCAGGTTGGATCAATCTGGGACAGTGGAAGGTGTCCCTGCCCATGGCAGGGGGTGGCAGAGGGTGGGCTTTAAGGTCCCTTCCAACCCAAACATTCCATAGATTCTATGAACCTACAAAAATAAGGCTGAATTCTTGAATGAGAAAAAGCAGTTTTGACTCATGAACATTCCACTCTTCTTGTAGGAAAGACACTTTTCCACCCAGAACTTACAGCTGCTTTTACTAACAAAGACAAACTGGACTTTTCAGTGCTTCCTCTTCCATTCCAGGAGCTTTCTCCACATCCTGACCCCGTTCTCTGTCCAGCAGGACTTGCAGGCAGCTCCCATCAGCCCAAGCTCTGATCAGCACCAGTGCAGTTGCTGAGCAACCAACCTCCCTGCGGCACAATTTGGGCACAAATTCTGTGATTTGTGTGAAACTGAGACGGCTTTGGAAAGGCAGATCATCCTCTGCCCTGCTGCTCTGCACACCCAGAGTGTGGCAGGAGGTGGTGGCACAGGTGACCATGACCTTCCCAGTTCCTTATGGGATGGTACACCTGGAAAGGGAATTAACTCCTTGGGAGTCTAGCCAAGGGCTCACCATGACCTTCCCAGTTCCTTCTGGGATGCTGCATCTGGAATGGGGATTAACTCTTTGGGAGTCCAACCCAGGGCTGACCATGACCTTCCCAGTTCCTTCTGGGATGGTACAACTGGAATGGGGATTAACTCTTTGGGAGCCTAACCAAGGGTTGACCATGACCTTTCCAGTTCCTTCTGGGATGATACACCTGGAAAGGGGATTAACCCCTTGGGAGTCTAACCAAGGGCTGACCATGTTCTTCCCAGTTCCTTCTGGGATGGTACACCTGGAATGGGAATTAACTCCCTGGGAGTCCAACCAAGGGCTCACCATGACCTTCCCAGTTCCTTCTGGGATGATGCACCTGGAAAGGGGATTAACTCCCTGGGAGTCCAACCCATGTTCTTCCCACTTCCTTCAGGGGTGATATTCCTTGAACAAGGATTAGGTTCTAATTGGGTCCCTGGGATTCCATCCCAGGACTGGACCATGTTCTTCCCAGTTCCTTCTCAGAGAGCCCTTGACTGAGGATTAGGTTGCTGGGAGTCCAGTCCAGGGCTTGACCATGTTTTTCCCAGTGTCTTCTAGGATAATGTCCTTTGAATGGACATCAGGTCCTAATTTTCTGCTCTCAAGAAGAAGCAGTGATGTCACCCGTGCAGCCTGTGGTACTTTGGATGCCCTTGCTCCAGCTGAGCCTGAAATTACTGAAGGGATAAACTTTATGGGAAGGGAAGTGCCAACTCTGAAACAGCTTTTGGGGCCATGAGCCAGAGCAAATCCTGCTGGGAGCGGGAGTTGCTCCTGTGAACATGATACAATGAGCAGAGCAGGTCCCCTCTGGTGACAAGTTATATGATGTGACAAGAAGAAAGATTAGACAAAGCACTGTACATGAAATTATCCTCTGTGCTCCAGGAATACAAACTCTGGGGATGTTTGGGAGTTCTGTTTGCATGGAAAATGGGCTTGATGTGTTTGGGGCTAAAGATTGGGGGATCTGGGGCAGGGTCTTATTTTAGGTGAAGCTCCTCCTGGGCCAGCAGGAGTGGCTGCACCTTCTGGTGATGGTTTGGGATGTTTTTAGCATTTCTTGGGTCATTCATGAGTAGGATAAATAGAGCTCCAGGGGCAGGAGTTACCTGGAGAACACAGAGGAAGGGAAAAAGCTCTTTTCAATGGGATTGAATGCAGGAATGTTTGTTTTGCCAGCAGAGCCTCAGCCATGGGGTCAGCAGATATTTGTCATCCACAGGTGGAAGATTTGGGAAGGAAGATACTCCTCATTCTCGTGCAGTTGTCAGTGCAAGGGGCACCTGGTTAAACCCTGCCATTTCTTTCAAATGAATAGTTATAATTTGAAGTTGTTCATCCTTTGCAAACCCTCCCAGGAGCTCAGTGTCCTTCCCAGCTGTGCCTCCTGCACCCTGAAGAGGCACAGTGATCCTTCTCCTAATTCTCCTGTTAAAATCTCACAGATTAATTAATATGAGAATAACCTCAAGAGGAGGAACTCAGAGGTGGGCAGAGCTGGGCACAAACCCCTGCTCACATAAAACCTGCTTGGGGGGGAGCTTGGGAAGCTCCAGATGAAACCAGGGCTGATTTTTTCCAAAGAACTCTGTCAAGAGGGTCCCAACTCTGTAGGAAACACTCCAATATTAATTGGGATGCAGGTGTCTTCCTCTCCTGCATTCCCACACCTCCCTCCTGAGGCTCCTTGGCTGTTCCTGTGCTTCCCTCCTCCAGCTCATGGGATATCAGCTGGGAGGGCTGCAGGATGTGTGCCTGAGGATCAAACTCCAGAATTAGGAAACAAGAAGACCTTGCTCTAAAAGTCCTCTTTGGTTCTTCACTCCCCCCTACAGATGGTTGAGCACTTGGGGATGCTCTTGGTGTGCACGGGGAGAAGGGTTGGAATGACAGCTCCGTTGGTCCTCTAATAAATTAATTATAGTTTCACAAGTCAGAGAGAGAGGCTAATTACACACTAATAATTGTGTAATTCTGCTTGTTCTGACCACAGAGGACTAATCCCAGAAATACCTTTTAGGAGCTGGGACAGTGCAACAGGAGGGGCAGGGAATGTGCTGCCCCTTGCAACCTCAGTGCTGGGCATCAAGGTTTGCTCCCAGCAGGGAACTTGTCATCAAAGCAGAGGGTCCTTCCCAATCCCCCTGCAAGGGGCCCACACTCACGATAAAATAAATAAGTATTTTTTGGGATTAATCTGTCCAGGGGCCTTTTTTAGGACTACTCTGCCCTGGGAGTGTAGTGTGGGAGCGAGTGCTGTTCTCCATAGTGCTGAGTTAAAATAAAATATTAATCCCATGCTGCTGTGTGGATTATAGGTTGGTATTTCTGCCAGAAAGAGGTGGCACCTACAGTAAATATCAGGATATCCACCCACAGATGGTTTGCACAGCTCTGAGTGTGGGGGAACTCCTGGTGCACCTGGGGAGCAGCATTTCCCTTCACATCCACGGATGAGAAACACCTCACATCTCCCTTTTGTCCTCAAAGGGAGCAAAACGCTTTCCTTAGCTTCAAAGAAATACCATTAAAGCTTTTAAAACCCCTTTTGTTCCCGGCTTGTTTTGACAATGTTAATTTTTCCCCCCCTGAAATTCTAATTATCTGCAAAATGCTTGGTGCGGGAGTTGGTTGAGTTTGGAGAAAGCTGCAGAAATTCAGCTCCAGGCTGATATTTGAGCGTGCCCGAGTCCCACACGGAGCCCGAGCGGAGCGGGGAGAGATGGATTCCAGATGTTTGCAGCTGTCACGTGGGAGCAGCTGATTTTGGGAGTTAACAGAGTTCCCTGAGTGTGTGATTTTGGCAGCGATCCCCACTTTTGTCTGAGGAGAAGCTGTGCAGGAAGTCGGAGAGTACAGGACAAAGGAGTATTTTTAGGGAGCTCTGCTGGGAGAGGTGGGATTGGAGGAGTGGGATGGGAACATGTCAAGGGTTCCTGGAGCCCAGGGCAGGACACAAGAACACAAACCCCTTTCCTGCCTCTGCCAGCAACCAGGGTCCCACCACGAGCTCTTCCTCCACCTCCACCTGGAGAAGGTGCTCTCCAAGGGTTTGCCTCAGCCTCTCCTGGATCTGACTGGGGGGACACCAAGACCATCAGGGCTCTGCCATCCTTCCCAGCTGCCTGGCAGCACATCTGGTACTTCTCCTGGCACTGAAGGGGCATCTTCTGGCAACTGGTTCAGTGCAGGTCTTAAAATCCCAGAATGGTGTGAGTTGGAAGGGAACTTAAAGCTCAGCTCATCCCACTAACCCAGGTTGCTCCAAGGGAATCCAACCTGGCCTTGGACACTCCCAGGGATCCAGGGGCAGCCACAGCTTCTCTGCCCACCCTGTGCCAGTCCCTGCCCACCCTCCCAGCCACCAATCCCTTCCCAATATCCCATCCAACCCTGCCCTCTGGCAGTGGGAACCCATTCCCTGTGTCCTGTCCCTCCAGTCCGTCTCCACCTTTCAATGTTTTCAGTATTTCAAACTCAGACCTAGTTCTGGTGAGCTGCTGTCAGCACACAGTTCTTTCTTGTTGTTTCAGGAGGTTTATTTTTCTGTGTTTCACAGCCTCTGCCCCAGCTCAGGGTCACTCAGGAGTGAGTCGGGGGGTAGATGTGCTTTGCTCTTCTTAAATAATAACAGAGATTTTCTTTGGAGCAGCAGCAATCAGGTGGGAACAGGGAGAGAGCTGGGGGGGTCACCTGGAAAAGGGAAGGCTCCAGGGACACCTGAGAGCCCCTTGCAGAGCCTAAAGGGGCTCCAGGAGAGCTGGAGAGGGACTGGGGACAAGGCATGGAGGTGACACATCCTCCCCAAGCAGTGTGGGCAGGGACAAGGCCATCATGCCAACCTTTATGACCATGAGGAAGGTGAGGCTGGGACAGCCCCAGAAGTTGCTCTGAGTTCAGCTCCTCTCATGGGTTGTACTTTAAAAGGAACTTATTCAACCTGAAAATGAATTCTCTCCCCGCGCCGTCTGCGCCGGCCTTGGGGGAACGAGCAGAGCCAGGAGGTGGAACGAGAGACAAAATCAAGTGTGCTCGTGAAAAATGCATGGAACAAGGAATAACACAGAGGATGTCAAGTGGATTTTCTGAGCTGCCTGGGATGTCCGTGGCCTGAGATGTCTGAGCAAGGGGAGACAGAGTGACAAACACGCTTTGGGGTATTTCTGCTGTCGCCTTGTTAAGAGGATGGATTTGTGATGTACATCTGAACTAGATGGAGCTATTTGATTTCCCATGGTTGATAAAACGTGGTATTTTAGATACCAGGAAGGGGTAAAACACAGAAGGAAAATCTCAGATTATTTTTTTCCTCTTTTCATGTGCGTGAATGAGAGAGACTGAGGTGAACTGGGATGCAAAGGAATCAAACTGGGCAGGAGAAGGGGTTTCCTTTAGAGTGCAGTGTAACCTGTATATCCCAGTATCCCTAAATACCTGTGTGAGCATCCATACATCACTGCATGCCCAAACACCTCCTAAAAATGGGCTGCTGCTCTATCACCCATCCTGTGGGCTTAACACAACCTGCCCAAGGATGAGGGTGTGTTGGGAAGACCTTCATTCCATAAAATTCAGGGCAAAGCTTGAAAAGCACCTCGATGATGGGCCATCGTGGGAAAGCTGGTTTAGTGCATGGAAATACATGTTTGAAATCAGTCTTGGAGCAACCTGCTCTGGTGGAAGGTGTCCCTGCCCATGGCAGGGTGTTGGAACAAGGAGCTTTAAGGTCTCTCCTCACCCTCATAGGGAAGAATTTCTTCCTAACATATAATGTAAATATCTCATCTTTTAGGTTAAAACCACTCCCCTTTGTCCTGTCACTCCCTGCCCCTGTTGGAAGTTACTCTTCTTGGTTTTTATAAGCCCCCTTGTGAAACGATGATGTAAATCCCAGATATTGTGATTTTCCCTAAATGTGATTTTCTCCAGCTTTTCCTTCCCTGCAATCCTGGTCAACCATCCCAGCAGGTTCTCTGGTTCCTGCTCGTGGCTCCAGCTGAGCCTGTCCCCACGTTGGCACCCATGGCCACTGTCCCATCAATCCAACATGCTGGAATTGCATTTCCTTTCAACATCCAGGTGGAAAAACCACTCAGGGATTTGCTGACAGGCTGGGCCACACCCAGCAGCCATGGGCAGGTTGTTCCCACCACGTGTGGACAGTCCTCAGCTCCTGGTGACCTCCTGGGTGACACCACGTTCCAGAAATTCTTTGTTTACTGACCAAATTACTGGTGGATGAGCAAAGGATAAAAGGGGGGCAGAAGGGCCATGGCATATGAATACTTTATAAGGCTGGAAAAAAGCCATAATGATTCTCTGGCCTGAACTCCTGTGTAAAACATGCCTGGGGACTTTTCTATTTGAACTAAAGCTTTAGGTTTAGAAGGGGAATAAAACCCCTCTTCAAATGAGGAGATTTCTCACTGGTTGTTTCAGTGCTTAATCACCTGCACCGCTCAAAAGGTGCTTTTAATTCAAACCTGAATTTTAATCTTGCAGCCACCGGGTTGGGTGTACTTTCATCTGCCTGGCCAGGGAGCCCTCTATTATCACATTTAAATTCCAGAAGTAATTAGAGCCTGCCAGCTGATCCTCTCTTAACCTTCTCTTCGTTAAGGAAAACAAATTGAGTTCCCGGCGTCTTTCATTATCAGGCAAGATCCTCCACCAGCCCTGTGGAAACCGCTCCAGTTTAATGATTTCCATCACCACTGGTGGATGTCACCTCCCACCTGTGGTATCCAGGGGGTCCTGGCTCTGGAAAAACCAGTTCAGAGTCATTCCCGTTGGAAACAAAGAAGTGCCACGGAATCCTGGAGTGGTTTGGGTTGGAAGGGACCTTCAGGACCACCGAGTTTCAACCCTCAGCCATGGAAGGTCATGCTGGGTGTACATAAAGGAAAAGTAGGACCATGTGGCACAATTTATATGGATTGAGGAACGCAGCTTTTATGGATTAAATGGGTGAGTGCAGCTTTGCCAGGAGCTTGGAAGGCACTGCCCTGGTGTCCCTCAGCATGACATCTTCCATTTTTTGGGGAATGGAAGCAACCCAGGGATCTGGATGGGCTGGGGAAACGAGTCATGAGAAGAAAGGCTTGGAGTTCTCCTGGAGGCACTGAGTTTGGGTTAAAAATATGGCCAGGAGGAATAATGGTTGGGTTGGAAGGACCTTAAAGCCCATCCTGTCCCACCCCTGCCATGGGCAGGGACACCTCCCACCAGCCCAGGTTGCTCCAAGCCCCATCCAACCTGCCCTTGGACACTCCCAGGGATCCAGGGGTGGTCACATCTCCTCTGGGATACAGGTCCATAATCCACACCGTGGATCTCCCTGTAGCTCCGGCTCCGCACAGGAGGAGAGCTGAGAGCAGGGAATTCACTCCTCCTTTAACATGCAGATGGTGTTATTAAACCCAAAATGCCTCAAAGTAAGGGAAGAGAGGCATTAAAATGGAAACAAGGCTCTCCAACGTGCTTTGATATGATGATAAAAGCTGAATTTTGATTGCGGCTCTCCCAGCGGGAACCAGCACAGGAATCTTGGGGACTTTGGAGCCTTTGGAGCTGCTCAGGGACACGCTGGGACCGGGTGGATTTAGGCCAAGTGGAGGTTGAGCCTTTGTGTTTATGCAGGAAATTAATGAGGATCTTTGAGAGGGGAAATTTTCCATCCTGTGGAGCTGCTCGGGGAGGTTTCCCTGTGGGTTTTCCCGTGGAATTGGGGGCTCACAGGATGCCCTGAGTGGCTGTGGGAGAGAAGGAGCCCCCCTTTCTCCTGGGTGGAACAGAGAGGGTTAAAGTCCCATGTATTAAGGTGTAGCCACCTGGGATTTTAGGTGCTGATTATCAGATATCCTGTTCTTACATCCTGAGCCCACCAGGAATCATTGTAGGTTTTTTGGGGATTTTTCTGGGACTATCATTGTCTGGGCTTATTATGAGAGCTGGGGGGTCACCTGGAGAAGGGAAGGCTCCAGGGAGACCTGAGAGCCCCTTGCAGAGCCTAAAGGGGCTCCAGGAGAGCTGGAGAGGGACTGGGGACAAGGGAT
>JAXCLP010000166.1:1436089-1450309 GCA_035584035.1 Lepidocolaptes lacrymiger
TGGACACTCCCAGGGATCCAGGGGCAGCCACAGCTTCTCTGCCCAACCTGTGCCAGTCCCTGCCCACCCTCCCAGGGGCGAATTTCTTCCTAATCTCTGATCTAAATCTCCCCTCTTTCAGTTTAAAACCATCACCCTTATCCTATCACTATTTGCCCCTGTAAAAGGCCCCTCTCCAGCTCTGCCTTCCAGCTCCTCCTGCTGCAAAAGCCTGGCAAGGAAATGCCGTGTTTCCAATGCCAGTTCCCTCTGCCAGGGACAGGAATGTGTAGGCAGAGCAGAATTATTGTGCTCAGCTTTTTCAACCCTGGCAGAAACGTATAGACACACCTATAATATGTAATAACTGTGAGCATTTCCCTTTTCACAGCCCTGGGTGCTCCTTGTCCTGTGTCACATCCCTGGAGCTTCACAGCGGGGTTCAAACCCAGGCTGGATGTGACATTCCCGAGGTGTTCCCAAAGCTGAGGATCAAGGATGTGCTGTGGGAGCTGACAGGGAGCAGGGCAAGGGAAACACAGTGTGAGGCTGGGGCTCTTTTCCTGCAGGATTTCAGAGAATCACAGAACACACTGAGCTGGAAGGGACCCTTGAGGATCATCCAGACCAGCTCCAGCCCCTCCCCAGGACCATCCCCAGGGTGTTTCCCCTTGGGGGAGGAGTGGGGAGCTCCTTCCTGAGCTCTGGGGCTGCCTTGGGTGAGGAGGTGCCAGGAAAAGGGGGTGCACAGCCCCCAGGTCCGGTGTCTTGGTGTCAGCTCATGATTTTAGGGCAGAAACCTTCATCCAGCCTGCAGGGGAATTGGGGAAACACCCAGCACCTCCCTGTGCTGTTGCTGCCTTGGCTATAAACCTGTATTTTAGCCCTGGGTTGGGCTGGATGTCTCAGTTTTTGCTCTCTGTGTGCAGAGCAAACCATCACCCAATTTCCCTCTCCTCCCCTAAATTCCCCTGACAGTTCAGCCAGCAGAAGGCATTTTTAGGGCTGCCTGTCCCTGTGTCCCCAGCACCCCCATCCCCTGGAGGTGCCTGGTGACCTGCACCACCCCTCCTTCCACCACACTGCTTCCAATTACCTTTGCTGCTTAGTTTTAAAAGCATCTCTAGTTTTTCCACGCAGCCATTCCCATCCCTGCTGCCTAATTGGGGGTAATCCCAGGGTAACCTATTTCCTGCTGTCACACACACAGCTGCAGGGCCAGGTGCCTTCCTGCAGAGATTTTGGGGTTTGATTTGGTGCTGCTCAGTGAGAGGAGAAGGGGAAATGGTTTCAAGTTGCACCAGAGGAGGTTCAGGTTGGATATTAGGGAAAATGTCTCTATTCAGAGAGTGGCTAAGCATTGGGACAGGGCAGGGGTGCAGTCACAGTGTCCAGAAGACAAGGAGATGTGTCACCTGGGGACATGGTTTAGTGGGCTTGGTGGTATCACTCAAAGGTGGGACTTGGAGGGCTTTTCCAGCCTTAACATTTCTGGTTCCTCATTCCTCCTGAGTTCAGCTTATCCTTCATCCCATACTGAAGATGCTCAGCTGAGGGAGGGGAGAAGAGCTGAGGGTCCTTGTTTGGTGGCTGTGCAAGAGCAGATAGTTTGTGCCTTGGGATGGTGCCCTGCTCTTTGTGGGTCCTTGTTTTTTGGCTGTGCAGCTGGGTTTGTGCCTTGGGATGGTTCTGTGCTGTTTTTGGGTCCTTGTTTGGTGGGAGCCCCTCTTTGCTGCCCCGAGCCCTACCCTCCTGGCACCACAATGTTCAGTGTGCAGATACGTGATAAATAATTTGCTTTTCTCCTTTAAAACAACTCCCCAGACACACCTTTGAAAGCCTTTTTGTGCTTGCACAAGGATACCATGGAATAATATAAAAAATAGTGTTTTAAAACTAAACCCAGACACTTTATCTCTCTCTTACCCTCATTCATGTGTATCCCTTTTGTTTTGCACCAAATCCACGCTGGGGAAACGACGAAAATCTGTGGCAGAGAGTGAATTTTAACGTTCTGAGAGCTGTGCCTCTTGTGCCAGGTCCCTGAGCCTTTAGGCTTTGCAGGGAGCCCCAAAAATCCCTGCCAAGGGGGCTGGGTGTGCACCCACCAGCACTGCAGGTTCTCCCTGCTCCATCCAGCAGCAATCCAGGATTCACCCCATCCCTGCTGGCTGGATGTTGGCAGAGCAGCTGGTGGAGGGGGTGCTGGGGATGGAGACCCTCCAAACCCTTGGACAAATCTCCTGTCCATGGATTGCCTCATTCCTTTGTCTGCCTAGGATGAATGAGGTCTTCAGACTCCTCAAATTTTGCTTTGAGGTCCTTCGTGCCCTCCTGGTGTTTAATCCCTGCAGGGCAGTGGGGGTGGTGGTTTTGGGGGAGACATCCTGACCACCCTGCCATGCCACAGGTCATGGAATATGCTGAGTTGGAAGGGACCCGTGGGCATCATCGAGTCCCAATGGCACCAATGTCCCAACCACGAGGTGCTTGGGGACATGGCCAGTGGTAGCCCTGGGGACACGGCTCAGTGAGTGAACCTGGCAGTGCTGATGTTGGACTCAGTGACTTTAGAGGTCTTTTTCTCTCTTCATGACTTAAAAATTCATGGTTTTAGTCCTTCAAATGGTATCTGAAGCTTCCCAGTGAAGCCAAAGCCACGTGGATTAGGGTTGGCACCTCCAGGGCTGCTGCCATTCCTGGGAGCTGGCACAGACTGGGAAGGGGAAAGGCCATGTGGGTTCCAAGGAGCATTGATCAGTGATCAGTGATCAATATTCCACCCTGAGGATGCTGTTTGCCTTGCTCCCAGTGCAGTCAGCACCAGCACTGAGGAGCAGGGGGAGCTGGAAATGAGCTCTGTGTTATCCCAGGGAATCCTGAGGTCGGTGAGGGAAGGGGCTGGAGCTGCTTCCCTGGCAAACCCTCCACATCCCCTCCCTAATTGGATTCTCTCTTTGTGGATCATTAAGCAGGAGGGGAGGAAAGGGCAAAGCAGGGCTCAGCTGGAGCCTCTGGTTGTGATGCTGGTGACAGACATGGCTCTGGGGACAAACCCTGCTTTAATGTCACCTGTGCCACGTTGGATCCTACCCCAAAACAGCTTTGGGTACCAGCTCTCATCCAAGGTGCCCACACAAACCCAGAGACACCAGTAATCCCAGCACTGTGTCATGGGATGAACTATTTCCTCACGTTAATTAACCGAAATAAATAATCCCGTGTATTATTTTATTATTTTTATTATTAACACCCATCCCTCAGCCCTGGGCACCGCTGGGGAGGAATCCCAAATCCCCACGTTTGTTTTGACACCTCCTCTCTTGGGGTCCCCCCACCTGGGCCTGGAATCCCCACTGAGGTCACCACGCAAATATGTGAAGTGCCTGTTCCCAAATTAATAGCACATGGCCTCAGGCTCAAGGCCCTTGGGCAGAAGTTCAAAAAAATTGAGATATAAAACCTGGGTGATTTACTGGAGCCTTCCCGGGCTGAAATGATTAATGGGCTGATTTACTGGTTCCATTTTTTTTTAATGCTGAAACCCATATATAAAAATTAAAGGGAGTGTAGAGGAAACGGTCATCACAAGTGCCTTTATCACGTCGCTGAGCAGGAAAAAAAATGGTATTTTGATGGGTGTGTTTTAAAATATTCATTTTCTGATTCCTTCCTGCACTTGGTGGTGCCTGTCTGGGTGTTAAATGTTTGAGGGATGTGATGTGAGCCAGTCAAGTCGTGTTAAAATCCCTTCTCTCCCCAACCAGGAATGGTTTGAGGCCATGGTGAGACAGGAGCTCCAGGTCCCCAGTGGAGTGACAGCATCTGGCACAGTGTTGGGGAGAGCAGAGTCAGGAAAGTCACCCTGGGCAATTCAGGGATGGACAAAAGGAGGGCAAAGGATGCGCCTTTGGGGTGTTTATTTGGGTGGAAAACCAGCAGAAATGTGTCAGGATGTGGTTGTTGGGCCCTGGAGACATCCTGAGCTGAGGACATCCTGGTGGGAGGGAGACCATGGGCTGCCACTGGTGTGAATTCGTGTCCCACTGTCACAAGGGGATCGTAAACCCTCTCAGCACCACCAGCTTTTCATCCTCCTCTGTCTTAAAGCACCGACAAATGTTTCAGTCTCCATTCAACACTTTGAGTCGTTGTGGTGAGATCTCCTGGGGTTTGTTTCACAGCAGAACCCAGGGAGGGATCCTCTCCTTGCAGCAATTCCTTATATTCCTTGCTATGGAATCACAGGACCATTTAGGTTGGAAAAGCCCTCTAAGGTCGAGTCCAACCACCCCCCAGCACTGCCCAGGCCACCACTGACCCCTGTCCCCAAGTGCCACATCCACAGGGCTTTTAAATCCCTCCAGGGATGGGGATCCACCCCGGACAGCCCTTTATGGGAAGGAATTTCCCCAATATCCAACCCAAACCTTCCCCCCATGTTCAGCTGCCGTGGGAAACAGCAAGTCTGCCCCAACCACCCCCCCAGAGCTCTGCTGAGCTGGTCCCACCTCTGGAGCACAGGGATTCCTGTCAGGTTTAATATATGGATATTGAAATAAATGCTTACACAGCCAGCTTGGGATTCTACTTAATCCAGCAGGAAAAAAAAACCCATTGATATCCAAGCAAAAAGGGGAAACCTTAAATTACTAAAAATGAGCTGTGGGTGAGTTTGGGGTTTTGTCCTTTTTATGATATCAATGAGTGTCCTGGCACTGGAGTCAGGCAGGGATTTCTCTGCTGGAAACGCAGGGAAGAGTTAATTTGCTCCGTTTGGAACATCTATCTGTCATGTGCTCTGTAATTATGACTTTTGCTGCTGCTTAGAAAAAGGTTATTGCAAGAGCCTCTTAATCTAAAAGGCCAATTATGTTAAAACAGTGGCTTCCTTACTTAGATCCCCCCTTCACACACACCGTTTGGTGGGAATTTAGAGAATTATGTGGCAGGTTTGCTCGGTGGAAGTTTAAAAATGCAATTATTGCTCGTACCAGTGTAAGCATGACCAGTCCAGGGTGTTTATTGGAGCTGGGAGCCCCTGCCATGGTCAGATTTAGGGACACAATTTGGGAGCAGCAGCTCAGAGCATCTCCTTGCACCTCTGTGTGTTGGAATCACTGCTGGCTCCTGGTCTGGAAGGAGCAGGAGAAGATGGGTTTGTGGCTGGTGGGTTCAAACAAGGTCTACAAGCCCCAGGGAAAGGACCCAAAGTGCTCACCTGGCTCGAAGATCATCCCAACGAGGTGTGAAACCCAAAGCAATCACAGCCCCAGAGCCCAGGGGACATTCCTGATGGTTTCAGTCCCTTTGCACCTTCTGCAAGAGGAAACACTTGTCAAGAAAATGGTATTGAGTTCCCTGATGGACCAGGAGAAATAATCAGCTTGGAAGGGCTGGAGGTTCAGAGCATCTCCTGCGTGCACAGTGCTCATTTTGGATCTCCTCAGGGAGAAAGTGGTGCAGGCACCATTCCCAAAGGGTTGGCCACAGAGAGAACGGCAGTTTTATGGGAAATTTAGGAAAAGATCCTTCTGGGGTCATATGGGCTCTATCGGGTTTTAGTTATTCATTTTCTCAAAACTTAAAATCTCGTTTTATGGAGTCACAGAATCCTACAATGGTTTGGGTTGAAAGAGACCTTGAAGATCACTCAGTTCCACCCCTGGCCATGGGCAGGGACACCTCCCACCAGCCCAGGGTGCTCCAAACCCCGTCCAACCTGGCCTTGGACACTTCCAGGGATCCAGGGGCAGCCACAGCTTCTCTGGGCAACCCCTTGAGACTCTTTTGTCTTGTCCTGTCCCTGTTACCTGGGAGAAGAGACCACCCCTGGCTCCATCCAGGGAGCTGGAGGAGGGTGTCCCATGGGATCCAACCACCCCACCACCCCTGGCTCCATCCAGAGAGCTGGAGGAGGGTGTCCCATGGGATCCCACCACCCCTGGCTCCATCCAGGGAGCTGGAGGAGGGTGTCCCATGGGGTCCCACCACCCTGCTCCCCTTGGGGCTCAGCTGGACAGGGCCACTTGCTCTGGGGACACTCAGAGCTGGACCCCTTTGGGGAGTTGAGGTGGTGACATTACAAAGCTTAGGCTGTGTTGTTAACACCGTGCTCTTTACTCTGCTCAGAAAGGAAATTGCAACGTGTGGATTCAAAAGCTCTAGGTGAGCTGAGAGATGATTTTAATTTCCAATCCCTGATTTAGAGCCTGGAGCCCCAACCTTGCCTTCCTTTGCCTTTGCTGAATCAATGAGAGCACGTGGGGAGAAGGTTCCCTGCCTGGATCTCTTAGTTATGCATTTCTTTAATCTCGCCCCGGCGAGGAAGGCGCTTTAAGATTCAAATATTCCTCATTCTGAAAAGTTATGATAAATATTGATGCAGCATTTCAAACAGGACGTGCTGTGAGCAGGCAGGGCTGTGTGAGGGCTGGAAAGGAGCCAGCACTGGCTCACAAAGCTTCAATAAAAGGCTAAAAGGGTGAAGGTGAGTGGTGATTCTGATGGGCTTTGAAGGGGGGTGCAGGTTGGGAGCATCCAGGGAGCATCCAAGGAGCATCCAAGGAGCATCCAGGAGCATCCAGGGAGTATCCAGGGAGTATCCCGAGGGCAGCCAGGAAGGGCTCCATTCAAATTCCCTTTGACTTTTCACCAACCCCTTGAATCGGTTTTACAAGATCAAGTGGAAATATTGGACGAGGGGAGATGTCATCATCTCAACAGCGAGCAGCCCAAGGCTTTTGTTTCTAATAAATGGACAAGCTCCTCTAAGCCTGGTAATTAATCTGATGGATCTTTTCAATTTTATCAGCGCCTTCTGTGACATTATTCTTTAATCTTTCACTCAGGACAAACCCGGTGACAACGAGGTGAAGCTGCTCACAAAGCAGCCTCTAATCTCTGCTGCCCGGGCAGTTCCCTGCAATTGCTTTTCCATTTTCCACAAGGTTTCTGGGCAAGCAGCATCTCTGGTGGTGTCAGAGCTCCTGGATACCTTCATCAAGGGCTTTATAACTTGGTACAAACGCTGTACCAGGAGAGAAGGATGGGTGGGAAGTGTCCATCTTTCTCCTAGCACTTGTTAAATTAAATTATGACCTCGAGGAGAGGGTTAGGACACATTTTAGGGCTTTTTAGGAAGCACGTTTGTTGTCCAGAGAAACTGTGGCTACCCCTGGATCCCTGGGAGTGTCCAAGGCCAGGTTGGATGGGGCTTGGAGCAACCTGGGCTGGTGGGAGGTGTCCCTGTCCATGGCAGGGGGTGGCACTGGGTGGGCTTTGAGGTCCCGAACATTTTCTGTCATTCCTGTCCCCGTTTTGGGGTGGCATCGTGGTGGTGACAGGGCATCCTGCCCATGCTGCCAGCTCCCCTTGGCTGCTCGGGCTGTCCCTGGGAGGGCACCAGGAGCTGACTGAAGGAAATTAAGCTCCCGGGTAAATTCAATTAAGGCCACCTTAATTCTGAAAAAGGCTGTCTACACCAGAATTTAATGAAGTTTAACTAATCCACTTTAGAAATTAATGCAGATGAAGTTCTCCGAGCATCCCCAGGTAGATGGAGGAAGGAATTTAGAAGGAAGGAAGGAAGGAGGGAGAAGGGTGTTCAGTGATGGGCTTATTTAAGGTGAGAGGCTTTGGTGGCCACGTAAATGTGACACTGGAGCTCTCCAAAGCCCAAACCCACTCAGAGCAGAACAGCAGCGTGTCCTGAGAATTATTCTCACTGACCAACTGCATTTATGGAGGGAAAAGGAGAGAAATCTCCCCCAGAACAAGCCCCTGTGTCACGGAGGAGGGACAGCGCCACGCTCCAAGGGCGAGGCACCTTCCTCCTTTTGGCTTTTTCCTTTTTTTTTCCTTCTATTTTTTTTCCTTCCCCCTAAGTGCCAGACAGGAAATGTCTTGATGTAATATTTAACATGGGGGCCTGGGGGACCTGGTGTGATTGAAGACAGGATCTTCCTTTTGACAGCTTAATGCATTTTGCATTACGGCGCCGCCGCATCCCCCTGGTTGTGCAGAAGGACCCGGCGCGGTGGCTCCTTCCCCTCCTCCTGCCACCACATCCCAGCCCTGTCCCTTTGCCCTCCTGACCTTCTCCTTGATGAGCTTTAGGGTGGCTCGGACCTTCCAGGGTTTCACTGGATGATAAAGAGGAGCAAAGCTGAATTTCCTGGATAACTCCATGTATTACATATGGGATTACTGGGAAAAGAGCCCTTGGATGGAGAGGATTAAACCTTCCCCATGGTTTGATACGGGCACTGAGGCATTCCCTGCCTGCGGGGTGGGTGATCTGGTCAGATTATTTGGAGATAATCATCCTCATAGCTGGAAAATTCTCTCACAAATAGCAATTTTGGGATGCAACTCCCCCAGTACTTGCAAAGTGTTACAGAGAAAAAGCAATCAAATAAAATTTCCAGGTCTATAATGAGGACTCACTAAATTTAGGCTAATTGGACTCATTATTAGGGTCATGGTGCTGGGCTGGCAGACAGAGGGGAAGGTCAGCTGGGGCTCTGGAGGGACACCAGGGTCACCTCCCCTGACCCATTAGCATATATATACATATACATTATATATATAATGTCCAAACCCATCCATATGTGTCTCAGCCTTTCAGACAAGCCCCAAAGAGCCCCAATTCAGGTGACAGCAAAAACCCTACAATTATATTTGAAGCCACCTTTAGTCCAAACCATACTCTGAGCCATTTAAACCTGTCTTTTTGCGTCCTGCAGGGATATTTTGGCTCAGGAACTGAGCGAAGGGGGCCCTGCAAGCGCTGGGAAATTCGGCGGGGTGTTTACTGCCAAAAATTGCTGGTTTGTCATCCCTTCTTTTTTTTTTTTAAATCATTTGAAGCCAACCTGGCTGGGGGCTTTGGGAGCTGCCTTGCTGGAGGCAGAAGAGCCCCACACATCTGTATTGCTGTGATGTGTGGGGCTGGGAGCAGGATCTGAGCCCCTAAACGCCCTCCCCACCGATGTGGGGACCTGGGGCAGCAAACACCATCCCTGCTCCGAGCTGCGTGCTCCTCCACGAATAAATCCAATATATTCTGTATAAATCTCTTGTTATAGCCTGTTTTATTGAACCGACCGGTGTGTTCCTCCACTTGAGGGGCTGGGAGAGCCTTATTTATTAGTGCTGCAAGGCGAGAGCTCCCCGAGCCTTTGTCTGCTTTATCTCGCCTGTCACGGCCCTGGGCCTTCTTTGGGAGGCACAAACCTTTGTTCCTGCCTGGAAAATGGGAGGGATCAGCTGGATTTGTTCTTGCCTGGGAGGGCAGAGGCTTTAGGGAATGGCACAGGGATCGTATCTGGCACCAGCAGCACCGGGATGGGGCAGGAGGGCTCAGCACTTCTTGCTGTGCATTTGTGATCATAAAATCCCATATCTAGGTATATGGACCCAAATGTATATATGGTATATATGGTATATGGATCACTGAAAGGGTGGTCAGACACTGGAACAGGCTGCCCAGGGAATGGTGGGACCTCCATCCTGGGAAGTGTTCAAAGACTGTGGCACTTGGGGTCACAAGGGGTGTCCTTGGCAGGGTTAATGGCTGGGCTCGATGACCTTAGACAGCTCTTCCAACCTTTCTGATTCCATGGGTCTCTCAGCACGCAGGGAATGGAGATCTTTTCTCTCCCTGGATGTTAAAGAGGAGCTTTTCCCTCCTGCCCTTCCAGGGGAGGACGTGATGTGACCCCAGAGCCAGCCAGGCGTGCTGGAGCCAGGCTGGCAGGGATATCCTCCCTCCTGGCAAGGTGAAGCTTCTCAGGAAGGTTTGGGATGCAGACACTCTCCAGCAATTATCCCTCCAGCCACCAGACTGCTTTTCAGTGTTCAGAGGATCTTCTCCCTCCAGGGTCCAGCTGCCACCACCATCATCCCCTCCTAAACACCAGCACCACCAGCCTGAGCTGGGAAAGCACTAAAACCTTGGGAAATGGGAAGGAGAGATGCCCCAAAATCCAGGTTTTCCCAGCCTGGATGAGCACTGATGGCCCAAACCTTGCTGGGATTCAACTTTGCATGGAGCACTGGCGATGCTGAGGGCATCATCATTCCCATCATCCAGTGGTTTTTATCTCCCTCATCAAGGTGTCCTTCAGGAGGCACAATGAGGGTTGTCAAGGACTGAGAACAACAGCCCAGCCCTTGCCTGTGCTGCTGAAGGTGACAGACACAGCGAAACCAGAACCTGCTGATGCAAATGTGCATCTCCTGGGGTAGCCACAGGCCCTTAATAAAGCAAAAATTAACATTGCAGCCTCCTGGCTCTTGAAAATTTTTTCCAGAGAAGGAAAATGTTGGATGTTGTGTCTGAGGGCACAGCCTGGGAATCTGACTGGAGACAGACACTTGCTTCAGATTTATATTAAGTTTCCAGCAAACTCAGGGAATATCAGCCTGTCTGACCCGATATTATGTTGATTCCAAAGTAATTACATTTGTTATTTGCAGGATCTGTAGTAAATCGAGTGGTGGCAGTTATGGGGATGCTTCACAGAGGCAATTTCAGAGATCATTAAATATATCTTACATTGGTTACACATCACATTAACCCCTCCAGCGCCTCAAGACCTACGACATCCTCTCGGCCAAGAGCCAATTTGATGGGACTGCTGCCAAAGGCAACCCAAGGCAGATAAATTCTGGAAATATGTGCTGTTACTGCCAGGGGAGGGCTGGTGCCCACCACAAAAAGGATTAAAAACTTTGTGGGAGGCTCCCACCAACCCCAGACAAGCTCCCCCAGCAGGATGGTGCCCGTGTGGGACCTCTGAGACCAGGGGTGATGGTGAGGAGCTTGGCTTGGCTCTTTCCCTGCTGTCCCAGCCGTGTGGAGCTCCCAAAGCAGCAGCAGAAGGTGCAAAACAACATCCCCCAGAGCCATGGGGTTATCTCCCCCTGCTCCCTCCCCAGTTCCACTCATTTCCGCTGCCTCTTGGTATTTTAACACCATTTAAAAATATCCAGAACATGTTCAGGGCGTGGAGGGGGGAACTCAACTGGTGTTTCCTGCTAGAGGGGGAAGTTTTCTAACCACCAAACCCCGGGTGTGCAGGAGCCTTCTCAGCCCCACAACCCAAACCATTCAGTGATTCTGTGATATCCTGGCACTGGATATTCAAAATCTCATTTCTCAGTGTGAAGGGCTGGGCTCTGAACCAGGATCAGGCAGGAAACAAGCTGTGCTGGAAGACCTGGAGGAGAAACTCTCCTAAGATCCTTTTTATTGAGCCTGATCTAATTCAGCTCTTGCCTAATGCCTTGTTTAATGTTTTAATGTGATTTTGGCCCATCTTCAAGGTTGGGCACAGCCTTGCTGGGCTCCGCTTGCCCCCAGGAGTTGCTTTTATTGCTGGGTGACAGTTTTGTCCCCACGCTCATCAATCGTTGCGGTGAAAATGGGATGAGCAGCTTTATTTCTCGGGTCTAATAACCGTGCCCAGGGGTTGCCCGTGGGCTCCTGATGGCTGGAATGACATCTCAGGAACCTCCAGGGCATGGAGACAGCTCTGCTGAAGTTATTGCAAGCCTTGGACCTCTGATCCAAGGTCTTGTGGTGCCAATGAACCTCTCTCCAGTGGCTCCAGCTTGGAGCATCCCCTGGGCAGAGCTCGCTCACTTATTTGTGCCTCCCTCCCACCACTCCCTCCCCAGTGGGTTTTCCCCCCCAGAACTAACCCAGAGCCCACCTGATGCCTCTCAGAGGGGAAAAATGGGGACTGGGGACATCCCTGCTCCCTGTGCTGGCAGCTTTCACAGCTTCAATGAGGTTTTTTGGTGCTGTTGGTGAGCCACGAGGCCGTGCCAGGGGTGAGGGATGCCCAGCTCCCTGTGGCACATCCCAGCACCACCATCCAGCCCAGCAACACAAAGAGAAGCCCAAAAACACCCAGAAATATCTTCCTTCCCCATTGCAAAGCCACAGCCTGCACTGGGAAGGGGAACCAGCCCATGGAAAATGGAGAGAGAAGGAAATGAGAATGTACAACAAGTTTCATACACATTTTTTGGGGGAACCTCAGCTGTTTCACACCTCCAGCCCTGAGGGATTTACCAGCCTTTGGGCTGTAAAGGTGCTCCCCAAACCTGGCAATTTGTGCCCTCCCACAGCTCTGGGTGTTGGGGTTGGGCACAGGGTATGGAACAACAGAAAGTATTCCAAGGTTCTCTTTGAGCCTCGTCTGGGCTGGGGTTTTGCAGCTGACAAATCCTCTGGGATGGATCCTCTGCTGGATTAGGCTCATTGCAGGATTTAAAGGGAGAAAAACCTCATGGATATGATTATCCTGGATCTGCAAAGGGTGGGTTTTGGGCAAAAAGGAGCTGGGAGGCAGCTTTTAGAGATGGTCTGCACCATAAAGGCCAGAATTGCTGGGAGATGAGGACCCAAAGGGAGATGTGATATCTGAGGGGAAGCAAGTCCAGAAATCAGCTGTTAAATTCTTCTTTCTGAGGCTCTTTTCCTGGAGCCTGCAGAGCTGCTGCTGTCCCTGTGCACCACCATGTTCTGTGGGATGAGCTCTGAAGGTCTGGGGAGGGCCAAGAGATGCTTTGGAGGTTCTAAACATTGGGGGTTTCCTCTTTCTTCTCCTCTCACAAACTGCTGAACCAGAAGGAAAACTCCTGGTATAATCATGAGACTCCACCAGTGCAGGACCCAGATTTGGGGGCCCCAAAATAGGCAGGATATGGAGAGTCCAGAGGATCCCATGGAGACGCTCCAAGGGTTGGAGTCTCTCTGCTCTGGAGTCAGGCTGGGAGACCTTCACCTGGAGAAGGGACTTGAGAGCCCCTTCCAGTGTCTAAAGGGGTCTCCAGAAGAGCTGGAGAGACACTGGGGACAAGGCCTGGAGGGACAGGACACAGGGAATGGCTTCCCACTGCCAGAGGGCAGGGCTGGGTGGGATATTGGGCAGGAATTGGTGGCTGGGAGGGTGGTGAGTCCAGGCAGGATGGGGTGAGCTGAACCCAGCCCTCCCTCCCTCGCAGCCTCGGGGGGGTCTCCTCCCTCATGGCTTTAGTGTGGGGTTTTTTTGATTAACTCACCTTCTGAGGAACATATTTGCAATAATGCCCTTGGAAGGAGCTCTTGGGGACGGAGTGCTCTGGCTGTAATTTGCCTGCTGCTGAGTGTAGCGTTTCAATTCTCGCTGAATTCGTGCCTGTGATTTATGAGTTAATGCTCCCCGTTGTAAATTATATTTAAGAGGAAAAAAAAAAAAAACAAACCGAGGCTTATTTTTTCTGATTTTTAGGAAACCTGATGTTTGTGCTTTATGCGCCATCAGAAGGAATAAAACAGCGCTGGGTTTTCAGACTGTGTTTGCAGCAGGTAAAATGCAATTATTCAGACCGGGGAGCTCTATTTGATACATGAATAGGGGAAAATGAAAAGGCATTCAGAGCCTGATCCAAAGCCTCTTTAAATCTTCAGGAGCCTTTTTTTTCCCCCTTGAGATTACAGAGCCAACCCCCCCAGCCACACAAAGGGGAAGGGGATCCACGTTGTTTCTCTCTCCACGGGGTTCTGGATGGCTCAGGCTTGGATTTCACCCCCTGACAACGTCCCTGTTGGGCTTCCCAGTGCTGCTCTTGTGCTCTCCTGGTGTTTCCCCTCTGTTTGTGGGGCCTCACTGTGCCTTTTCCCATCACATTCCATGTTTGGGAGCTGTTGGGACATTCTGCTGTGGCTTGTGGACACACCAGTGCTGTCCCCACCGTGTCACCATGTCTCCTCTCCTGTGTCACCCTGCATGACCCCCTGTGTGGAGCAGGTGGAGATACAGCCCTCACTTCTCATCATGTCACCTGCTGAGGGGACACGGGGCTGTGGGAGCCACCAGGAGGTTCTGTGTGCCAAGGGATGGCAGAGCCACGTCCCAGGAGCACCTGGAGCATCTCGGGGGCTCCTGAAGGTGCTCACAGCATCTCTCAGCTGGTGAGTCCTCTGGTCCAGCCACCCCAAGGGCTTTCCTGGTCCATGATACTCCACATTCTCCCATTGACTGGTTTCAAACATGTTCCCAAATCGTAGAATCATGGAATATCCTGAGCTGGAAGGGGCACAAGGATCATTGAGTCCAATTCCTGGCACAGACCCCCCAACAATCCCACCCTGTGCCCCAGAGCATCATCCCAACCCTCCTGGAGCTCTGGCAGCCTCGGGGCTGTGCCCACTGCCCTGGGGAGCCTGGGCAGTGCCCACCACCC
>JAXCLP010000166.1:1474075-1484387 GCA_035584035.1 Lepidocolaptes lacrymiger
CAGAGAAGCTGTGGCTGCCCCTGGATCCCTGGGAGTGTCCAAGGCCAGGCTGGAGCCACCTGGGACAGTGGGAGGTGACCCTGCCCATGGCAGGAGGTGACACTGCCATGACACTGTCTTTAAGGTCCCTTCAACCAGTCCTTCCAAAGCACGAGGCCCTTCCTCGGGAGGAAGGGCTCAGCAAGACTAATGACTGCTTTAATTAAATACAGCAATATCATTAACCTGCTGGAGTTCGTCAAATTAGTGTTGCAAATGAAAAACCGCATTGGCCTCATTTTCAGGGAGGCGCTTCCAGGAGGGAAAGCAGCGTTTTGCTCCTGAAGGTGGTGTTTGCTTTTCCCATCAAACAAAAGCTCTCCCTGTCCCTCTGGAGCTTTGACTCTCAACAAAATATTTGGTTTGGCCCTTCCTTTTGGTTTTGGGGCACCTCCAGCGAAGGTATTGGCACAACAGGGGGATTGCCAAGGGAAAAAATTGAGCAAGAGGGAGAAAGAAGGGACTTTTTAAAAGGACTTTGCAGGGGAGGAGATCCTGCTCTCCCTCCTCCAGCACAGAAAGCTTTTCTGGAGTTCAAAAGAAGCCAGGCTGGCCTGCTGCCACTCCTTTCCTTATCTCTCCTGCCTGCTGGAGGGTGACTCAGTGCAAAGCCACCGAGGTGGCCACGGGAGAGCTGCTGGGAATGTGCTGATGTCAAGGGCTGGAGGGCTGGCAGGGGGATTCCCACCTGCTGGAGAGGAAGGAAGAGGAGCCGTAGGGATCCCCCTGCCAGCACCCTGGCTCCTCGCCCAGACCTCTTTCCTTGCTTGTGTTGTGCTTAGTGAGGAGGCTCTTAAATAAATACGAGCTTTGTGCTCCAGGGCTGGTGTCCCTCCAGCACAGGGACAGGGGGAATGTCCCACTGCTCATCTCAGTGCTCATCTCAGGGCTTTCCAAGGGAAAAACACCCCTCTCACCCCTGGTTGACCCCAAACCCTTGGGTTTATGTGCCCCGTGAGCACATGGGGGGTGTGGTGTAACCTGGGATCCTGTGGGTTTCTGTCTTTCCCCTGAAATTCTTGGACCTTCAGTTTGAGAGGATGGGGGTCACTCAGCTTGCTTTCCACACCCTCATCCATTCCGCCTCTCACCCCCCTGGTGAAGATCCACCATGGGTTTGCAAGGCTGAGTGAGATGATGGGGCAAGGGAGGATGGATCCCTGCAGTTTGGAAGGTCTCTGGAGCACAGGGGTCCCCAGGCATTGTAGGACCATCACCAAAACCAGCAACTGAGCTTCTCCTGATCAACCCAGCTCCATCAGCAGCTCCTGGAGATGGCTCAGGAGATGGATGCCCTGCCTGGGAAGGGATGGACAGCACAGGAGGGCTGGGAAAGAGAGCCCTTAACCCCAGAGAGGGAGCAACCTCGTGCCTTTGTGAACACTTTGGACAGAGTTTCGCAACAAGCCAAGCTGATTTCTCCACCTACAGCCCTGCTAAGCTTGAATGCCCTCAGCTATAACCATGTCTTGGGGGTTGTTGTCACCATGTGCAGCCTACTCACACCTGCTCAGACCCTGACACAGGTGGGATTTAACAGGAGAAAAATCCTCCTGACTTTCCAATAATTCCATTGTCATTTGGTGCCAAGAGGCTTCTGCAGCAGGAGCTGCTCAAAGGCTCTGGTACAGCAGGGATTGACCCAGTGCTGCCCTTTGGTGCTCCTGTCCCAGCCGTGCTGGTGGCACTGCCACCCCGAGGGGACATTCCCGGTGTTGGTCAGGAAGCTGCCACCCCCTTGAGATGCAGTTCCTCTTTCTCCATGGTGGCCAGGCATTGATGTCCCCAAAACTACCACGGCGTGGGACTCCTCCATCGAGGAAACGAGGAATTCTCTGGGCTTGATTCACGGCATCTTTGGAACAGCCAGGGATGTGAACCGGCTTGTCTGGAGCACCCACAAGCTCCAGGTGTGGTTAAACTGGCACTGGGGGAAGGATGCCAGGCAGTAAATGCCATTTTCCTCCTCGCCCAAGCCCAGGGGACTGGCAGTGCCCACTGGTACGACCCTCCAGAAGGTGTGGATCATGCCCTTTCCCAGCTGCCATTCCTTCTCCTGGTTTTCCTGGTTGGCACCACAACCCTCTGGCCCAGGCTTTGCTCCCTGGATGCTCCTTGCTAAAAAGATCTGATGCCAGGACCAACTCCGTTGGGTTTGGTGTCTCCTTGTCCTGGGGACAAACAGGAGGGCAGTGAGGCAGCAGCTCTGGAGAGCATCATCTCCTGCCAGCAGCACCCAAGGAGCCACCAAGGAGGGAGAAGAGGCACCCACCACATTTCCCAGCCAAACCCCAGGCTCCCAGGAGGCACCAGAGCTCTTCTGGAGGTGGTGGCAATGGGTTCGCCCTCCCAGTGCCCTTGTGAGCCTGGGAGTTCCTTGGAAGCTCAGATAAGGAAAGGGGCATGGAGACATGAACTGGCTTGCCCCACATCCCGCTGGAAAACTGGCAGGAGAACCAGGAATGGAGTAAGTCTCTTTTCTCCTTGGACCAGAAGATTCCAGAAAGCTGAAAATGTACCTCTTTCAGTCACTAAAATTAGCTTTTAGTTACTGTCAGTGCATTTCCTTCTCTCTCATCCTCATTTCCATAGGAGGAAACTGTTCCAAGGCCATCCTTCTCATTCTTCCAAAGAAGAATTCCCAATTCTCTTTTTTTTTTCTTTTTTTTTAGATTTGCTGTCCATGCCTTGCTGATTTTCACAGGGATGGAGCAGTGCAGTGTCTCAGGCAGGGGTGGTGACCCCTCATGGCATCCCATTCCCACCAGGAATAACCCCTCAAGGCAGGAACACTCTTGGCCCTTGGATGTTCCTTTCTTCCCACCGTTATTTTTTAGGCAGGAGGTCGGAAGAGATTTCTGTGCCAGATGTCCCCCCAGAACTGCGAAAACTATGGATGACTCCAATTAATTTGGGAAATGCAGCGGGAGAAAAGCTCTGGAAGCATTGAGAGAACAGCCCTGGCTCCTGCATGTGTCTCTCTTTATGAGAGGTTATTATACACTTATAATTAATTGTTGGCTCATGGCAGGAAAGGTTGGACTTGCACGGGCAAGTCAGAAGGAGAGAAGAAGACCTGGGATGGGAAGCAGATACGTGGGAGGACGCAGCATTCTTTTCCCACACTTGAGGAGCAGCAGGACATGTTAATTCAGCTCTGGAATTTCGCTCCCTACCTTTTATGGTGAAAAAACGAGGCTTTCCTTTGACTTTGCTAATACATGTCGTAGCCGAGCTCCAAGCCGGGCATGTGCGGCCGCTCACCTGGATGTGCTGAGCTTGGAATATGCAAAAGGGAATGCTCAGCTCCACGATCCCGGAGGCTCCCGGACCGCCCCGCGCGAGCTGATGTCATGGTTTTATCTGAGGACAGGATTTGGGGCTGATTGCTCCGTCTTGCCTTCCAGATGGAATAACTAAGAGAAGTAATTAATTTTTAATGCAGCCAATAGAGGCAAGGAGGGTTTGGGAGTGATTTACACTCGCTCCTCTGTTGGCTTCCAGGCTGTTCCTCAAAGCTCAGAAATCCCTGGATCCCTCACCTTGCCCACGTGCTGCTTTGTGGGGTTTGGAGGTGATGGGATGGAGCAGCACCATCCTTCAGGATCCCTCCAACCCTTCCTTTACAACACACATCACACCGAGCTCTGAACAAGGTAAAGCTGCTGCCCCAGCCCTCACCTCCCAAAAAAACTTGTTTTATTTATTAAACAGCAGTGGAGGAAGAAGCTATTTAAAACTTGGAGTCATTCGTTTGAAAGCACCCAACGACAAGCCCCAAGACCAAATGTGTTAGAAGACCAGTCAGTCCTTTCTGAGTCATTTAATTAGAGCGACAAACTTTCCCTGCCTATGGAAATCTCGGGGTGGAAAGTGTGTGAAACCTGCTGCACCCAACACCTCCTTAATTAGTACTGCATTTGCCTCTCTCAGGAGGGACTCCAGGTGTGTGTGTGACCCACAGATGTTCACACTTCTCCAGGATAATCCAGTTTAGGAGCTGCTGAGGTGGGAGAGGGTTTTGCTGTGGGGTGGGATGGCAGTGGTAGCTCTGGGACCCCCAGCGTGATGCCCACCATCCATCCATCCATCCATCCATCCATCCATCCATCCATCCATCCATCCCTTCATCCAGCCATCCAGCCATCCATCCATCCATCCCTCCATCCCTCCATCCATCCTGGTGCTTTCTGAGCTCCAGCTCCTGGAAAACTCGCATCCCTCCCTGTACCACTGCACCTTCTTTCAGCAAACCTCCAAACTCTGCATTTTATCTTCCTGGCTGCAAGCACACGGCTGAAAATCGAGGCCAGGCCCGCTGTGACCCAGAAATGTCCTGTTTGACCCTGGGCCCTGGTTCCAATCCCATTTTTGTGTTTCAGCCTGGCTCAGAGAGCCCTCCCAGAGCAGCCATCCCTCGGTGCTGCCTCGACAATTTTAGTTAATTACAAATCTGGGGGCACGGACTCACTCCGGCACCGTTTGCATTTCCACGGGAAGTTTAATAAGGTTGAACATTTGCTGTTGTCATTTTTCAGCTTCCCAGTCCCGTGGATGGTTTTGTATCTCCCAAATCCCAGCGTGGCACTGCAAAACCCTTCCCACAGAGGGTTTCTCCTCTCTGTTATTTGCTTTATAGGAGCCCTGGGCTCTGTACATAAAACCCCCTCTACTTGCTCCTCAGAGCAAGCCAGTGGGTGGTTTATCCACATGGATGCCCATGGCCATCCTGCTTTCCCACCCCCTCCCCCCCGAAATTCCTGAGGTTTTTCCACAGATCGGAGCCAGATTAATCCCAGCCTGGCACTAATCGCCCTCAAAGCTAAACCTAAAGGGGTGAAATTCAGCTCAGAACTCGCCCCTGCCACATTATGGTGGGAAAGGCCATGCCTGAGGGACAGAAAACCACCATAAAACTCAACGTTAAGAGTTTCAAATGGCTCCCAAAAAATGTTTGCTATGTTTCGGAGGGTCTGTGCCGCTGCTGTTACTCATTCACAAGGGCAGGAATTACAAGTATGTGTGTGCAGCCAGGAAAGCTTTGGTTCACTGAATATTTGAGGCTTGGGGTGGTATGAAGGGGTGGGGAGCGAGGAGAAACGCTCTGAACTTCCCTGGAACAATGAAACCACCCCGGCGGCCAAGAAAACACATTTCTTCTTGCAGGGGTTTCTGCTCTCCAGCAATCCTTTAAAGCTGCTTTGCCTTCAGGGAAGTGCAGTGTTCAGGGAATGGGTAAGAACACGCAGTCCTGACCTAATCCAATTCTTCCCAATCCTGGAAGCTGCTCCTTTGTCCCCCAGCACCCACTGGGACCATCCAGAGCTGGGTGACAACTGGGGGGTTACACAATTCCACTTGGTTTTTTCCAGCCCCAAAATGGGATTGCAGTGAAACGATTTCAAAATTCCTTGTGAAATTAAATCCGTTCTTTGACTAAATGTCCCCAGTTTGCTCGTTTCCCACACATATCCAGAAACTGCATTAGGAACTAAACCTCCAATTTCATATTTCATTAAGAAAAGGTTAAATCAGAACAGTGCAACCTTAGCAGAGAATTTCATGCCGGTGGTTTTCTGCTCCCGAGCTTTCCCGAAATCCAAGAGTTCTGCAAAACAATCGGCCTCCAGCATATCAATATTTCTGATGGAAAACCATCCAGTCAGAACATTTTTATGCAGCTCTAGGCTAGAATTTCCTACCAAATAGTTTTACTGTCTCCCCAGCAACTGGCACCGCTGATCCTCTATAAGGAATTTCCATAATTAACCTCCAGGAACCGAGAAGGAAATCTTTTTGTCTGCAGGATATTCTCAAGCAACGTCTAGAAATCATTTCAGTGCGAGCCAGAGCGCGATAAATTCAATGGGATTTTCCCCACAAATTTCAATGGATCTTTGGGTCAGCCTGGCTCAGATCGGAGTTCAGACCCACATCAATGTAATGCAGCTCTGGGTGTTTCTTCAAACCCCAACGGGGCTTTGAGCGAAATAAATCTCCGACCGACTCTTCCTTGTTGAAATTCAATGCCACATTGTCATCCAGATTAAGGACGCGGCCGCTTTGATCCCCGTGGACACAAGGACTTCCTGAGACGTCTGTGCTGATGTTGGACGAGCCAGGAATGCACAACAGCGTCGGGAATTCAGGGCAAATGCCAAAGTTACAGCTGTGGGCTCGGAATGCCGCGTTTTTGGCTTCTCCCGGACGTTCCTGCTCGCTGAAGGTTGTTCCCCACAGCAGGAAACGTCCTTGAGCTGCACGGGATTCCATGGATGGCAGAACACCCCGATGCACTGTTTGTCCTCCCCGTGAGCGCCAACAAATCATCCATAATGGAACAGCAAAGGATTTGCTTTCCCTGCGTTTATCCAGGAGTTTGCCTGGTTTAGATGGATTTGCCCAGCTGGAAGAAGTTCTGCTCCAGGGAAGTTTTGATCTGGGGTGGGTGAGAAGGTCAAGCAGCCATGAAGCACAGCTGGTGTGTCTGAACCTTGCAAGAATCCCCTTGTCCCATCCCTGGAAATGTCCAAAGCCAGGCTGGACAGGGCTTGGAGCAATCTGGGACAGTGAAGGTGTCCCATCCCATGGCAACAAGCTGGTGTTTAATGCCCCTTCCTACCCAAACCATCCTGGGATTCTCTGATTCTAAGGAGAGGCCCCAGATAACATTTCTCCGGCTCCTAAAAGACCCATTTTCCTATTCTCAAAACATCAAGCTTTTCCAGAGGCAGAATTCCCATCTATGTGTGAATAACACCCACAATTTTCCTGGCCTTTACAGAGCCCCCTTAGTTGGGAAGGGAGAAAACATGGGAAAAGGGGGACCCCTTTACTGGCACTGCCATGGTCTCCACGTGTGCTTCTGGAAAAGTCATTTATGCACCATGTCACCCCTCTGTAAAGGGGAGGGGACATCCCACCTGCCATCCTGCTGGTGCCACGTGGATAAATGCCACGGAACAGCCCTGGGGATGCAGCCCGGGAGCTGCTGGCACTGCCCAACAGAGCACGGGGCTGGCACGAGGGATGGGATTCCTACGTGCATGTGAGTGATCACACCACAGCCAGCATTTTAAAATACTTTGTTATCCATCCCAGTATCCTGCTTAATTATTAAGGGCTTTTTAAAGCATTTTAGAGTATTTATAACTTAGTTAAAGCTGCTGAAGCTTGGAATAGCTGAGCTTTATATCCCCTCCAAGCTGCAGCACCCAAAGACCTGTCAGTCAGGTGAGGGAGAGTCGCTTGTCTTGAACTAATTTTATGAATTTATTCAATTCCCTCCGTCGTGTAGCTACAGACAGACTTCTAAATGCCAAAATACGGATTATAAGAGTGTCAAGCTTCATTTTGTTTTCAGTTCACAGCTAATTAGCATTGATTTTCATGCCGATGCTCCTGCATATTATTACACCAACATCACCGAGCGGGAGACGCTTCTTCTCACCCTGCCAGCATCGATTTGAAACCCTCCCTGCAGCAGAAGGAAATTGGGGTTTGGTTTTGGGCAGGCCAAGCCCCTTGGCAGGGTCTGGGCCAAGTGTGGCAGTCGAGCTGCTTAAACCCCTATTTTTCCTGAAATGAGAATTCCCTGATTTGAAGTCGGACCCTTCATGGGAGAGCAGCAGGAGGGGTTTCCAACATCTGCATGATGTTAGGGGTTGGGAAGGGACCAGAACTATTGGGTACCTGTGACCTCAGCACTTCTGCCTGTCAAACAGGCCGGCTGGGATGGTGTCAGCTCATAAGGCAGCAGCAGGACTAATCTCTTTTCATCTGTTAAGGACTCGGATATGACATTGATAAGCCCCGCAGAAGAGACAACAAATGGTCCATGTTGAGGGGAAGGCTGTGAATAGCGGCCCTAAATGAGGCCTGGGAGAGGTGCAGATGTCCCCAAAGAGCTGCTCCTTAAGGTGACAATAACACTCCGTAGGATGAAGGGGATCTGGGAAAAAATACCCCGGGATCCTGAATGGAATGACTATCCCCACGTACTCACGAGGGAGCCCACGCTTCCGACACACAGGAAACACGCATTTCCTAATCCACAAATGCTTGACCTTAAGCCTCGATAATGTTCTTTTAATGCACATCCCATTGAGCTGCACCCAGAGAGGAGGAGGAGTGGGATGTGCGAGGTCCATGTTTTATGTATAACGTTCCATCCTTGCTTTAGGAGTTGTCGTTGCAGGGAGAGATATTCGGAGGGCAATTTTAGATTTAAATCACGAAGCACTTATTCTGAAACTAAAAGCACTTGTTCTCAGCTGCTTTATTATAAGTCGTAGAGAGCGTTCAGGCAGATTACTTGGGAGAGCGGAAAAATGTATTTTGATATTCCCATGAAATCTTATATCAGATTGGGAGTCATTACCACGCCAGTCCTAGATGGTGTGTATGTTATTAATATACACCTAATGTTTCCTCGGGTGGAAAGCGGAGAAACTGTGAAAGTCTAGGAGCAGATCTGGAGAAAAACAGGGAATTTGAAACTCAGCAAAGCACAAACCTCTGCCTTATAAATCAACCCCCAGACTGCGTGTGAACAATAGTGATGGAAACACCAGCCCCCGCTGCGTTATCCCCCTCGTTATCAAGATATGGGAAAAGGCATTAAACTCCAGAGTAGGACATGAATAAGGGTTTTATGGGGATTAACATATCTGGAACAGCTTCCCCAAGGAATGACAACAAGCTGACTGTTTCCCAGCAGGCAGGAATTGGCTTATTGATTGTCACCAGTGCCCGAAGCGCTGCGGGGCACCCCGAAATCCAGGAAGCCTCTGGAGAGGAGCAAAGCAATGGTGTAAACATGATATCACTGGGAAGGGTGGTGGAAGCTCTCAGCTCGTGATGAGTAAGTGTTTCTTGTGCGTTGAAATTTCCACATTCCTCACATAGCTGGATGAGGGCAGATTTTCCATGTGAGCCCTGTGAGGAGATGTCTCCCCCAGCCCTGCCCTGGGATGCCTGGAGCACCAATTCCTGCTCCAAGCTTTGGCCAAAACCCCCAGGGAAGGAGCAGCACGTGCGTCTTGTGTCCATCTGCAGGAAGGTGCCCGAGGAACTGATCGGGAGCAGATGTTCACACCCAGCTCCCATTGAGGATGAACAAAGAGCTCTTTCAACCCCGTCTTCTTCTCTCCTTGTATCCCTCAGATACTCCTTGGTTGGTGTGTGGGTCTCACAGAGGCAGAGCTGGACCTCCAGAGCTCCCTCTGCCCATGAGGCTGCCACGTGTTCCAGTGCAGAGTGGAGGGGAGGGCAGAAAACCCAGGATTTTCTGCCCCTTGGAGAAGACCTGAGAGTGCTTACATAACTATATTTCCTCAAATTTATCTCCTGGTCACAGTAGAACAAAAGGCAGAAACCCAACTTGGTGTGAGCGTTCAGCTTCTTTGCTTATTCCTCCCGCTCCATCCTATATCCGAAGAGCTGGTGGACAGCAGGGATGGATGGATGGAGGCTGCAAAAGAGCTGAGACCAGCTTTAAATTTAAAAAGAAAGAGAGGGGTGGAAAGCTGACTGCTCCAAGGCTTTACGAATAAGGCACACGCTGCAAATTCGAGCGTTTCGCTCGCCGTTTCCAAACACCAACTGATTCTTTGGGAAATTCATTAGAGATGAGTCATTTCTAAAGATACCACGGCTAGAGATATGACACACTGCAACAAAATCAAGAATATCAAGAATATGTTTTGGATTCTCCCCCGTGAGTCAGTGCAGCATCTCCCCATGGTCAAACGTGCACGGGACGGCGGCGCTTCCCTTTTCCAGGATGTTGTTGTAAAACCTGATGAATTGCTTAGAATGGACACGGAGGTAGTTCATGACCTGGGTGACTCAGGAGATAAGGCAAAGCTCCCACCTTGAGGAAGGACAACCTGGTGCGAGGTGTGAGCAAGGAGAGGAGCAAGGCTCTGCTCTCCATCCCTCCTGCTGCTGGCAGCCCCTTCCCCAGGGCGTCTGTGTGCCAGGCACAGCCATATGGCAGAGGAGAGGAGCTCTCGAGGGAGAGGAGTGTTGGGAGCTGCTCACAAACCACCCCTTGTTCCGAGCTCTCCCTCCAGGAACGATGTCCCTGCGCTGTCACAGAATCCCTCCAGTGTGAGCGGTCTCAGCCTGCTCTGGCTGGGGGCCACCCAGGAAGATAAAAAATAAGGGGAGGTTAATGGGGGGCAGCTCTCTGGGGACCCAGGGAAGGGCTGGAGCTGTGTCAGGGCAGGGTCAGGTGGCATCTCAGGGAAAGGTCCTTCCCCCAGAGGGT
>JAXCLP010000166.1:1486517-1514886 GCA_035584035.1 Lepidocolaptes lacrymiger
CGTGCTGGTTTGGGGGAACGGGGCTGGAGCTCCTCTGGGGTCGTGCTGGTTTGGGGGAACGGGGCTGGAGCTCCTCTGGGGTCGTGCTGGTTTGGGGGAACGGGGCTGGAGCTCCTCTAGGATCTTGCTGATTTAGGTAATAGGGCTACTAATCTTGCTAATCTGGATAATAGGGCTGAGCTTAAAGGCAGGGGGGTGAGGGTGCACCCCAAAACTTGCTGCCTCAGTGGGGTCAGTTTGGATGATGGAGTACTTGGAGGTGTTCAGGGCTGAGTGAGCCCAGGAAGCATCACCAGAGGTGCAGGATCAGCATTATCCACAGGACCCATCGAGGGGGAAAAAGCCTGGAGGAACTTGCCAGAACACACAACCCCTTTTTTCTCTGCTGAATTTGGCAGCCAGCGATTTCTGCTCGATGTGCCAGCAGTTCCTTTACCAGAAATGAGAAGGTTAATCCCTTTTTGAAAGGCAGGAGTTGGCTTTCCCCCGTGCTGTTGAGGAAAGGATTCCAAATTCTTGCGACACGATTCCTGGGAAAAGACACTCTCAGCCCACAACCCGTATCAGAGGACTGAGTTTATTCTTCATCTGATGCCAAGTGAGACTCGCAGACTTCTCCAGTGTGTCTGGTTGGAGCTTTCATCCTCAGCACTGGCTTTAACTCTGGAATAAAGGGCTTATTAAAAACTGATAGTTAATTTGGAAAAACTGTAGCTCTTCAAATACAGGTGGAAGCTGCTTGACGTGGGAAGGTTTGGGATCTGGATGTCGCAGGCTGGAGACACCCATGGGATGAAATATTCCTGAGCACTTCAAAAGGCAAAAACAATGGAAGGAGAACACCTTTGGCAGCCTTTTGTCCTCCCTGGCCTGTCCTGAACTATGAGGAAATGTGGTGGAGTCAGAACCTTGAAATCAAGAGTGTGACATCCCCAGCTGAAGAGGAAACAGCTGAAAAATCCAATGCTTGGTTTTTGGAGTGTTTCTGAGTGGGAGCTCTGCTTGTGGGACTGTGGGGGAGGAATTTTTGTCTCCAGAAACATCCCTTTCTCACCATCTGCAAGAAGCAGCTCTCCCTAGAGCCATGAAGGCAGTGCAAAAATCACATCAGCAGATAAGAGCCCAGCAGAAGATAACACAGTGTTTTAGCATTATCTTCAAGGCTTGGTAATTTAATTTTGACAAGTCTTTGTCCTGGTCCTCTGCTTGAATGAGAATATATGGCTGAATGACATTTTTGAAGCAGGGTTTGATCTAATTAACTTAAAAAGATGACTGATTAACTGCCAGGTACTAATGGAAGGTCATGTCCATTGCAGCACAGGGGAGGGAGGGGATGGCTGGAGGTCTTGGAGGGACTTCAGGATCTCTTGGGAGAGGGGGAAAGATGTTATTCACTGAGTCTTATTGCAATATATTGCAAATACTTTCAAGATCAATATTTAATATCAGTCTTTAACTCTTTTCTAACTGGGAGCATCTAACAGGCTGCCTTACCTTTTATTCCTGTACTTGGATTAAAGTGGATATTGGGTTTTGCAGCAAATCCTTTGGAAGGTTCTGCCACTTCCAGCTTTTTTTATTATTATTATTTTGCTCACAGGGAAAATGAGAAAAGCTGTGGTTAAAACAGTCTTGTGTCAGGGTGAGAACAGGCCCTGCTGTCAGAGTTTTGGTTTATAATTACTATAAATAATAATAATGATGTGTTTTTCACTAGAGGACTCTCAGGCACAAAACTCAGGAGATGTACAATTGATAGGAAACTTTAAAACTGCCTGTAAGTTTGTTGGGAAGTCACTTGTGTTTTGGATATGCCCACAGGAATATGGGACAACACACTCTTAACAAGTAAGAGTGGAAGGGGGAGGTTCATTATTCAGATGTTTTCTGGTACTGTCTAGTTCTGCAAGTCATTAGAAGGATTTAATTAGCCACAGCGTTAAGGGAAGCACTTGCCAAGTTGAATTTCAATTGGGTTTGGGACTACCAGCCCTGGTCTCCAAGCTGGAATGTCTGGTTGCAATCTCCCTGCTCCATAAATTATTCCCCTCTGTGGTAACATGTGGTGGTTTTGGGCTGTTTGGGAGCAGTGGGTTTGTCTTGGGAGGTGCAATAATAGAAGTTTCTTCAGGTTAAAGCTTCATCTTGTACTTCCACAGACACAGAAAAACAACTTTTCTATGTTAGTTATCTTGGTGTGTCATGGTCTAATCTAATTATCAAGCTTTTTGGCTTCTTCCATTAAAAGTGATTTATATTCCTTGCTTGGACAACAGCAGCTGTGGCTTAGAAACTATATACCATTAATAAGGTAGACATACCTGAGTCTCTTTAAAATACATTTTTAGGGGGATTTTTTTATTGGTTGAACTGTGGAAACTGCCCTGGATACTCCAATAAAATAATTCTCACCAGGGCCAGAAATACTGAGAATGTGATTAAATCCAGAAGGGCCTTGGAGCTTGGAGTGGAGTCAGCTTTGCTGGGAGCTGGAAGTGCACAATCCACTTGGGTGTCCATGTAAAAGCAGAATATTGATGGTAAAGTTTGTTCCTGGGACAGCTGAAACCTGGGGGAATTAAAGTTCCTCGTTCCCCAAATTCCCTGAGACTTTAAAGGAAATGTCCAGTTTCTGCCTTTGCCTTCCAGGTCACTTGGAAGCTGAACCATGTGATTTTCTTATTTTAATGGCAGAGGAGCAGTCACTGGTTTTCCTAGGGTGGTTTATTTTAACTTTTAGAAGCGAAATAATAGGAATTAAACCCAAATCCCCTCCCAAAGCCCTGTTTTCTTTGGTGAGAACACTGGCAATGCTCTGAATTTTGTGATGCTTGTTCTGTGATGGCACAGAAAATCACCTGAACTTCCCCACCCCAGCCAAGGTTTTGGAAGGAGGAAACCCAGCAGCAGTGAATCAGCTCCTTGTGTGTTTGCCATGGAGCTGGTAATTAGGGAGCCCAAGGGTTTGGGAGTGAAAATGCTGCTGTTCATCTGCTCTTCTTTCACTTGACTGGGCTCCAAAAGGCTCCAAAGATTTCGTGCCTGGTGGGGTGGAAATAGGGGAGTCTTGCCTGGTATTGAGCATCATTTCCCTCAAGGCCCATGGACAAGTGGTGGGATGTGGGGCTGAACCTCCTGCTTGGAGCTGCTGGTGGCTTTGGATCCTCCAGGCAAACAGCTCTCCCTGATTTAGCATCTTAAAGCCGAGCTAAACCACCCAAAAATTTAATATTCTCTATTTTTTTAAGGCTCTAATTCTGTTATTTATTAAGATAGCTTTAGGCTTGGTATCTGCTCTAGACCAACACCAAGCACAGTGCTGGCGAGGGGCTTTATTTCACTTTAAAAGCTGAGTTTGCTTTGGACTTTGCACAGGACACAAGTAGATAATTCCTAATGTTTCGAGTGTTTTGGCTTAAATTATTTAAGCTGCCAAACAAATGAAAAAGGAGGGTTGCAGCTGGAATACACTCCCAGCACAAAGGAAGATGAACTTGCAGCCCTCTCAGCAATTCCTTGCTAAAACTAAAAAATCCTCTGTGCTGTCCTTGCCAAAAATGTTTTATTTGGTGGGAGCAGAAGCCCAAACACAAAACAGGCTGGTTTTTTTTCCCCCAAATACCATTGCTGCAGCCCTGCATTCGTTCCCCTCCTGTTTTCGAGGGTTGGCAGGGCTTCAACTCTACAAACTTCACATGAAAAGGAGCGAGCTGGGCTCGTCTGTTCAGACTTGAGTGAGCCTCATTCCTGGCATTCCTGCCTTCTGAGGCTTTCTCTGGGCAAAGGGCTGAAATGCCAGCCTGAATAGGCCTGCACAGCCAGAGAGCTGCAGCCCCCTCTTTATTTGCACAGTAATAAAGCTTCGGGTTTTGCTGCTGAATGAGGGCAGGAAATTTCCTTTGTGCAGCCCGAGCAGTTGAAATGGTTCCTGTTTGTTGGAGGTGTTGAATATTCCTCCTGGCCCAGCCAAGCCAAAGTGCCTTGGAAAAGGCACTCAGGCCAGCTCAGCATCCTTAATAAGAGAGCTTCAGGAGGGGAAAGCAAAGGAGAAAAGCCCTCCAAGCCAAGGCAGCTCCAGCTGACAGGGAGGGTGGGAAGGAGGTGGTGACTCTGTGTATACATAAATACGTGCTGGTGGACATATATGGTGTGTTGTAGCCCTGGAGCCTGCTGAGTGAGGACATAGGTATGTGTCTGAGGAATTAGTTTCTGGGTGAGGCTTTTTTTTGGAGCCTCCTTTTCCAGCCAGCAACCTCTTGGCATGAAGGCTCTTCCATCCTGCCCTTACTTGCTGGAGCTCAGCAGGGAGATGGGCCAGGTAGAGGCTCTGCTGTGGCCACGTCTGTGCCTGGTTTAGTGGCACATTGTTCTGCAATTCCTCTGTCCAGGGTAAATCCATCCCTTGGCCCCCTGGGGTCTCCAGGGTGGATCCCATCCCTTGGCCCCCTGGGGTCTCCAGGGTGGATCCCATCCCTTGGCCCCCTTGAGGCTCCAGGGTGGATCCCATCCCTTGGCCCTTGGGACTCCAGGATGGATGCCATCCCTTGGCCCCTTGGGGGCTCCAGGATGGATCCATCCTTTGGCCCTGGGGCTGCAGTCTGGAGCTGTAATAGCAGTGCTGGAGATTGCTGGGGGGTAATTAGCAGTGGGAAATGCTTCCTGATGGTCCCTTCGAGCAGGGAGAATGTGCCAGGCAGTGGTTCTGCTGTGGCCAGGTCTGTGTCTGGGTAGTGGCACATTGGTCTGCAATTCCTCTGTCCAGGGTGGATCCCATCCCTTGGCCCCTTGGGGTCTCCAGGATGGATCCATCCCTTGGCCCCTTGGGGGCTCCAGGATAAATCCTTTGGCCCTGGGGCTGCAGGCTGGAGCTGTAATAGCAGTGCTGGAGATTGCTGGGGAGTAATTAGTAGTGGGAAATGCTTCCTGGTGGTCTGTTGGAGCAGGGAGAATGGGCCAGGCAGTGGCTCTGCTATGGCCAGGTCTGTGCCTGGGTAGTGGCACATTGGTCTGCAATTCCTCTGTCCAGGATGGATCCATCCCTTGGTCCCCTGGGGTCTCCAGGATGGATCCATCCCTTGGCCCCTTGGGGGCTCCAGGATAAATCCCTTGGCCCTGGGGCTGCAGGATGGAGCTGTAATAGCAGTGCTGGAGATTGCTGGGGGGTAATTAGCAGTGGGAAATGATGGTCCCTTCGAGCAGGGCTGAGCTCCAGTGAGGAGTTTACTCCGGGTCACCTCGCTCAGATTTCTCCCTACCGTGTCATTTAGCACCAAACTCAGTGAACTGGTGTGTGAAGAGCAGTTTTTTGACAGCTGCCTCTTTGTCAGCTTGACATCATTTATATGAAGATGAGCATTTGAAGGGAACAAATCACCTTCTGCTACCTAGTTTGGTAACTTCATTCCCCCATGTGCTGCCCTTGCTTTTGAAACCAGCATTCCTGGCATTGCTGCCTCCTGCCCAAGTGAAGTCATACCCTTCACCCCATCCCCTGCCCTGCCTTGTGCAACACCATGGGCTGCCTGTCACTTAAAAACTTGAGGAATGTCCCTAATCCTTCAGCCTCCGAGGCTTTCCAGCCAATTAGTGCGAGAGAGTTGGGTAATTGGGGTTGTAATTAGCTGATAACCCCCCAAAAAAAGCTGTGTTCTTGTTGCTGTGTTTTAGGTTGGTGAGAAAAAGCACAGAAATGAAGGGTGTGCTGTGGCTGAGAAAATTCAAAGGAATTTTAAGTTCAGGCATGCATTTTTAAAGCCCAAGCCCTGTTGAGCCACTTCACTGGTTTAAGGGCTCTTTTAACTGAGAAATATGTTCTCCTCAGCCCAAACCAAGTGGTGGCTTCCTATTTCTTAGGAAAAAAAGGATGATTTTATGTCCCCAGACCTGTTTCCAGGTTTGCCAGCTGATTAAAATCTCGTTTCTGACTGGGGCTGTGTTTGTAACTCTGCACATCCTGATCATTCTCCGAGAAACCAGCAAATCCCTTCCCAGCTCTGCCAGGAAAACGTGCCCAAAGTGCAATATTGTGCCTCCATCTGTTCCCCCAGAGCGCTGAATTAGCTTTGATCTCCCTGATCAGAATCTGGTTTATGGGCTAAACATCAGCATTTATTGCAAGCATTTATTGGTTTGCAGATTAAGGAGGCTTTTTGTGACAGATAACTCACCTGCCTCCAGGACTGGGAGTCTTTCCTGCTGGACTCCTGCAATAAACGCTTTCATTTGAGCAAGACTTTGTTCTAAAAATTATCAATATCCATGACAAGTGAGGATGCTTTTTGCCCTCGGAGCTGTTGGTTTAAAATTAACTGTTAGACAAATCAAACCTGATGAATTTCAAAACTTCCAGTGGGTTTGTTTGGTTTGGTTTTTTTTTTCCCAATGGAAGCACAAGTGTGGCAAATCTGCTTTGAAAAAGCCTTTTTTTGGGGTTCAAGGATTTGTTCTCCCTGCAGGTTAATGCTGGGGCTTCAACTTAGGCTGACCCTGTTTCCCTTTCCTTGTTGTTGGGAGCATCTCAGGCTTTTTGGTGGGGGATGGATCACTGGGGGGCCATCACTTTTAATTACATGGGAAAGCTGCTGCTTTTTGGAGGTGGGAAAAACAATGGGAAAGTGGGAAAATGAACAACTAGGAGCATTTGGGGAATGCAGTCCTATTGAAGGAAAAAAGAGCAGGGTGCTCTTAAAGAGTCTGACTGAAATCCTCTCTGAATAAGCTTGAATAACTGCAGAAAATAAAATCAAAGCTAATAAAAAATGTTTGTTTTCCCTGCAGGGTCTCCTTATTACGACAACGTGCGTCCCCTCTCCTACCCAGACTCTGATGCTGTCCTGATCTGCTTCGACATCAGTCGGCCAGAAACTCTTGACAGTGTCCTCAAAAAGGTAAGTTTGGGGAAACTTTTGGGCACAAAACTGGTGCAGGAGCTTCTCTTTCAATGCCTGCAGAGTGGGGCTCTTCTGCACTTTCCTTCTCTTAAATGGAGAGGTGGCAGGGCCAGGCTTTGAGGTCATTTGTTGGAAAAAGGGGGGAATGAATTGGAAATAAACCCTTGCTGCTGGATGCTCAGGGCTGAAGGGAAGGCTCATTCCTGAGCCCTGAGCCAGCAGGGAGGTGGTGAGAGCTGCAGAACGGAATTGTGTCTCCCCTGATGCTCCTGGAACAGCATTGAGAAACTTTGCTGTGTTTTAAAGGTGGTTCAAAGGCTTTTTTGGACTTTGGCCATGGCTTTGTGTAATCCCTCAGCCTGACATCACCAGGAGCCGGTGACAAATGCCTCTGGAAGCCACCAGCAGTGCATGGAGATAATATCTCAGTGATTTAAGGGTCAGAGTCAGACTTTCCATGAGGGGAGACATTGAATTTTGATAATGGGGCTCTGTGTTCAAGGTGGTCCTGGTGCTCTCCTTGGTTGCTGAGCATGACTCAACTTTGCACTGTTTTTAAGGTTTAATGACCTGAAGCTCCTCTTTTTTTCTGTGCCTGGGGCCAGTGGTTCTTGTCTCCCTGGGGTGAAGTGGCATACAATGCTTTGAATAACCTCCAGAAAATGCTCCAAAACTGTTCTCTCAGCTACAAGCTGTGCCAACACCCATCCAGAATGGTGTTTTTTCTGTCCCTGATAATATTGGTTACTATATTGCTGCTTAATTTTGTGAGAGATTTTTCTTAATATGCTTTTAAACCCAAATTCTGACCCTAAATTCGAGGGATTATCATCTGCTCAGGTTATGCTGTGAAATTTTTGGCTTTCTTATGTTACCAGAATAACCTTGTAGAGGGTGAGAAACACAAAGAATCACAAGTGCTGTTGGAAGGGCTTTTTGATGGTTCCCAGGCTGAACCTTTGAGAGATTTGTGCAGTTTGGGGTGTGAGGGTGCCAATATTTAGCAATGCTTATTTAGTGGGTGTACAAGACCTTCAGTCTTGAGGGACCAAGGACGTGGTGACACCAGATTTCATTGGTCCTCTCTGCCAGTGTCTGGGTGTGAGAAGCACCAGCCCTGCAAACCTTTACTCATGTAGGTAAATAATCTCATTTCCTCTTGGTTAGTAAGTCAGTGGAATTAATGAGTGTGTGAGATAGTCAGGCTTCATCCCTGCCTGGCTTCTGCTGGAGCTGCTGCCTTCAGAAATCAGCTCCGAGGTGGAACTCTTATGTAAGAATATTCCCGTGGGGGATGTCACGGCTTATTAAACTTCATTTTTTATCTATTACTGCTGTGGATTTCAAACATTCAGCTACCTGAGTGTAACAAAAGCTTCCCATTTTCACAGTGGAAAGGGGAGATCCAGGAGTTCTGCCCCAACACCAAGATGCTCTTGGTGGGCTGCAAGTCAGACCTGCGCACGGACGTCACCACGCTGGTGGAGCTCTCCAACCACAGGCAGACCCCCGTGTCCTACGACCAGGTGAGTGCCATGTCCTTCTCTGGGCTTAGATTGGAGGAGAAACCTCTTCCCTGCCACTGTACCCACCTTTAAAAGGGATTTCTCCCCCCATGAGGACGTGCTGGAAGGCAGAGGTGCTGTAGGAGCGGGTGGAGATGGAAGGAATTACAAATCAAGGCAAAGCCTGCCCATGGATTGGATGCAGCAGGGAATTCCTGCAGCCTCAAAACACATCCTGAAATCATGGAATCACAGCTTTTTTAGCATCTTAAGATTGCAGCTTTATTGGTTGCAAAGAGCCTTTGGAATGAGTTGTAAATAAACTGACCTCAAAAATAACTGAGGGCTGGCACATGCTGTTTGCTTCCTGGCAAATTGGTAGAATGGCTCTCTCTGCACTTGAGATTTGAATATCATGACAAGTATTTGCATGTGATCTGTCCCACTTAAAGCCCTGATGCCTTCAAATACCTCTGAAGGCACCTTGTGGCCCTCCTTGAAGGTGGCAGCAAAGCCAGGCAGCATCTTAATGCTTGTAAGAGTTCTTCACTGCTGGGGGAGTGAGAAGTGTGGAGCTTTAGAGGATGGAGGAGCCGAGGTGAAAGGGAAAGGAATCAGGTCATGGAAGAGCAGGATTGGGAAAACTGAGCTCTGGGGTGAACTTGGGTTTGTTACTCATGGGTGTGTGATGCACCCAGCTGAATCACAGTGCTGGTGTGAGATACATCCTGTGGGAAGGACTCATTCAGTGTCTTTGTCCCATGCCATCCTCCAGGTTTTGATGTTTTATTCACAACCTGAGGGTTTCCAGCCCACCAGCTCTTAATGTGGCACTGCTAATGCTGCTCCTGCAGCGTGTTTAAATTGAGAAATGGAAGTGCTTCAGTAAAATCCCCAAGTTTCACCCCCAGAGTGATCAGAGAGGGTGATGAGATTCCTGCTGGTTTGCCCTGGAGTTGGATTCACACCTGGTGCCCCTGAGGAACAGGAGGCAGCTGAGACAGGGGGCTCAACCAGGAGCTGTTCCTTGGCATCCAGAGGGAAAACTACATCTTCCAGGGAAGCCCATAATCCCTTCTGGACTCTGCAAGCCAAAGCTTGGGCTGAGCAGTGGTTGGGACTTTTTGTGGCTGCCAAATTCCCAGTGACATGAAACAACCCAAGGGCTCCTGTGCTGGGTCCTTTGGGGTTGAGACATGACTTAATCTTCCATTCCCTCCCCTGGCTAAGTCAAGATGGGATCAGAGAGCTCAGTGGGGCTTTCCCATGGCTGTGTCCTCCCTGAGGAGGAAGCACTGGGAGGATAAAGGCATGGTGGTGACACCCTCCTCTGGTGTGTTGCCCTGGGAGCTACACCTGAGCAAACATTGCTGAGGCTCCACGGCGTAGGTCGGTAGGAGTTGAGATGTTTAACTGTGGGGAGGGCTTGTCCTACAAGCCAACACTCCTTCAGCCACCCCTCCCACTTGGAATTGATAAGGTGGCTGCATCACTGCAGGGTAAATAGTGTGGATTGACCACTGGGTCTGGAGGGATTGGTGCCATCAGCCTGGCAAAGCAAAGAGGAAGGGTTGGACCAGCCACGAATGTGTGAGCAGTGGCACATGGAGGATGTGGTTGGGTTTCATAACTCCACTCAAGATTCATCCCCCAGGAGTGAAATTCCATGGAAACAGCCCCCTTTTGTCACATAATGCTGCATTGTGTCCCAGGAGCAAAATCCACAACAGGATATTGGGTCATTGTCATCTGTGGGAGTCACGTGTTGTTTGCCTTGGGCTGCTGGAACAAACATCCCTGCTTTGACTTCTGGTGCCCTGAAACTTAAAAAAAAAAAGGGCTCCTTTAACCCCCAATGTCCTTTTCTCCTCCTTTTCCCTGTTCCCTGACTAGGAGTTGATAGAACCATCCCCAAGCCAACAACCCAGAGCACATTTCCCTCTGAACTTTGCTCCCTTCGTGGAGCTGCAACGCAAGCCCTGCTCCCGGTCAGGGACAACTGGTTGTTGCTTAAGGGCCAGAATCCACTTTTATTTTGGGGTCAGGCTTAAATCTGGAAGCTGCCCAGCTCCAGGCCTTTCCCAGGAGCATGTGAGGCACGGGTTCCAGTTCAGGTGAAATGGCCAAATGGGCCCCACTAAGACACTTGGTGGCTCTTTGCAAAGAGCTTGTCTCTTCTTGTCTTGAGCTCCTCTTCCAGTGTGTGTTTATCAGCACGGGACAGAATGGTTGGATACTTGTTTAACTCCTCCTGGGAAGCAAAACTGTTTTATTTGGCCAAATCAGCTGCTGCCTGTAGGGCTGGAGTTTCAGCTTTAGCTTTCCATAAAAAAGAAAAAAACCCAAGAGGAATCGGGAGCTTTGCTTTGGCTCCCTCCAAACCTTCCTGTTTTGATCACACGTCGCCTTTTTCTTGTTTCCCCTTAGGGTGCAAATATGGCCAAGCAGATTGGAGCAGCCACGTACATCGAATGCTCGGCCTTGCAGTCGGAGAACAGCGTCAGGGACATTTTCCACGTCGCCACCTTGGCGTGCGTGAACAAAACCAACAAGAACGTCAAGCGCAACAAATCGCAGAGGGCCACAAAGAGGATCTCACACATGCCCGGCAGGCCAGAACTGTCCACAGTGGCCACGGACTTGAGGAAGGACAAAGCAAAGAGCTGCACGGTGATGTGAAGGAGCTCGGGTTCTACTGGAGGAGGTGGAGAGAGCGGCCAGGAGGGGTTTGGAGGCTCGATGAAGTACAAAAAGCCACGTGGGGTTTTAAATGAGGGGCTTCTTGCCAGGGCTTTAATGGAGACTTGGCCTGGTGGGCGAGACTGTTCTCTTGGCTCCGAGCGAGGTGGCATCAGGAAATGACACGTTGGAGAAAATGCCAAAAAAAGCAAAATAATAAAAGGGAAAAAAAAGAAAGAATTGCCTGAATGTGCTGAGAGAAGAGTGAATGGGAAAATAACCCTGCAGAGGAGAGGTGTCGTGGACGGTGCTGGTTTGGTTTCTTAACGCTCTGCTCCTGGATGCTACCACTTTGATTTCATTCAAATGATACTTTCATGGGTTGGTTTGGTTTTTTTTCTTCATGAAGACGTTATTAACGTGCCCTTCTCATTAAGGAACTTACCCCCGTGACCTTCTAGTTGGTTTTCCAAAGGATATGATCTAATTTTTCTCGTAGCTCGTTGTGAAAATGGAGAGGATGCCGAGGTTTGTGTGTCACCTGGAGGAAGACATTGCTTGGAAGAGGTCTGGAGTTCTGCATTGTCCACCTTGGAGCACGTTGGGGACGATGGCACCTGTTTGAGGATTCCCAGTGTTCTAGGTGGAAGTGAAAGGGCTGGGATTTTGGGGGGTGGGGGGCAAAGCTCCTGCCCCGTGGCAGGACTCTGCCTCACCGGTCCTCGTTGTGGTCGTGGTGTGGAAGAAGTGGAAGAAGTGGCCTCCAGGTCTGGTGTTCCGTGTGGCTCCGTCGCTGTAGGTTCCGGCGCGAGGTGCTAAGAGCTGTGATGACAAGTGATCCTTGGTTTTTACAACCATGAGAATTCCTCAAAGCCTTACTGCCCACCTGGGGAAGCTCCCCGAGCCTCCCGTGCTCCTGCCAGGAGCTGGAGAGCCAGGGGGATCCCGGGAGAAGTGCTGTTATGGGATGTGGTTGCTCAAAAACCCCCCCAAAAAATCTGCAAATGAGCCAGGGTGTCTTTTGGGATGCTCTTTTATTTTGGGGGGCAGCCATCTCTCGCTGCAGATGGTGTGGAAATGGGGTCTGAAGAGCTGTGAGGCCTTAAGGGCCCCCCAGGGGAAACTGGATACTGCCCTTAGTCTTTAAAATGATTCCCCCAAGTATCCAGACACCAATCCTGGAGCACAGGTGAACCGGTCAAGGCGAATTCCTTTTTGCTTACTGTTGTTCCACTGAATAAATCAGCCTTGAGAATGGGTTTGCAGCTCCCTGTGACCCACTAAAGTTGTGTCCAAGCTCTTGTTGCTTGTGGAGGGACAAGCATTTCCTTGGCGAGGGCGATGCTTCGTTTTTGAAGTGTTCAAGCTGCCTTCCCTTGTGCAGAGGTGAAGGCTTGCCATGAGTAACTCTTAATTAATTCAAAATTCCAGCTCAGTTCTGGGTGTTCCTGGCACTTTGTTTCGGATGAGAAAAGAAGAATCAAACACTCCCCCATAACTCGGGTTATTTCCCACAGAAAGACGTTTTTGGCCACCATAATAAGCTTTTTTTGACTGATGCAACAGTGCTTAGGGCAGTATTACAAAATAGCTGGTAAGTGCTTCTTTCTGTATTTAAATATTGTGGAAAAATAAGTTATGACTGTTATAAAGCAGGACATTCATTACTTTTTTTTTTTTTTAAATCGTCGAAGTCACTTTGTATGTTTGGTTAATGTTTCTGCAGTATTTATTAAAATGCCATTTTTTTTCCTTTGAATTAAAAAAAAAAAATGAAGTAATTGCCTCGTGGTGGAAACGGCCTTTGTGTGGTAATTAACGTTTGGTTCATTAATATTTGTGTGTTTGGGGCATCATTGTGATTTGAATGGGAATCATTCTTCTCTGGAATTGTATTTTAAGTGTAGTGTGGGTTCCTTATCCGAGTTATTTCCCAGGAATGCCAGAGGAAGAGGAGACTGGAGCACAAAAACAAGGGGGCTTTGCTTTGCTTTGCCTCTAAAGCTGAATTTTAAAAGGTTTTTCATGTTCAGGTGGTTCTGTGAGTTCAGCAAAGACTCGTTCCCAGCCAGGGGAGGGACCTGTTGTCTGTCACCACTGGGATGTGGTGGATGCAGTTGGGAGTTGGGGCAGGAGAACTTCCCTCCCAGGGTCTCGTTGGGGCAGGAGAACTTCCCTCCCAGGGTCTCGTTGGGGCAGGAGAACTTCCCTCCCAGGGTCTCGTTGAGGCAGGAGAACTTCCCTCCCAGGGTCTCGTTGAGGCAGGAGAACTTCCCTCCCAGGGTCTCGTTGAGGCAGGAGAACTTCCCAGGGTCTCACTTTTGGGTCTCCTCTCCATCTCTTGTGTCAAGCAGAAACCCCAGCAGTTGTTTCTCTCCCCAGTTCCTGATGTTTCTGCTGGCCAGGCAGGTTTGTAGATGCTGCAATTCCATGAGTGAGGGCCTGATTGTCCTCATGCCTCAAACCCTCCCTTGGCTTTGACATCTGGATGTGTCTTGTTGCAGCCTTTGGTTGTTCCATCAGGTGACTCTGTGTGTGTGTCAGACTGATGGGCTCCTGATTACTGAGCTTAAATACACCTTGTAGGTCACTGGTCCAGAGCTGAGTCACCAACACATGGACTCCTTCAGTGACTTGGAATCTCTGGCCACGAAGGGTGTTCCCAATTAATATTTAACCATCTCTGTGGTTCCTCCCGGAGACCTTGTAGGTTTTTGGCATCTTCATCAGCACTCCAAGTGCTGGAGGAGCAGCTGGGCTGCTGTTTCTACCAGCAGTGCTTTGTTTTCACCCTCAGCTCCATCCTAACCCTCGTGGTCCCACGTCACCAGGATCTTGGTGGCTCTCCTGGCGTCTGGCCACGGCACAGCTGGTGTTTGTTCACACTTGGTGGAGCAACATGGCCATGCATGTTCTGCCTGACCTACAAACCTCCCCCTGGGGTTTGTAGATCCTCAGCAGTTCCTCTGTTGTCTCTTTTCTAACCTGATCTGCTTCCTGGGTCGTGGTGAGACTCAGGAGGAGGTTAGGGCAAGGAAACACCCCCTTGGAAGCCTCAGTTTTACTCGAGACCCCCCCTCTCCGAGTTTGTAATGAATTTTTGGCATGTTTGATGTGCATGGCCTTGGTTTCATGTCACTCCTGTCCTACAGCCAGCTGTGGTGTGTCACAGTCAGGTGGGGTGGCTTAGGAAGGGGCAGTTAAATGCTCTCTGAGACCTCCAGCAAGGAGAGAAACCCCCATTTTCAATTAAACACTGTTAATCACTGCCCTCCTTTAATTCCACCAGCTCAGCCCTCCTTAATTTCACTCCGAAGGGATGAAAGGTGGAAATGTCCTGATTTATCTCCCTTTTACCGTTAAAACAGAAAGCTGGTCCTTCTGTCTAAAGCCTTGCCAAGGTTTCTTCTTCTCTTCTTGCTCCCAGTTCTACCATACCCTTCAGACCAGAACCACCAGTTTCATTGGTGACATGAGACCCTTCTTGCCAGCTGTGACCAGTGGTGGTTCCTCTGAGCAGGAGGAAGGCCCGGAGGGAGAACCTGGGCTGGTGCCACGTGCAGGAGGAGCCCAGCTGGATTTTGGTGCCAGTAAGGTGGTCTCCAGCTCCACTGAGATGATCCCCAGCTCTCTGCCTACAAAGGGTGAATCGGAAGCGTCTCCACTCGTGGGCTGGACTCGCTCAGATGTTTCCCTTCAGCACCGTTTGATCCCTGTTGGAAAACAACTTTGGCAGGTGGCCACGGCTGGGTCCCCTTCCAAAAAGCCCTTGACTTGTGCAACGTCTCCTCTTGGCTCTGTTGTGACCCCACCGTGTTGTGCAACCCCTTACGGTCATCGTGGTGCGTCCCCAACCTCATCCCTTTGGGGATCCCCAGGAGAACCCTGTTCCTACACCAGGAATAGAGCTGGCAGTGTCCCCAAGGAGGTGACACTCGACACCTCCTTGCTTGGCAAGGGTGTTTGTCACCCCCGTGTGATCCTTCGGGGTCGGCAAGGAGGGGGTGGGTGACAACACCCAGCTGAACCTGTGGGTGTTGTGCTGCTCGGGGGGTATTTCTGGCTGTTCCCACCCACGCTGGGAGCTCCTTAAAGCTCGACAGTGTCTCTGTGGGACTCAGCAGTGGGATTTGGGGGGATGGCTCAGGCTGGTGGGGCTGGATCTCCAGGCAGGACCTGCCCCAGGGGTGGTGCAAGAAGGGAGAAGAGCCCAAGGAGGGGTCTGAGATCATTCCTTCTCCCTTGGACTGATCTGCAGAGAGAACCGAGGCGAGCTTTGGCTCCTGAGCAGTTTGATGGTGTCAATATGGCATTTTGTTGCCTAATCCTCGGTGCTGCCTCTCCTCGGGGAGGGATTACTGGCTGAAAAGCAAGTAATTAGTACTTCTCAGATCGTTGCGTTTCTCCCGACCGAACGCCTTGCTTGGAACAAAAAGATTGATGAACCTCTCTTTCCCAGGGATTCTCCATCTCACTTGGCTCTCTGAGCCTTCCTGCAAAAGCCACGGAGAGGCTGGAGCTGCAGTCCCTGGGTTGCAGCAGCAGCTGTTGTTGGTTTGAAAGCTCAAACACTATTTTTTTATATTTTTTTATGTTTTCCTGATGCCTGTCCAGCACCTTCATCCTCCCAGGAGGCTCTGAAATGGCCCAAATGACCCTGGATCGTGTTGAACCCTGATGAGGGGGTGATGGGGACCAAACTCATGCCTCGAGAGCCTTGTTGTTCTCTGTCGAGGAGTGATGTTCTACCAAGTGTGTCTTTTTATTAATCCTCCCTAAATTAGCTTGGAGGATTGGGGATGAGAAGAGGGAAGGTCTCATCCAGTTTTCCAAAGGATCTGTGCCCTGGGCACTTCCCCTGGTCCAGGAGGTGACAACAGCACGAGGATCCCACCAGGAATGAGGAGAGGGGCTGAGCAAACCCCCACCAAGCCAGCCTGGAACCCCCTGTGGGAATCCCACAGCTTTTCACCCAGAAGAGGAGACATCACCAGGTTAAACCACATTCCTGGGGTCGTGCAGGGCTTCTGGGGCCGTTCTGAGCCTCCACTTTGGGTCAAAAATAGCTTTTTCACATATTTTACTAGGAAAATATAAAATACAGGAGCAGGGAGGTATCAATAACCCACTGCAGTGTGCTCATGTTGTGCTTTCATAAAATAAAGGGGGGTTTCAATGTCTCTGCAATGAAATAATGGTTGTATTATTTAATATTATTTTAAAAAGCACAAGTTGTGGCCCTTTGTAGCCCATTGGTAGCAGGTGAAGGACTTTGAGTTTGTGACCGTGGCCTCTGCCAGGGCCACCTGGCTTTTTTTAGGGGAAAACCCAAAGAAAAACTTCATTGCCAGCACAGGGAGCCTTGATTTCAGCAAACACCCAGTTTTGAGGAGCAGGAGGATAACTAAACACTGTGGATAGCTCTGAGGTGTCACCCCAAGGCTGGCAGCCAGGTCAGCAAATGGCACTGGGGGTGCCCTGGGGTGTCACCCCAGTGTGTTGTCACCATGACAAATAAGCAGTGAATGGGGGCTGAGCACCGTGGGGCACCTTCAGCTGCTGCTTGAGGAGTTGTGACAGGTCCTCGTGTGACCTCAGTGCTGGGGACAGAGGGGCTGGCCAAGGGAAAAGGGGATGTGACAGCAAAGGAACTGAATCTCAACCTTTTTCTTACCTTTTCCCCCCACCCCAAAACAGCTGCAGGGACCACCCTGTGCCTCCATGCCCTGGGAATGTGCTGATGGCATGAGCTGCACAACCTTTTCCAGAGCATGGGCAGAGAACCAAAGCAGATTGTGGGGCCTTTTCTGCCCCCAAAAAGGGACCTCCCAAAGCCAGGGCAGGACTGGGAGCTGTAGGTGGCTCTGCGAGTTTCGAGTTACCCCGAGCAGAGCCATTAACCTTCTCCTGGCTGTAATGACTGCAAATGAGATTCAAGACTTGCCTTAGAGCAGACGGTGAGTCATTTATTCTATAGCCTGTCTGGTGCTCAGGGAAATCTCTTCCCTTTGCTCCTGCCAGCTCTGGTGACTAATGCTGGCTGGGACAGTGACGTGGGGATGGGGACAGTGCCCTTTGCACCGCAGCCCTCTGAGCTCACCCTCTCCCTGCTGGCACCAGGGTTTGGTGGTGTTTTGGTGCTCTTTGTCCCGCTTGTTGGCCGGGATTCCCAGCAAGGAGGTGCCAGGATGGATGGGCAGCGCTGCAAGGGGTGTCTCAGCCATGGGAATCCTTTCTCCTGCCCAGAGAGGTGTGGTTGTTCCATCTCTGGAAGTGTCCAAGGCTGGGTTGGACTGGGCTTGGAGAAGGTGTCCCTGTGACACTGGATGGGCTTTAAGATCCCAAACCATCCCGTGGTTGCAAAATGGAACCCTTTCTCCACCCCCATTTCTGTAGCTTCACCCACCCCCATAAATTGGGAGCATCCGTAAGGATGTGCTCCTGCACCTAAATTTGGGGGAACACTGATGACCTTCACTCTTCTCTCTGCACACACACCCCTAAAACACCGATCTCTCACACATCCCATCTCCCCAGGACCTTTAGTCCAGGGCTGCCAAAAGAAACACCATCCCAAAGCACCACACCTTGCTGCCCAAAAGGCTATGCCGGTGGAAGGATGCTCTGGTGGGTTTTTGTTGCCTTCCTCCCTTTGTCCCTTCCTCCTGAAATTCCCACTCGGGGGACTCTGGGCTGTGCTGGCTGCTCCAGGTCCTTCCCAGTCCCACACAGGTCATGGATTGAGCACTGGGGAATGATTTCACCGAGATTTTGGGGATGCTGAGGGTGGGGTTTGGTGCCTTTGCAGAAAAAGGCAAAAAAAGCCTGGCACCCTTTGCACGAAAAGCCTGGCAGGGCATTGTGGGGGCACTGCCAGGGGAGCCCAGAAGGCTCCTGTGGTGTCAGCAAGCATTGATGTGCAAAGCAGGACCCAGGGCATCGCATCAGCTCCGAGCTGGAGCCCAGACTTTTCAGGGATGCTGCACCCTCGCAGCTCGGTTCTTCCTTCCAAATGCTGCCGGAGCATCTGCTCTCAACTCGCTCGAAATCATGTTTAATAACAAGGAAATCGACTCCAGCCAAATCCCCGTTGGGAGGGCTTTAGCCCGAACAAAGGGCCCCAGCACCCCTGATTTCCATAACAGATGTAGCATGTGATGCATGACAGCCCCGCGCAGCGGAGCTCCTTTATTCCCCACATCTCCATCTGCAAGGACCGGGCTTTTCATTTTATTAATTACTCTGGTGTGCCCGGCGCTGCTTTGTGTGCCTGAGAGAGGAAGGGCTTGTGTTTCATGCTACAATGCCCATGGTAATGGCTTGGGTTGGTTGCTTTTGCTTTTTTTTCTCCCCCCTTCCCTTTTCGAATTTTAGTGTTAAAGGTCATTTATCCCTCCCTTTTTCCATTTCTCTGGAAACACCAGCGTCTCCATGTGGTGCCAACCCTTCCCAGGAGCCACCAGGCATCTCCTCCGTGCCAGCCTGGGCATGATGCTCTGCCAGCTCCCTCGGGCTGCCTTTATGGTCCATCCCCCAAATCCTCCCAAGATGCCAGTCCACGGTTTTCAAACCTTGGGAGTGTCCAAAGCCAGGGCTTCGAGCAACCTGGGCTGGTGGGAGATGTCCCTGCCCATGAAATAGAAGATCTTTAAGGTCCTTCCCAATCATTCAATGATTTTAGGATTTGCCCACCCCCTGGGTGCCCTCATTTGGCTCAGCAATCCTGGGCACAAGGCACCAAAGGATGCCCCCCATCCACGGTGCCATCCTACATACCCTGGATGCCAATTCACCGGCAGAGGGTGGAATGAGATGAGATTTCAGGTCCCTTCCAACCCAAACTTGAAACAAAACCTCCACCCTGCCCACTCGGAGTGTTTTTCCTCCCCTGGATGGAGTCTGGACCACTTTGCCACGGGAATTTTGGGGCAGGGTTCCTGCTCTGTCCCCCCTGTGCTCCTTCCTGCTTCCACCCCAGGTCTCCACTCCCCATCCCCACCCAGAACCCATTCCCAACCCATTCATTCCATCCTATTTCTTCTTCTCAGGTCCCTCACACAAGGTATTTTGTTCCTCCTCCGTGCCTGACTTCTCTCCCTGCCAGATTTCCACGTCCACCTCCCACAATTCCCATCGAGGCCGCCCTTTATCCCCTTTTCCCATCTTTTTCCTTTTTTTCCCCCCCAATATATTTTTGTTCACCATGACTACGGCTCCTTTTTGAAACCCTTGCTGGAGGTTCGAGCGTGAGATTTTGTGCTCCAGGACTGGATCCTTTCCAGCCTTTTCGAGGCGTTTTCAAGATGTTCCCCTTTCCAGCACTCAGGGATATTAAAAGTCACTTTTTCTTTATTTCTTTTCCCCCAAATATATTTAATGGTAAAAATGGAAGAGGAAAAATCTCAGAATAACTTTGCAGTTTATATTTGCAGGATATGTCCAATTTTAATCCTAATTCTGGTTTTATCTCTGGATGGACATGGAGAGGGGGGTCCATCCTGCTCCCCATCCCTGGTGCTCAGCATCACCATCTCCAGCTCTTTTTGGGGTGCTGGAGAATGTCCAGGGAAGGGCAATGGAGCTGGGGCAGGGTCTGGAGCACAAGGAGTGGCTGAGGGAGCCTTTTATATATTCATTTTAAACAGGGATATTATACCTCTTTGTGATAGACCTATATCTCTATACACATATAATATATTGTATTATATATATATATAATACAATATATCTGTGTATATACATATAAAATACAATATATCTATCCCAGGAAGGCTCTTCAGCATCCCAAAAAGGTGACAGTCCTGGAATTTCCACCCGTGAACCCACCAAATGAGAGCAAGGGAAGGAAATTCCCATATTCTGGTGCACCCCAAAAGGAGCAGAGCACAAATCCAAGGAATTCCCATTTCAACAACTCATTTCCATGCCCAAATCCCCTGGCACAGCCAAGGCCACGAGGGTTTCACTGGGATATAACTCAGGTCTGTCCAAGCTCTGGGATGATTCCCCCAGAACCACTGGAGTTTTTCCCAGCTGGAGGGATGGGAAAGCCATGGAATGGTGGGGAATTTCCAGGCAGACCACCCTGGAGCAGAGGGGAGTGCCCATCCCTCTCCTGATGATCCTACCAGACCCATGGCAGCTCTGTGAGTGCTTGAGCAGAGACTTCCTAAGGCAGGGAGCCTCTTAATTCTCCTAAAATTTCAGCAGCAGGGCCATGAAAGGCCCAGATGGGAAGAGCTGCAGCATTCCTTGGAAGCTTTCCATGGTTTAAAGCATCCTCCCCATTTCACTGTTCTCCCAGTGCAGTGGAGAGTGGTCCTGGAGCCCCTGGCTGAATTCCTGAGGGGCAGAGACTGGACCTGAGTGCTTCAGGACATGAAGTTCTGCAAGGAATCAGTCCACAGAAATTCCTGGTTTTCCAGTGAGAAAGAAAGAGCAAAACAGAAGGAAAAGAAAAAATCAACCTTAGAAACCCAACTTGACTATTTTTTCTAGACCTTTCTCTCTGAGCAGAGGATCTCAATGTGCATCAGCAGCTTGAGGAGGGAATTTTTCCTCCCAGGATTTGTCCTGCCCGGGAGATCTGCTCCTTCCAACAGAGGGATCTCCTTCAAGGCTTCTTCCAGGGCTTGGAGCAGCCTGGAAGGTGTCCCTGCCCATGGCAGGGGGTGGCACTGGATGATCTTCAATGTCCCTTCCAACCCAAAGCAGATCTGTCCTGTTCTTCATTCCTCACCATCATTCCCAGGGTGGCCTGTCCCTTTCTCCAGCTCCTGGGTTTGGTTCTGTGCCACCAGCACCACGGAGCAGAAGGAGGGATTTATTTCCCCCAATTATTTTGCAGAGATTTTGGTAATTTCTGTTGTTTGTTATACCCTGGGTGTTTCCCCATGGATTTTTCTCCTGTGCCTGAGACAAAGAACTGAAGGGCAGGTCGGGCAGGTCCCTTCCAGCAGGGGTGGGAGCAGAGCCCGAGGATGGTTTGGGATGTGGGATGGGCTGAGAAGCCCTGAGATAAATCAGAGCCAGTTCCCCCACTCTCTGTAATCTGTTTGGAGGAGCTGCTGAGATGGGCCTTTTCCTGAGGCCCTGATTCAAGCAGAAAGATAAAAGGTGATTCTGTGCAATGGCCCTTCCCCAATTAATCATCTGTGATTTCCCAGCAACTCCTTCCCATTTCGTGTTCCTGCTGTAGGAGCACAAAGGAAAAGCAAAGCCTGGCTTGAAACCCAAAACTGAGCACTGGGGGCTTCATCCTTCCTTCTGCTAAAGGGCCACCAAACCGTCCCCCTAATCCAGTGGCAAGCCTGGGCACTGCCCTGGGATGGGGGAGAGACAAAGGAAAAGCAAAGCCTGGCTTGAAACCCAAAACTGAGCACTGGGGGCACGTGGCTTCATCCTTCCTTCTGCTAAAGGGGCACCAAACCATCCCCCTAATCCAGTGGCAAGCCTGGGCACTGCCCTGGGATGGGGGAGAGACACAAACCCACCCTGGACAGCCTTGGGATGGAGGGCAGGAGCAGCCCATGGCAGGTGCCAGCCCTGGCACATCTTGGCTCGCTTCTATGGACTCATGGAGCTTTAATCCCTATTAAATTACCAAAGATTATTTTAACAGGGGTCTAGTGTCATGACAACCCGTGCCATGAGCACACAGCAAGCCAGGGCTGGAGTGGCTTTGGTGACAAAACTCGGCGGGGCACATTTGGTGGGTGAGCCCCAGCGCCTGGCACGGCTCTGCCTCCCTCCCTCTGTCCCTTCTCCGGCAGCAAGGGAGGAAAGCGGCACGTTTCCCCGAAGACAGATGGTTGCTTTCTTCGATTCCTATTTGAAAAAAGCCTCTGTTTAACATTCCCGGCAGATGAGGTTGGCATTTCCCCATGACTCATCTCCCAAAGATTAAACACCAGCCGCCGCTCGGGCGGCTCCGCAGGGAGAGGATGCGGGAAGAGGGTGGGGACCACCCGGGCATCGATGGAGGGATGGATGGATGGAGCAAAAAGCAGGGTTGTGGCTGGTGGATGCTGCGTGTCCTGGGTGCACAGGGCAGCAGGAGCTCCAGGGAAAGCCCCTCGGGATGCCTGGAGGTGGAGGGAAGGGGATGTGATGAAATAGGAGAATGCACTGAAACAGGAGGATGCTCTGAAATAGGACAAGGCATTAAACTGGAAAAGCAAAACAGAGGAGAATGTACTGTAACAGGAGAATGTATTGAAATAGGGAAATACCTCGAAATAGGGAGATGTATGAGTAGGGAATAAATATGAGGGGGTTTGGGTTCAGCTGGTAAAACAGAGGTTTCACCCCATGGCAGGGGGTGGAACAAGAGGAGCTTTAAGGTCCCTTCCAACCCAAACCAGCCTTGGATTCTGGGATTCTCTTTTGCTGCCTCGATGAGCCTTGGCAATAACACCGAGCAGTTCCCTTTTTGCCCCGTGATGCAGAAGATAAGGAGGATTTCTAAAGGTGTCTCTCACTTCAGAGGTGTCCAACACCGTGTTTTCCCAGAGCCAGCTACTCCCAACCCGTGCTGGAGCACCGGGATCAAAGGCCAGTGTTTGCCATCAAACAGGATTAGGTCATTGCTTGGTGTGACTCAGAATTAAACCCCAGCACCGCCGGGATTTCTGTTTGATGGTAGAAACACACCTCGCTGGCTTTATAATCCCCCACGTCCTGACATATCCGTGGAAATCCATCTCCAGGACTCCCAAAGCAGGGACATGGTCCTCAAAAAGCTCCCAGGCTGGAGATTTCCCCGGGAACAGCAGCCCTAAATCAGGTTTACTCCCTGGAGAAGCATCTTCTCTCTCCACACTTGCCTTAGGAATTCTTCCAACCCAGCAGGGGAGTCTCTAAGGGTTGGGAGTTTATTTTGCAGTTGTGTATCTTCATGCATTAACCATGTGGCTTAAACTGTTTGGATGCTGCTAAGTCGGTTGTTAAATGAGAGTTTTAAAATGAGAGCTGAGCAGTGTAATTACACTTGCAGATCCGAATCTCCCAAGTTGAATGGGCAGATGTCGGGCAGGGGAAGGGCTGGCCGTGGCCGTGGTGCAGCTGGCTCTCCAAAATGAGTTAATCCTTATTTTCATTAGCACTAAAGCGGGGAAAAGCCATTTTTTTTCTCCTTGCTGCAAGAGGTGGTGTCCACAAAAATCCAGAGCTAAGCTGGGGAGCCCCAGCTGTCCTAACAGGGACCCCTGTTTGGATTCGGGGAGGGTGAGGAGTGACAGGGCTCAATCAACCAGCTAATAAATGAACTAATGGCCCAATAACAGAGCTGAAATTAAACCCTGCTCTATGCTGCTCTGTCTGGCACTCTGTGTTTCCCTTCACACGAGACCTGCAGCCAATTTTTCTGCTGCTTTTCCCAAGCAGAGGTGGGAAAGAGCTTCTCCAACACGCTGGGACTGACAGTGGGCTGTATTTCACAGGGCTGTGTGTGGGGCTCAGCAGAGCTGTAAAGGAAGAGCAGACCGTATTTATCTCTGTGTTTACTCACAGTTCATCACAAAATCAACATTTCTGGCCCAGCCTGGTTGTCTCTATCCCCCCCCAGCCCTGCCTTTGCTGTGTGTGGCCGTGTCCCTGCAGCAGCCACTGGATGCATTTGGGAAAACCAGACCCTGCACAGCCAAGCATTTCCTTAAACATCCCTTTGCCAGGCACGGTGTGGTTATAAATCAGCAGAGGGGCCGGGGCTCTGCTTCCTTCCCCCAACCTCCCAGAGCCATCCCAAGCCTTCAGGGATGCAAACAGATAATTCAGGGAGGGAAAACAGCCCCGTGGCTTTCAGCCTCCGGGCTTAATTTCCTCCTGCCTCCTTCATTAGTGATGCTGGAGGATGCTCTGCCCTGCCTGTTCCCCCATGGCACAACCCACAGGAGCATCTCTCCTGCCCTTCTACTGCAGGAAAGAGGGATAAATCAACCTCCCTTTGAGCCAGCCACAATCAACATTTCCAGGGGAAAACTCCTCTTTTCTCCTCTGTCGTTATCACCCTTTATTCCCAGATTATCTTGTGTGCCAGGATTAGAGAGGAGGGAGAGGTTTGGCTGTCGGAGCTCAGCTTTGCACAGGGCTTTGGCAAAGCAGGGGGGGATGAGCGTGGAGCTGAGTAAGAGCTTGGCCCGGCTCTGCAGCCTCCAAGCAAGCCAAGAGTCTGGATTTGGGAGAGGATGCGTGGAAAGGTCCACTCTGGCCCCGGGCAAAGGGCCAGCAGGTGCCTTGCCATGGCTTTGCCTCTTCCTCCCTGCTGGGACCGCAGCAAACACCCGGCTTTAATCACCTCCCAGAGGATCAGAGACTCACAGAACGGTTTGGGTGGGAAGGGACCTTCAAAGGGCATTTAATCCAAATCTCTGCCCTGGGCAGGGACGGTTTCCACCAGGCCAGGCTGCTCCAAACCCCATCCAACAACCGTCATACAGGCTGGGATGACACCAGGAGATCACAGCCAGGGCTCATCCATCACGTTCATTCACTACATGAGACTCACAGCTACTGATGAATGGGCAGCAGCTGGCCTGGGAGGGGGGAAAAAGAGGGAAAAAAAGAAGCTTTGCTAAAAAAAAAAATCCCCCCAACTTGTGCTGTCCTGCTGTTGCTGGTGGAGTGAGATGAGCTGGGCAGTTTGCCCAAGGCAGGGGCTGCTCAGGGGCATTGTCTGTGCTTTCTGCAGCCTGGGAGAACCATCCCTGGGGGAAACACGGGGCACACACAGACAGGGGGATGCTCCAGAGCTGGAGAACCTCAGCAAGGGTGAAGGTGAGGGTGGTGGGCCCCAAAACGGGGTGGTTTGTGGGCAAGAGGAGGGCACAAGAACAGTTCAGCTCCCCCTGGTACCCTCCAAGTGCCTGGAGCATCCCCATGGACACTCTTCATGGTTGTTAGACATCCATGTTGACATGCAGGAGTGTTTCAGGAAATACCAAAAGGATTTTTAAAAGCATTTCTTTGAAAAAGACCTTTGTTTGGTGATCCCCACCCTGGCTGCATTCCTGGAGAGCGCTGATGTGGGGAGGGACAGCATACACACCTTCCAGGACCTCCTCCCTGTTCCCATCCCGGTCAGAAAAGTGCAAATGGATGTTTCTCTCCTTTAATTGGAGCAGGATCAGTTCCTGGGGAAGCAGGGACCAGTCAGAACCCTCTTGGTCTCATCCTGGCTTTCCAGAGCTCACCATGCCAGGATTGAATCCATTGGTAATATGGGAAAGCCTGAGATAAAATAGATTTTAATTGGGTTTTTTTTTCAGTGTAGCCTAGAATTTGCAAACAGGAGCTGGTGGGCACCTCCATCCCTTCCCAGCAGGAAGGAGGGTGCTGCAAACGCCCAACTCGCTGTTAATCATCCAAAGACAGGGAATAAAATTGTCGTGGGATGTTGGAATCACGTCTGGAGCAGCGACCCAGAGGTGTGGGGTCCTGCCCAGCCCCACAACAGAGAAGCTGTGGCTGCCCCCAGATCCTTGGAAGTGTCCCAGGCCAGGTTGGACAGGACTTGGAGCCACCTGGGCTGGTGGAAGGTGTCCCTTTCCATGGCAGGGGGTTGGAATTAGTTTTCTTTAGTGTTCTTTCCATGATTCTGTGAATGATTCAGGGCACCTTCAGAAATTCCCCAGGGATGAGCACATTTGCAGTGCCCCACTTGTTGTGTTTAGGAAGAAGGAGAGAAAGATCCTGTCAGCCCCTCACATTCCCTGCTCCCTTGGCCTCTGTGGGAATGTGGGATGTGCTGGATTTGGGGCCAAGGGAAATGTTTTTCTTGACTTCAGCACGGCTGGGGTCAGGACACAGAGAGGGTGACTCCCAGAAAATCACAGGATCATGGAGTTGTTAAGGTTGGAAAAGGCTCTAAGAGCATCGAGTCCAACCACCCCCCAGCACTGCCAAGGCCACCACTAACCCCTGTCCCCAAATGCCACGTCCACATGGTTTTTACATCCCTCCAGGTACGAGGACTCCACCCCTGCCCTGTGGTGGGTTATTAGGGACAAGAGATTGTCCCTAATATCCAACCTAAGCCTCCTGGTACAACACGAGGCTGTTCCCTCATCCTTCATCTTCGTTTTTAGAGGCACACAGAGTGTTTATAAACCCACCACACATCACTGGCCCCCTTGGATCCTCAGCATTGCTGATGTCCACACGAACATCCCTCTCCCAGTCTGCATTCAGCATCCCAGTTTAACCCCACAAACTGGCTCCTGGCTCCAACCAAGGATTATATGGGTTCCTGAATTGAAAAGCTGAGCATCCTCCACAGATTTCCATTCAGTCCACGTGGCCTCACCTTCAGAAGCTGCGGGGCTGAAGGTCGTTGTCAGTGGCTGTTTAATCAGCCAAGTCATGCACGCAGGCAAAGGTTAACTGAGCCCAGGCCCTTCCACTGCCTTTGTCAGCTCCACACAATTTGTAGCCTAATAAAGCTCCTCTGATTGCACTTAACACCTGCTTTCAAATCCAGCCTCATTAATACCCCGCTAATGAAACGGGAATCTTCCAGCAAGGGCAGAGTCAAAGACTTTGCCTTCCAGCAGATGACCTAAGTGGCATTTACCTCCCCCCCCCAGGAAAGGTGTTGGCAAAGCCATTCCCAAGGAAACCGTTGGGAATAATTACCTGGGATGTTTTAATTTCATTTTCAAAGCAAACAAACAAACAGATCGTGTTCACCTTGAGTGGGGAGAACCTTTATGGGGTTGGTGGGATGTGCTGAGTGTTTATCCTGATATTTGCTCTGGTTTCAGCCCTGGGAATGCCGGGCACGTGGAGCAGGGAGGAGCTACAGGATGGTGCCAGGAGCCCATTCCCTGCTCTCCCACAGCAATCCATCATTATACCAGACAGAAAAAACAGAATTAGAATAAAAGAACAATTTATAATCATCTTCCTTTGGAGCTTTTATTCTGCATGGGTGGTATCAGCCAATGGAGGTGACCCCACCTTCCCCAAGGCTGGCCCTGGGAAGGTCCTGTCAAATCCCACCCACAGGGGCATCACACAAATCATGGAATCACACACTGGTTTGGGTTGGAAGGGACCTCAAAGCCCATCCAGTGCCACCCTGTGCCATGGGCAGGGACACCTTTCATAGCCCAGGGTGCTCCAACCTGGCCTTGGACACTCCCAGGGATCCAGGGGCAGCCACAGCTTCTCTGGGAAATCTATTCCAGTCCCTGCCCACTCTCCCAGCCACCAATTCCCTCCTCAAATCTAATCCAAATCTCTCCCTTTTTTTAGTTTAAACCATTCCTTGTCCTCTCAGTGTTTGCCCATGTGAGGACAGAGCCCCTCCTGAGCAGAAGGACCCCAGGGAGTCACCACCCCCCCGTGATTCCCACCACCCCTAAATCCCACCGGGATCCATTTGGAGCTGATATTTTCCTTTCCCTGTGGATTGTTTGCCTTCATCCTTTCTTTCCCTTCTGTCCAAATATAATAATCCCTCCCAGAGATGGAGAGGGAAGCCCTGCTGGCAGCAAAGCCTCAACATCACCCAGATTGGGGAATGAGCAACGCCAGACCTCGAGTTAAATCCTCCCCACTTGAGACTCTGCAAACTAAACTAGACAAAGCCTTGGGGGAAATGTGACAAAGAGAAATGCTGCACTTTCTCAGGGTAAAGGGTTGCTGGGTGACCCCACAGCTCTGGGGTTTCACTCCTTGGAGGAAAACCCTCATTTTCTCTCTTTTTAGAGGAAAAAAGGATGTGGCGGCCTCGATAAAAACACAGCACGACCCAAGATCTCGTCTTGGCTGGGAGAGAAGAGCCCTCTGGCTCTGAACTGATGCTCTGGTGGGGAAAGCTCGAGGGATTTGTGCTTTCTCAATCCTGTTGTCTGTGCAAAGGGCAGAACTGTCTCCTGCATGGCCTGGGAGGAGACACGTGTCAATCACCGTGACCTTTGGCTCTTTGCACCGAAAAATCCACGCCAGCTCCATCTGTGGCCACCCTGAGGACATCCCAAGTGTCTTTTGCTGGGGCCACAGGAGCAAAACCAGCCTTGAACCCTTCTGGGGACACTGGAGACCAGATTCCTCAAACCCTCGGGGGGTTTCTGGGAGGCACAGCAGTTCCTAACCCTAAACTTTCAAATACTGGTAAGTGAGATGAAATAAAGGAAAATCCCATTTCTTGGGCAGCTCTTCCATCTGTTTTCATTCCAGCTTTCTGCTGGGCACTGGAGTGGTGATGTCACCATGAACATCCTCGAGCTCCCAGTGATCCTTGGAGCCATCCTTATAAATAATCCCTGTTGTCCAAAGCCCAGCAGAGCTGGA
>JAXCLP010000166.1:1514986-1530453 GCA_035584035.1 Lepidocolaptes lacrymiger
CTCCTCCTCCTCCTCCTTCTCCTGCTCCTCCTCCTCCTCCTCCTTCTCCTCCTTCTCCTCCTTCTCCTTCTCCTTCTCCTTCTCCTTCTCCTTCTCCTTCTCCTTCTCCTTCTCCTTCTCCTCCACCTCGTCCTTCTCCTCCTTCCCCTTCTCCTTCACCTCTTCCTTCTCCTTCTCCTCCTCTTTCTCTTCTCCCTCTGGAGCACCATTTCCAAAACTCTGCAGTTTCACAGTCCTGATCCTCCGGTTACCAGCCAGAAACCACAGGGAAGAAAAGACATTCTGCAAAGAGAAACAGGGTCCAATAAATGATATCAACCCCTGAGAGAGATGGAAATCCAGGACTGAGAGGGAGGAGAAAGCATTTCAGGCTACCAACAGCAGAGTTGCCTCCTCGGTGCTTTAACCAAGGTTTAACCCAGCCAGGTTTCCTCTCTGAGGTCTCTTTTCGTTGCTGTTGCTCCCAGAAGGACCATGGGCTTCTCCTGGTGCCACATTGTCCTGCTTCAGGTGTCTCCTGCCTGCTGTCCCCTCTGCACAGCACCCTGGAAGAGCTGAGGGAATGGAAACTCATCCAGCTGAGGTTGGTCACAGCGACATTATCCTGATTTCCAGATCACACCTTGGGTTTGGGTTCTCTTTCCTCCTTGGCTTGGAGGTGTTGGTGTTACCTGGGATGGTCCTTGTGACACCAAGCTCGAGATTCCCGCAGGAATCAGTGGGAGAGCAGAACCCAGGAGGTGTGGTGGGAAAACAGGAGGCACTGGGAGCAATTCTCCACCTGGGCTGCTCCAAGGGGTTGGTACCAAGGCAGAGCTGCTGTCAAGGGTGGCACTGGTTGTGCCCCAAACCCCTTGTGTGCAGCAGTGACGTCCCATTTCGACACCACAAGGACTTGTCTCAGAGGGAAATGAGGAGCTGGATGTTCCCGTGCCTCATCCAGGAGCTTTTGGAGCGGTGGGAAGGAACCAGAGTCTTGGTACAGCCCCACCAAACCAGCCAAAATCCCCTTTCCCAGCCCAAACAGAGCCGGATCCCCCCACCCAGCACCCCTGCACTTCCCCAGAGCTTCCCACCCTTCCCAGGCAATGTGGAGGATGCCAAAATAAATCCTCCAGGCTGCAGTTTCCGAGAGCATTCCTGTGTTTATTGCTTGCACATGGTACTTCTGGAGAGCTTCTCCCGGCACGGAGCCTTTCCCAGCACACCCCGAAAAACTTCTGCTCGCAGAACCACAACACGAAATCCTCCACGGACTTTGGGAAGCATTTAACGAGTCTGGCAGGGCTCTCCCCCTTCAGCTGCTTCCCAACCAGCCAAGCAAAATAAATCAGCGATGATGGCAAAGGGAATTTCTCTCAAAGCCATAACTCGGTCAGCGACAATGGGGGGATTTTTTTTTTTGTTGTGCAATGGCAAACTTTTAATCCCATCCCCCCTCCCAAAAGCAGAGCGTTACAAAGGGCTGGCCAAGCTCTCCTGATCCGAAGGGATGTATAAATGGGAGCTGACATTAATCTCCTCCTGCCTGGAGGGCTAGAATGGGACACTGTACAAGCAGTGAAAAATTGAAACTAAGGAGGATTTTCTGGGGAGAAAAAGGGCTAAAAACCCATGAAACTCGGGCATGAATCCGGTTGCTGAGGGCAGTGTTTGCATCATGGGACACGACTCCAGCATTTTGGGGTCTCTGCTTTGGAGACAAGGACCCTGCATGGCTGTGGGATGGTGTGGAGTGAGGGAACGACGGGGGGGAAGGATCCAGCCCTTCTCTGTGACTCTCTCCTTGAAGGATGAAATGGCTCTTCGTGCCCACCATGCATTAATCACTCTTTCCTCACCCAGGCAAATGAACTTTGTGCCAGGAAGTCCCTGTAGAGAAGGTCAGAACATCCCCAGCAATGCCCAGGAGCGACCCCGCAGCATCACAGGGACCCAGGCAAATCCAGGGCTCTGCCCAAGGGTGGGACATCATGTCCCCTTTGGAGACCCCTCATGGAGACCCCTTGCTGTGCTCTCAGTCCATCCCATGGTTGGCAGGAAGGATTTGGAGGAGCTTCCCCAAGAACTGAGTTGAAACACGACAAACGACCCAAAGAAAACACCTTCAGAAGCCCTTTGAAGGCTCCCCTTGCAGAGATAAATCCCAAACCACTGCTACAAGGAATTCCTGGGAGTTGAACTCCTCATGGATCAGCCCAGAGTTGCAGATCACCTTGCAGAGCTCGTGATTGGTCCTGCATTAATTCCACCGCATTCAGCTCAGCTCCAGGGGTTTGTTCCAGGATGCACCAGGAGTTGTGTTCCCTTCCAGAGATGCCCACGGTGGGAAACAGCCAACACCAGCTGTCTTGGACACCACGGGATAGCCCTGGGTTGCCTGGGAAGGGTGGGATTGATGCAGAGATGAAGATCTTGGCATTCCTGGTTGGACAGATCCCAACCTCCAGCTCTGTGACCTGAGCAGGAGAGCCAACCCAGCTCCATCCCTCCATCCATAAATCATCCCAGTCAACTGGGTACGTATTTCCTGGGCCAGAACACACCCCAAGAGTGCTCCAAAAAGCAGGGAAATTGGGGCAGGGCCACAATTTTAGGCATTTTGCAGCTTGCATGGTCAGCTCCAGGGTGGTTTGAGGGGGAAAAGTTACAGAGGGACGTGTCGAGGGCAAAGGGAATTCCCACAAGCGGTGATGTGGATCAAAGGACCGGGATGATTTATGGATGGAGGGAAGGGGTGGATTTAGAGCCCAGATCCTGCTCTCAGAAAATCCATCCTCACAGGAGGGGTCTCCAGTGGGTGTCCAGCCTGGTGCTGAGCTGGTTCTCCTGCTCAGGTCACAGAGCTGGAGGTTGGGATCTGTCCAGGAATGCCAAGATCTTCATCTGTGCATCAATCAGGTCCCTTATAAAAACTGCAGCGGGCAGAAAAGTGCTGAAGGTCTGCTGCTTGTCCATGGAAATGTGGAGAAGGTCCAAAGCTGCTCCTGGAGACTGGTTGGTTCAAGGAGAGGTGGCACAGCGGGCAGCCAGGACCTGGAGCAGTGAAACAGCTGAAAATCCCAGGGTTTTGTGGGGATAACGGATGGAGCTGTAGATTTGGGAGAGCAGGAGGAGTGTTTTCCCAAATCCCAAAGACAAATTAACCTGTGTGCACTGATGGGACCTTCATCAGCATCAACCCAAGGGTCTGAAGGATGCCCAGGAGCACCTTGGTCATACCTTAGCAAACACCTGCCTGGTGGAGGATCTTTAAGGTCCAACCCAAACCATTCTATGATTCCATGGTTCTTTTCTCATGGAGATGGAAGGTGGCAGCAGGACAGGGACCTGGGCAGCCCAACCAGCCAGTCAGCTCCATGGTGGTTGCCACCAAAATCACCCAGATCCAGGGAACGAGCTGATTTTTTGGTCGTGAAGAACAGATGAGATAAATAAACACGGAGCTGAAAAAAAAAGCCATAATCATTTCAGGCTCCATTAGGGACAACTAATAAAACTCAGTGTTTGCCAAGTGGAAAATAACTATCTTGATAAGGGGAAAAAAAAAATAAATTAAAATTAGTTTTCGACCTCACCAAGTGAATTTGGCAGAGTTTAAAGGAACACCAGAGGAAGGAGCTCCGTTAATAAATGACTTTGCACGGGTTTATCTGGCTCCTTGTCATGCAGGCTGTTTGTTGTTATGTCTAAAATCATGTGTCGAGGTATTTTATCACACATAACGAGGGGCACTTCCCCAAAGGGCAAAACCCCCCAGCTGATGCTTGAAGAGCCCTGCATGGACTTGGGAAGTGAGGGCAGCTCAGCAGCTGATTTACAAGCAGCTCCTTCCCTGGCTAAGAAGGGTCTTTCATTCCAAATGCACTCAGGGTAGGGACGTTCGAGGGGGTCTTTTATTATAATTAAACTCTCTGCTTGTAGCAAAGGGCTCTGGGAGAATTATTCCTAATAAGGCAGGAACAAATCTGCCCAGCTTGTGGTAAAAAACACCCGCGCTGGCCCACTGAAGGCTGTAGATGTGAGGGCAGCTGCCTTTTCATTCCCCATCTCAGCTCTTTTTGCAATTACTTTTGACTAACCCCCTAATTGAGATCTGAAATTAAAATCAAACAGGACGGAGGAGCTTCAGTGGGGAAGACCCAGCCACGCTGTTCACCTCTTTGTTTGCCCCAAACCCCTTTCCAGGTCCTTACGCTGCTTTTTGTTCCTTGTTAGCTCTTCTGAAGTGAATTATTTATTAGCAAAAGGTATTTGCTGTGCTCTGATCCCACACACAGGACCACACTTTCCACTGGTCTGAGGAATAAATAGAAATTTATCTTCCTTTCAGCGTGGAAAAGGGGCCTTGAACACACATTGATATGTGTTGCATGGCAGATGTGTTTCTGGAAATCGCTCTTCTTTTGGTCCTTGTCATTCCTGAATAATCAGACTTTTTTGCATTTCCACTGGGAAATCTGCACGAGTTTCAAATCATTCCTGGCTGGGGGGCTTTGTGGGGCTAAAAAAAACCCATTCAATGCAGCCTCTTCTTTCTTTCTGCTTTATTTTCTAATTTGTATTGTCTATCTGTTTTTCAGTTTTGATCCTTAAATTCCCATCTGGTTGCGTGCTCTGGAGGGACTGGGTTTGCCTTTTCATGGGAATATTCTTGGGGAAACACAAGATCTGGAGAAAACACCAAAGCTGGAGCCCTCCATCCATTGGAGTGCCACCTTCTGTTCCTAAATCCTGGAGACACAGGGAAACATGAGTCCTTCAAGCTTAGAACACACAGAATCCTTGGAAAAATAGGGAGGAACCCAACTATCGTCCACCCTGATGCCATCATGACTGATCTTCCAGCCATATTTCATCTCCTTCATCTCTTTGATTCCAGCCTGAAAACCCCCATAAGAAACATCACCTTGGAGGGCGATCACCCTTCTTTTTGGGGGATGGGACCATGAGGACCACAGGATGTCTGTGCTGAGAGGGCACAGGGCATCCCACATCACAGAGGGCTTTCCCGGGATGGTGTCCATCCCAGCAGGGTTTCAGTGAAGGGAAGATCTGCTCCCAAACATGATCCTCCTGCACATCCTCGAGTCTGGGCTGAGAAGCAGGAACAAGATGTCCTGAGATGACATTTTCCCTGAAAAATCTGCATGTCCAGAGGGAGAGACCCAGGCAGGAGATCCCCTAAAGAACAGGTTTCTCACGGGTCTCCACAGTCTTGTAGTTCCCCTGATGGTGTTTCGAGTTCATGGAGAGGCTCAGCATGACCAACCTGGTGGGCAGGTTTTCCTGAAGGATGTCCCTGGATGTGGCAGTGGCTCCAGCACAGCCAGAGGTGAGGGATGGCTCACTTTGGGAAGGGAATGGTACTGGGACACAGGGAGGTGTGTTGGAAGGAGATCTGATGAAGGAATCCTGAAACCACCTCAAAACCAACCAGGAATACACTAAAAAGGCTTTTCCATGACATTCCACATAGATCCCTCTGGCAAGAACTGCCCTCCTTCATTATCACCCATCTTGCTCTGGTGTTGCAGAAGAAAAGAAAGCCCATTTCCAGTACTTTTGCCCATTCTCTAAGGACCAGAGCTCTGCTGAAGGTGCTGCTCCTGCCCACACCCCAGATGTGCATCCCAGGAGGGATCAGGAGGGATGGAGCGACTCCATTTCCCTGCTGAGCTCCCATTTAATCCCTACCTACACTCTGTGCAGCTCTGATTTCCATGGGTTCCAAATGTCCCTGAGGGAATTCCCACTGGGATGTGATTCCTGGGCAGCTTTTCCAGTTCCAGCTGAATTGCAGAGTGCTCTGCAGACCAGGACCGGCCCCGTGCCGAGCTCGTTAGCCCGGGCACAGCATGGCACGGGCAGAGCTGAGCCACGTCACATGCCAGCTTGGACCCAGCTTAAAACCAGCCACTTTTGGGTGGCAGAGAGCCCATGCTAATCAATCTGTTGGAGGAGCACCAGGACCATCCTCACCACCTTCCCTCATCTACCAGAGAGCCACAGATTTGATGGGCAGGGATGGGCACACATGTGCATCGGCCTTAAAACAACAAAATTTGGTTAAATCAAAGGGGTTTGGTGTGAGGAGAAGGAGAAAATGACCCCCCAGTGCCCCCATCCAGTGTGGCTCATCCAGAGAAGCCACCTACGGTGACAGTCCCCGCCGTCCCCAGGTGGAGAACGCTTGGCTTTGTCTGGATTCAAAGGAAATAAATGAGATGTCGAGAGAAAAATAGCTCGGCACGTCTCGTGGGAAAGCAGGAATTCTGCAGTAATAGATGACCTGCTAACACTGTTCTGTAGCACCAAGCAGTGCCTCGTCTGTGTTTATGTCACGGCTGCAGGAACGTGGCCTGAAGGCAAATGCTCCTGTTGGTGCACGAGCATCTGTGCATAGGAGCTCTGATAATGAGGAGTTATAATTAGATATATTTATATATTTATAGAGACACACTCGTGCCACGAGTCCCCGCTCTCTAGAGGAACCTCTTCACCTCTTGTGTGTGAGATGGACGTGCATTAAAACCTCCTGATGGGGGTTGCAGCTCCAAGAGGAGAAGCGGGATCATCCCTCCTTGCTCCAACCTGCCCGCAGGACGGATCACATCGAGGTGCCACGGGCAGTGCCAGCTGCCAGCATCCTGCTGCCCCTCGCCAAAATACCCTCTGGCACCACGGGAATCATCCCTGGCCTCTGTTCCCCCCGCCGGTCCCACCAGGGGTTGACTTTTGCCGGGTTTCTCGCGGAGCTAAATGGCCCTCCTTCTTCCCCCACGGAAGCAGGAGCTCATTACGGGAAGCTGTTTTGCTATTCCTGCTGGAAATCCTCGCCCGACAGCACATTTGATAATCATACATGGTCTCATAGCTCGCTACACCCCTGCCCATCTGCCAGCGTGGCAATCTGCCCGCTCGCCAGATGGTCCGCTTGATTCACAGGGGCAGAGGTGCCAAAAAAAAAGATGGATTTAGATGACACTGTTAGTGCCACCTCTCCTGCCTTCCCTCGGCGGTGACAGCTCCGACAAATCAGCGCCGCGGCAACAAAGAATCCCTCGGAACGGAACGAGGGAATCAGAGATGGAAAGGCCTATTAGGTCATTTATTCCGGCGCCTGATGGTCACATTAATCTCGCCACACGTGGAAGGGAAAAGGCCAGGCTGCTTCCAGGGACCGGCAGTTGCCAACGACGCCAGCGAGATTCCAGCCCGTGCCGCAGAGAGCCGGGAGGGCCATATGGGGTGTCAAAATAAATTACACCAAAGTTGAGCCTGAAGGCAAATCTCCCTGCCAGGAGGCCCATGACAGACAGGGAGAATGTTCACCCCGATGGTGGGAGGATCTGACTGGTGTCGTTCCGGGGATGCAACCATGGACACCTTCATGTCCCTTGCACAAGAGGAGCCAAATAATCATCTGGGGACATAAAAAGAGGCATTAATGGCTCTGCAAGGGCAGGTCGGCTCCAGTTTTGCTGTTCTCCATCATCAGTCAGAGACTCGCTCAGTTAATAACGCCAAGGTTTTGGGTTTGATCCCCATATGGGCCGTTCACTGAAGAGTTGGACTCCATGATCCTCTTCCACCTCGGAATGTCCTGGGATTATATTTTTAGATAAATACATCAAGACTTTAAACATCTGATGGGGCAAATACCAAGCCACCCAATGTCATGCTTCACAAAACATGTCTTCTCTTTCCACTTGGGTTGGGATAACCTTAAGAACATCCATTCTAAAGCCAAAAATTTCCTGAACCTTCTCAAAGCTTTGCAAAGCTTAAGAACATCCATTCTAAAGCCAAAAACTTCCTAAACCTTCTCAAAACTTGGCAAACTCAACCCACCTCTGATTTCAAGTCTCTTATCAATACAAGGTGAGTGGAAAATAGAAGGAGGTGAATATTCAAATTCTGCCAAACGTTTAGCTAAAAAAAGGGCAGAAATGGCAGAATAAAAGGAATTTCCCCTCAGTCTTGCCCTGAACTTGAGATAAAGGCATTTATCTACTCCTTGTGTGACAAAAGACAAGGGTGGGTCCTCCACCAAGGTCTTGGCTTTTCCAGGAGCTGGTTTTACACTCTCATTCCCATTTTTCTCTCTCTCCTTGGTCCCACTGTCAATCCCTGAGGTCACATAAATAACACAAAGAACAGGCAGCCGTTCACTCCGTGTTTTCCACGATTTTTCTGTCTTTCCCTCACTTTGTAAAACCATAATTGCTCAATTAACCTAATGAGGTGGATCTTATCGCTTTCCAAGTGCTCAGCTCCTGAAATCCCTTGAATACCTCCATCATTTATTTCCATATCACACCTGTGATGGGAGTGATCCCCCTGACCGAGGCTAGATGAGCAAATAAACGGAAAGGAAGGAGAAGGAATGACCCTGGAGAGCCAGAACATCTCCTTGCTGGGCTTCAAAGGCAGAAGAGGTTCCCCAGTGCCATGGGAATCAGCACAACATCCCACATGAGGGCTGGGGAAGGACATCAACACCCAAACTTGGTGACCGAGGGTGAGTTTTTCAGGAATCTGAATCAAACAGGAGGGCAGAGCTACTTTTCGTGCTCAAACCCAGGAGATTTTGCTGTGGTGACCCAGTGACCTCATTTCTTCCCCCAAGCCCAAAGCCAGAGCCTTGGCTGCCCATGAAAGAGGCATCTAATGGTGCTAAATGGCTGCAAAGAGCCTCGACTGGTCTCGTTCTGCCCGTGCTCGTGGGGAGTTAAAACCAAGCCCGACTCAATCTCATTATTTTCCACTCGACTTTGCAGTAATAGCACGCGGCGGGATTGAAAAGGTGAGGCCCTCCCGCTGCTTTACTCTTCTGGCAGAATTTATTCCAGGCAGAGGGTTAAAAAAGCATGGATTGGTTTATTTTTATTTTTTTTTACTTTATTTTTAAAGAATACCTTCGGGGAAAGGCTGTAGAAAGGCTTTGGAAAGGGGGGGTTCCTGAGGTGAATATTCAAAATGCTGCCAAAAATTCAAACACTTCAATATTTTCTTATACTTCAATTTTATTTGACTTATTAAATACTTAAAAAAATATGGAAGAAATGGCAGAATAAAGAGGGTTCTGCCTAAATGTTGCAGATAAAGGTAGATTTTGGGAAAGGCTGCAGAAAGGCTTTGGAAAGGGTGGGTTCAGAAGTGCAGCCACACTTTGAGATGAATATCCAAAATGCTGCCAAAAATTCAAACACTTCAATATTTCGTTACACTTAAATATTTGATTTGATGTATTAAATGCTTTAAATACTTTTAAAAAATGGAAGGAATGGCAGAATAAAAGGAGTTCTGCCTAAATGTTGCAGATAAAGGTAGAGTTTGGGAAAGGTTGTAAAGAAGCTTTGGAAAGGGAGCGCCAGTCTTAATGAGGTGTAATTAGCCAAAAATGCTGCATCAAAATATCCCTGAATAACCCACTTAGGGAGAAATGTTCCTTAGCTGCTGTGTTATTGGGCTGCTATTTTTTCCCCTCTGCTTATGGGAAGAAGGAGGAATTCCTGGGTTTGCTCAGCTTCCAAATAAATGCCCATTAAAAGGAGCAAGAAGGAGGAATTCCTGGGTTTGCTCGGCTTCCAAATAAATGCCCATTAAAAGGAGCAGCCGAGCAGGGCCCCCTGTTGTGTCCTGGCTCCCTGCAGTGCCCATTCCCTGCCCACTCCATGGGCACCTCTTCCAGGCCATGGAGCTGGCACCATCTGACCCGTGCAGAATTCCCTTCCAAGACCTCTGGGTGAGACAGACCCCGCCAGGAAAACCTTGGGCCACGAGCACCACCCAAATCCATTAAGGATGGGGAGGAATCGCCCTTCAATCGTGTTCTTTGACCCCAATATCCCCAATTATTGCCCCTCAACAAAATGAGCAGCGAGTTTCTTCCTCCCTCCTTTGTTTTTGGTGGGTTTTCTCCTGTGGGGAAAGCACCTCTGGGGCACAGAGGAGAGCGCTGAGTGCTCCGTGGCTGAATGGGATGCTCTTCTCGTGGTCCTTTCCTATTTTTTCCGCTCTGTCGCTCCCGGCGGCGCGTCGATTGGAGATGTCAGTCGGTGATCATTGACAAAAGCTGGGGAAGGAGGCTGCTCATTTCGTGTCTCGGGAGAGGAAACAAGGAAGAGGAGCAGGCTCTTTCTCTTGCTTTCATGAGCAATCAACAGCAAGAGCAAAGCTGAAGGCGCTTGAAAGGATGGCGAGTTTTCCGAAACACTTGCTAAGAAAGGGATCTAAAAGCACAACGAAGCGTCGCAGCCATCGGGTTTGGAAGGGGAAGGAGACCTTTTGGGTCAGCCCTCCGGGAATCTGGGTTTGCAGGAACCATTGGAATTGCACCGAGATAAAGAAAGACAGGAAAAGGGACAATGCAGCCCTATTTTCCAGTGTGCAAAGTGAGCTTTACCCTGAAAATAAAAACAATAAAGAGCCAGATTTCAGTCTGTGGAGAAGCAAAGCAGAAGCTTGTTATCCAAACAAATGGAGGTGCTTTCCTTGGCGCTCCAAAATGCAATGATATCCGAGCAGGAACTATTGGGATGATGATGGACACTCGACCAGAGGACAGCATGTCCCCTCTGCATCATTTCAGAGCTGATTTCTATATGCATTTTCTTTTCCTGCTTGCCCCTAATTCCTGGTCCAAACTGGCCTTTCCAATGGCAGAATCTCCTGCCATTTCCCATTGCATTAGGGAGTTTTCCATAATCTCTGCCCCGTTGCCATCCTGGACCCCTCACAACTCACCAAGCTGAGCTTTGCTGAGCCAGATTTAATCAGCCTGATACTACGAGGTACATTTTGGAGGGTATATTTATAATTTTCTTGAGGTCTTTCCACCCTCCAGAAGGAGGATTTTCAGCAGGAAATGAACTCCAAGGTCTTTTACATTGGAAAGCAGGTCCCATCCTCGCTGTGGGTGGATTCCCTGATCCAAGGCTGATGCCAGTGAGATGATTAACATGAACCTTGGTGTCCCTTGGTCCTCACCTGTCCTTCAGCAACCATGTGGGGTGGGAGATGCTTATCTTAGAGGTCTTGTCTAACCTTAATGATTCTGTGCTGTCCAACCTCTCCTGGGACCCACCCACAGGTTCACCAAGGTCTCCTTGAGAAATTCAAATCAGCTTCACCCAGGCCTTGGAGATGCCAAAGATTTGGGGGCCAAACACCCCAAACTCCCCAGGGAGTGGAGCATTTCCAGGTGATGGCCAAAATATTGGATGGGCTTTGTCTTCTGGAGGTGTCTCTGGGCACGCAGGACACCTGGAGGTGGCATCTCAGGTGGGCACCTGAATAACAACATAAAGCAGTCCCCATTTCATCCCTGTCCTGCCTGTTCCTGACAAACAAGGCAGCACAAAGGAAGGAATCAGCTTTAAACATTCCCCTCTTTCCACAGGCTTATGAGAATGCTATTTTTGCACGCCGAGATTGGTTTTCTTCCCGTGCTTTGCTGTCCCTGCCGAACACAGGGGACCGAAATCAAGGAGAAGAGCGTGAAATGAAGCCGCGTCGCTTAAAAGAGCTTGATTGATTTGAAGGCAAGCATTTCCCCTCGAATTCACCAAGTGGAGCCAGCGTTTTTAAATCAACACTCCTCTTCATGAAAACAAGTCATTATTCTTTCATTGAAGCCGGAGCCAAAGTCTGGCAAATTACTAAAGTTAGAAAAATGCAAATGTTCTATTAGTCTGGCAGACCGTAGTTATGTTTCATTAACTCAGGCTCTTTCTGCACATGCATAATGCATTCCCCTGGTTTCTTTTTGTGGTTAACGGGAAGTGAAGGTCCATCCCAGCCTGTTGGCTCCACGGAAAAAGGGTGGGTAACGAGGGATGATATGGCTCATCCCCCAGAGATGCTGCAGTACCCGCCGTGCCAGGGATCTCCAGGGGCATCACCACCTTCCTGGCCTTCCCAGGGCTTTTCCAGCCCTCTGAGCCCCCTGCACACCACAGGCAAGGGGCAGTGCCAGGTGATGCCACCCTTCCATTGGCACCACTGCATCCGTAGCCGCTTGTTAATGCATGGCTGGAATGAGTCAGGAGGGTTGGGAACACAAAAGCAGACAGGGACAGGTTTCCCATTCTGTCCTCCTGAGTCACAGCTCGTTCCCTGGGATCCTTGATGGAAGACACGCTTCTTCCCAAGGTTTTATTTAGTGTGGAAGCCCTTTGCTTAGGACTAGACCCCCCTGAGCACCTCCTCTCCACAGCAGGGGAATCAGGAGGGTTTGCTGGGAGCACAACATGCATCCCCAGGGAATGGGAAGTGGATGGATGCTAACAGCACTTATCTCCCAGGTACGCCCCGTGGGTTAATTAGTGGATGATAATTAGGTGCCTTCAGCCCCAGAGCTGAGCAGGGCATGATGCACAGAGTGTACCAGGAGCTGGGAATCCTGACCAAGACTTGGCCCTGGGCACCTCCAAACCCTCTGGGTCATTCCATGCTCAGACATCCCCCAGGGCAGTGAGCACGGCCCCAAGACTTCCAGAGCTCCAGGAGGGTTTGGACAACGGGACAGGGACAGGGGGGATTGTTGGGGTGTCTGTGCAGGGCCAGGGGTTGGACTCTGATCCTTGAGGGTCCCTCCCAGCTCCTGATGTTCTGTGATTCTACAATCCCATCACTCCATCAAGGCAGCAATTATTTCAGAGCCCTGGAATGCAAATTCCCAGAGGTGACAGCCTGGAGAACTTCATGGAACCCCAGGTTCCAACCCTACCCTGCTGCAGCCACTTGGAAGTAGCCTTGGAAGCATTCCTTTGATTTGGAAGTTGCTTGCCATGCCTGATTTATCCAGCCCATTCCACAGAGAGTTAATTAATCCCCCCCCTTGAAAACTACAACAAGTTTATTGCAGTCTGAGTGGTTTCCTGTTTTCCCCCAGTTTGGCGACGCACACGGAGCTTGGGACTGTCCCAGTCTTCCTTGGTTTGGTGTGTCCAAACTTTCTGCTGATGATGGGAAACTCCATGGATGTCTGTGGCTCTCCAAAGGCTGCCAGCTGTGTTGGAAGACCAGAGAACCAGCACAGGCTCTTCCCTGCCTGGACCAGTAATTCCTGCTTTAAAGCCAGGGAAAAGGAGCTTCCCTGTGGAGCCACTGGAGCTCCCTCACCCCTCTTACAGACTTTATCACTCATTTAGTGCAAGTCCCACCAGTTCAGCTCATAAAATTTGTGATCCAAAGCGATGGGAGCAGGGAAATGTGGCTTCCCTGACCTCACTGGGAGTAAGGGAGCCAAGCCAAAGGAGTTCCATTTCCCCTGGGACAACCCAGAGACACAACAGCGACGGGTGCTCGCTCTGCTTTCCCCACAGGGGCTGGAGCTGATGCTCTCCTGCCCTTCTCCCACCAGCCAGGACCCTGTTAGAGTGTTTGCCCTCAGCCTTTCCAGGTGTCCTTAATTCCACCATGGAAATATCACCCTCGAGGGACCCGTGTGAGATGGAATGAATTTTCCTGGTGCTCTCAGGACTGCTCAGTTTGGAGATGCCGCCTTGCAAATGTGCAAAATCCTTCCACTGTTGGTAGAGCACCTGATGCAGTACAAAGAGCACTTTCTCAGGGTGCAAAATACAGCTCTGGGCTGGAAAAGGGCATGTTAGGAACTGTTATCCCAAAATTGAGCTCCATCCGGACTGCCCAAGCTCCATCCTGGCTGATCTCCTCGTCCACGAGAGGAGCGTGATTAAGGAACATCATCAATCACCTCAAACTGCCCATAAAACCCAGAATATTATAATTTATGTGAGGGATTCATCATGCCAGGGATGTAAAAGCCACATGGCTCCGTGAGGAATGAACCCACAGCAAGAGCAAAAGGGCAGGCTGTTGGAAACATCAGGCGAAGAAAAGGCTCCTTGCTGTGAAGTTGCATTTAGAGAAAGCTGAAATTCCCGAGAAGAGCAGTCACAAACCCTCCCTAAGTGGTTTCCAGGGCTGTTTGTTATTTTACCTTTGTTTACACGACGTTTATAGCGTGGTTTAAATCTGCTTATAAACCTTCCCTCGCGAGCCAAGAGCACTTCTCTAATGATGCCGGTGATGCACGAGGAAAGAAGTTAAAGAATGAGCTTGGCTGCTCTCGTGATGGATGAAAATGTGAGGGGAAAAGGGCTTAATTCTGGAGCATGGAATGCTTACAAATCCAAATAAATCCATAGGAAAAGACCAGCTGCCCCAGCAGGGAGGAACGGGCTGAAACAGCCCAGTTTTACCTTCTCTCGTCTCTTTATTTCCAATCCCTTCTCAGGTTTGCTTTTCAGATGGGTAAACTGTGTTGAACCGAGTGGAAGTTTCCAGAGAATTCCAATCCTCCACAAGCTCCTTAGCACTGCTAAACTGCTGGAAAAACAAAGCCCCCTTCCTTTATGTGCTGGGTGAAAACACAGAGCAGCAAAAAAAAAAGAGCTCAGATAAAATTTGAATTGTATTTATAGTAAATGAAGGGCAGGTAAGGGTTGTTGTGAACTCTGTCCCCATGAAGTTATTTCAGAACGAGGCCACCACATGAGAATCCCTTTGGTGATTACATCTTCCGCTTGTTTTAGAAGGAAAGAACACAAAAATCGGGAAAAAGCGGCGCTCACAAAATTAAATGCATGTGGGAAACGTGAAAGGAGGAGACTGAAGAGCAAACAGGGTATTCCAACAATCCCCTAATTGCCCAGAGCCATCCACAACCAAACACGAATCCCAGATTTGGTCCCAGCTCTTCGGTCGGTCGGGGTTTTATGGGTTATTCCAACCATCACAAGCCACGTAATTAACCCAGAAAACACAACTAGCAGATTCCAAGGATATTGTTTCACTGTCTGCTCGTTTATGAGGTGGAACAGTAAATTTTCTCCGATTTCCCAAATCCACTACTGGTATTTACCAGGAGAAGATGAAAGAAGTTCAGCCACTAAGCACAGAAGTCAAGATTTCCTTAAAATGACTGAATTGCAAATATTTTCCTCTTGGGATCCCCTTTGGGAGACACCTTAAAGGGGATGTGTTTTCGGAATGTGTCGAGCGTTTAATTGCTCAAATAATTTTGGTTGCCCTTGGCACTGGAAATGATGAGTCACTTGTGAAATCTTGGCCCACTCTGCAAAACCTCCTCCAAAACCTGCCTAAGGCTGTTTGCAGAAGGGAAGGAGAAGAGCAGGGGAGGTAACCAAGATTTAAAACATGAGCATCCTTTTGGGGCACCCTCTTTGGAGGCCAGGCAGGCTCAGACAGGGGGGTTGGTGATGGTGAGAGGGGAGGGGTTTCCATCCTCTCCTGTGGTCCTTTGTCCACACTCTGCCCCTGCAGCAGCTGATGGTTCCCTGCTGATCTAAAACCATCACTCACATGCCAATAAATCATCTCATCCCACCCCTGCCGTGGGCAGGGACACCTCCCACCAGCCCAGGGTGCTCCAGCCTGGCCTTGGACACTCCCAGGGATCCAGGGGCAGCCAC
>JAXCLP010000166.1:1530553-1549107 GCA_035584035.1 Lepidocolaptes lacrymiger
ATTCCCTGTGTCCTGTCCCTCCATGCCTTGTCCCCAGTCCCTCTCCAGCTCTCCTGGAGCCCCTTTGGGCACTGGAAAGGGCTCTCAGTTCTCCCTGGATCCTTCCCTTCTCCAGGTGAGCACCCCCAGCTCTCCCAGCCTGTGTGATTTATGCAGAGAGCTGACAGCCAGCCTTCAACAAATAAAAACCCCAAACTGATTCTTGAGGTCCCCCTCATGTGCAGGAGAAACCTTTCCAAAGGGACCCCCATGCCTTTGGAGCCCATGCTCCATCTCCACTGAGCCCCCCATCCCACCTCGCCGAAACCCCGGACAGGAGGCAGCAGCTTCCCCCAGCAGCCAATCCATTCCCCTAAACCCAGGGAGGAGAATGAAACCCGCTGAAATATGGGATCAAAGGCCAAGGGTGGGTTTCCCTGGAAACCATGGCACTGTGCGTGCTGGCTGTTGTCATCCCCGAGCGCTGCCCGTGCTATTCCGGCTGCTCTTCCAGGGGAAACATGGAATTTGCACCAGCACTGCCCCTCCAGCCCCACATCAGGGCCAATATGCCTTCAATAATTTCCTATTAAAGGGATAACAAAGGTTGGGGGTGTTTTTTCATCTTTCCCTCTCTTTTGTCTTAATAAAGACGCCGCCGTGCATTCCCATAAATATCTTGGCCCTCGTGATATGTCCTTGGCTCTTGCCAATCTCGGGGAGAAAATAAGTGACCTCAGCGGAGCTGGGATGATAAGGTTGGGATTTATCAGGAGAAACTCCTACGAGGCTGATTTTCAGTTTTCCTGCGGGGTTATAAATCAACTGGCAGTGGGGATGGTTCATCCATCGTGATGGATCTTAGCGCTGCTGTCAGCACGGGAAGGACATCCGAGCGGGGAGATTTGTGGGGCTCTGCCTCCTGCCCTGCCAAGGAGCCAGTCGTGTCATCCCTCATGGAAATGTTAGCACGCAGTGGGAATATCTGGGGGGGAAAAGGGGGTTTGGCTCACGGTGATAAATCGTTTAGACAGAGGTTCGTATTGTCAAGTCAGAATTCGCAGTGGTTTTATCTCCGGGTGTGTAAATGGCAAGGGAATCTCAGGGCTTTTTACACCCCATTCTTTAAACAAGACAAACTATTTGTAGGGGCCGAGGGAGGGAAGGAGCAGGAGTGAAAAGGGGATGGACTTCCCAGCACAGCCTCAGCAGGGTTTTTAATGCTCAGGGACACCTTATTGCCCCCCTTAAATGAGGAGACACAGCTCCTGAAGCAGCAGCAGCCAAGCAGACATACGGGAGGTGCTTCTGCAACCTCTGCTCTATTAAACCCGCTGTGTGCACCGGCTCATCTCCCTTCAGTGGAAAAGAAAGGTGATTTTTCCTGTATTGTGGAGATAAAGGACTGCCTGAGGCCCAGGGATGTGCTCTAATAACAAGCAGCCCCAGCCCCACACACGGTGAGAGCTGTGGCCGCCTGCTAAAGGATGGAAAATGAAGATAAAACTATGTAAACATTAAGCAATGGATTAAAATATTGCCACATTTTATGAGAAAGCACATAAATATCTTCCAGAAGTCCTCCCAAGCTGCTCTGTTCTCCCTGTTTTGCCTCTTAGCTCTCCCCCCTGACCATAAAGGCAGCTGTAAAACCCACAGACAGGCTGGTTGTGGGGTGAGTGAGTTCCCTGCTATCACTTGGAAAGGCAGGAAATATTTCACATTCATTATCCATGCCTGGTCCTTCTTCATGGGGAGGAAATTTCCCGTTTCTTCTTATCCCACCCCATTTCGTGCCACGGTACAGACACTGCCTTGGGATGAGTTGCACCATCCCCTTCTAAACCCTTTGCAAAGGTTGCCCCACATTCACATTGGAGGTTGGACTTGATGACCTTGAGGGTCTTTTCCAACCTTAACCATTCCGTGATAGGGAATGATGTCCCTACTTAGTTTTATTTTCCAGCTTTTGCCTATTTTCCCTCTCTTTCAGCATGAAGAAAAGGGGACAGTTTTCCCACCCCCCAACCCCTCCACAGCCTCCCCCTGCAGAGATGAGCTCCTTCTCTAAAACAAAAGCAAAAAAAGATGATTTTCTGCAGTCTCCCACGTTGTTTCCATTCCCTTTGTCCCATGGTTTTGTCATTTTGATCTCCAGAGGGTCCCACTGTCCTCGGCATCCCTTGCTGGTTCCCTGCTCTGCAGGCACCAGAGCTCGGCAAAACGTGTCCCAGGAGACTTTCTGCTCCTCACATTTGGGTGTGGAAGCCTGAAGGTGACCTCCTCAAGCTCTAACCCTCTTCATGCACATCATTCCTGCTTCCCTGGGCAGCTCCTCTAAGCCAGTGGAGTGAAGGTGGTCATGGCTGTAGAAGCTCCAGAGATGGTTTCCTGGGACACTGTCACGGCTCAGCATTCCTCCTTGGATGGGGGAAGTCCTTTCATCACCCTTGGAAATGCTCCAGGGCTTAGGCAGGGGGGTTGATGCAGAGTTCATCCCTCCAGCCCCAAGGGGTAGGGAGCAAGAGGGGTAAAATAACCATGTTGGGGACATTAACAGCCCAAATTGTGGCACTGAGGAGCTTCTGGCCCCTTTACACCCCCCATTGCCCCACCAGTGGTGCTGAGCAGCTTTGGTGTCCCCCAAACCAAGCACTCAGAGCTATGGGGTGCTGGATTTTACTGGGGGTCACTGGAAAACTGCTGATGGCAAAGGAAACACCAAGACTGGCACAGAAAGAGGCTCATATCCCATGTTTTTTGTGTAGGGGAGGAGTTGTGCTCAGCCAAACCCCCATGAGGTGCCCCTGCATTCAACAGGATCTGGGTCCTGACCCTTTGGGGGACACGGCAAAGCCCTTCCAGAGAGCAGGGAGTGCTCCTGGTGCAGGGGGGACAGGGACACCCCCCGAGGCCAGCTCTGTTTCCATAGGCATGGATGAAGGAGACGGTCCTGGAAGACAAAATCTGCCTGTAATTGCCTCGTCCCCTCTCTCATCTCTGCCTGTTCCCTTTCATGCCTCCTGTGTTGTCTTGTCACACTGCCCACCCTCCCTCGCTCCTTACATCTCCCCAGGTTCGGTTCCCTCGCCTTTTTATCCCCATTTCAAATGCCCCAAGGGGTTGGACTCCTGTTTCTCCATGCCTCTTGCTTCCCTCAATGCCTTCCCCTGGGAATAACATCAGCATCTCCTCTTTCATTCTCTTCTGAGCTGAGTTAAAAGAAACAGGACGTTCAACCCACACAAAGCCACCAGCACCCCGATTTCTCTTTGATCTTGCCATCAGCGACTCGTAATAGGACCAGAATCAAAACAATCCAGAAATCTGGCGCAGCGACAGCTTGGAAGGAAGAGTTGAAAGGAAAATTTCCAGGATTTTCTTTTATTCTTTATTTAAAAATGGAGGTTTTGATAAAAATTCCCCTTCGTGACAATGCCCCATCATTTCCCAGTTCCTTGTGGCGACAGAGCTGCACGTTGGGAAGGAAAAAGGGGGAAGAAAATGTTGAGCTTTGTTTTTCCCATCGTGCATAAAACCCAATCAGCCTCTCAGTGGTGCAGGGACACCTCCCACTAACCCAGGGTACTCCAAGGGAATCCAACCTGCCCTTGGACACTTCCAGGGATGAGACAGCCACAGTTTCTCTGTGAAACCTGTGAAATTCCTCTGACCTCACCATTAAAACCATGACAATGCTCTTTCTAGTTCTGTTTCACCCATAAATCCCTGGAAGAGGCTACCTTTGTAGCCACCTGGGTCAGGCATCTCTTTGATTCCCTCTGTAATTACTGGGTATTTTCTCGGCGCAATCAAGACTTTATCAGCAGTGGGTGCCCCCGCGCAGAAAAGTAGATATTAAAGGGCATTGCGTTACAAAAATCAGCATAATGGTTTTTATTTCCAGCCCAAATAAATGCTGGTCCGTGTGCCTGCGAGGTGTGTGTATTTAACAGTGCACACATCACCTTAATTAGAGCATTGCTGCTCTCACCAGCAGAAACTAGGCTAGGTCATGGACTCCCCAGCAACCATTAACTTTTCATTTTCATTTAAAACACGGCGCTTTGTAATAAGGAAACTAGATAACGATCAAAAGCCCAGCTCTTCTTTCAATAAAAGGTCTTTTGTTTTAATTCTAACAGCTCTCTCATGGGGGAAGAGCTGGGTGCACCCACCAAACTTCATGTCCCATCTTCTTCCACCTCCTCGTTTTTGGGGTGTTTGGGGCACCCTGCACTCCCACAAAGCCAGAAATCACTGCCACACCACAATAATATGTTTTTTCTATAGAAATAGATCCCCCAGGACACACACAGAGTCCAGCCCTGATTTGTGCAGACACATCTCCATCTCCATCCTGAATCCTAAGCCAGGTTATCTTTTTTGGTGCTCCAGAACCCTGAGCAGAAGAACCACTCCTGTATTTATGACAGATCTGTTCATTCGGGGCTGATGCCACACCCAGCGAGAGCAAAAGAGACAAGGCAAACTCCAAAAAGATTTATCCCATTGCTCCGACCTCATTCCATGCTTTTCCAGCTGTAAAAACCACCTGCCAGTTGCTGCCTGGTTGCAATGGGATTTCCAAAGCTCTAATCTCTCACTCAGCTCCCCACATTGCCAGAGAGACACCTGGGCAGGGTTTGACCCTCAGCAAGGATTAAATACAGAGACCCCAATAACGAACCTATTCCTGCTCACTGACCCTAACCCACATTTTGCTGTGGGAGTGATGGATCAACACAAGGTATATTTGATGTTGGTGTGTCCTGTTGGGCACATCTGGGCATCTTGCTGTCTCTGCTGCTCCACAATCCACAACCTCTCGTGCCACTTGCCAAGGGAGGGGATTGTCCCACTCTGTTCTGCACTGGGGTGGCTTCACCTGGAATATTGTGGCAGTTTTCGGCACTGCCATATAAGAAGGACATTAAGGTCTTAGAGAGTGTCCAAAGAAGGGCAGTGAGGATGGGGAAGGGTCTGGAGGGGAAGTGTGTGAGGGCACTGAGGGCACTTGGGGTGTTCAGATGGGGAAAAGGAGACTGAGGGGAGACCTCATTGCAGGGACAACTCCCTGGGGAGGGACAGGCACTGATCTCTGCTCTGGGGACAGGGACAGCACCCAGGGAATGGCTGGAGCTGTGTCAGGGCAGGCTCAGGTGGGATCTCAGGGAAAGGTCCTTCCCCCAGAGGGTGGTGGGCACTGCCCAGGTTCCCCAGGGCAGTGGGCACAGCCCCAAGGCTGCCAGAGCTCCAGGAGGGTTTGGATGATGCTCTGGGGCACAGGGGGTGACTCCTGGGGTGAGGGTTGGACTGATGATCCCTGTGGGTCCCTCCCACCTCAGCCCATCCTGACTATGATTATGAGTTTTCCCCGATGAAATCCCAAAGCCTGTACCATTGTGTCCCCCTCCCCTGCTCTCCTGCCACCTCTGTGACACCGAGGGACCACAAAGGGCTCTGCCTCTCCCATCACCCACCCCCCATCCCGTGCCCCCTCAGCTGCCAGAGCTGCTGGAGGTGTCTCTTGCTGTTTTCCCCCTCGCTTGCCTGGCAGACACACATGGAACTAACTAAATGTCCACTCCCATTATCTGCTCCAGCTGTCACTGGGGCTGGGCTTGCAGCTCCTCTGGGGAGCTCCAGCTTGTAAAACCTCATTTTACGAGCCAAAGCCTCGTCCCAGTTTAGCCCCTGTCATCACCAGACACTGCTCCAGGACTCAGGGACTCCCTCAGGGCTGCCCCACTGTCCAAACTCCTCCAGAGCCTCGTAGAATCATGGAATGGGTTGGGTTGGAAGGGACCTTTAAGGATGTGATGTCCCTGTGGATGGGGTTTGCCCTGGGGACAAGGGACAGGACGTTCCTGGTCACTCTCAGGGCAGGTGGAGGTGACCTCATTGTCCATTATCATCCATGGAAAATAAAGAGGGACTCTGGACAGGGGATGGAGGGACAGGACACAGGGAATGGCTTCCCACTGCCAGAGGGCAGGGATGGGTGGGATATTGGGAAGGAATTGCTGGCTGGGAGGGTGGGCAGGGACTGGGATGGAATTCCCAGAGAAGCTGTGGCTGCCCCTGGATCCCTGGGAGTGGATGAAAAATCCAGGATTTGGAGCACTTTTAACCCCTCCCCAGCAGTTTGTTTGGTGGAAGGACAGAGGGATGGTGAGCAGGAAGGCAAGGGAAGCTCTGGATGAGCCCCAGTTGGGCTGAAGAGGTGGGGAAGAACCTCTCCTTCCTGGTGATGGATGCACAGCTCCCTCCTGCAGCACCTGGGCTGGCCGGTGATGGATTAGCAGAGCATTAACCTTGTCATCTCCAAGAGGTCAGCCTGGCGATTTTATCACATTTTAATCCGTATTTTTATCATCCCAAACCCCTTCCTAAGGGGAGATGGGCACGCTGGGGCCGGGTGGGAGGCATGCAGAGGTTTGAGGAAGATTCTTTGAATGCTTGCCTTTTCTGAGCTCTGTGTTTTGGGGGTGGGATGGCCATTTCCCAAGATTTCTGTCACCAGATTAGTGAGCTCCCTTGACTGATGGCTGTGAATTCCCCAGGGGGCACAGCAGGTTTAAGGGAACAGTAAATTTTTAAGGCTGTTCGACCCAAAAGGATGAATTTCTGCCCAAAGCCACGAGGAGATTTCTGTGCCCATCTCACAGGTTTAGTTTGGGGTTTGTGAGTACATCCATCGTTTCTGCTTTATTCCCTGTCTTACTTAGAGTGGGTGATGAGCTGTGAATACCCAAATTAGGTCGTTATTAATTAAGTAAAACCCATTTTTCCTTAGCACATATCATGAGCCCAAACTTGCAGGCACCTGGAGAGGCTCCTGAAAGCACCAAACACCAAATTTCCCCTGAAATCCAAGCAAATCTGCCTTTCTTGCCTCCATCTTCCCCAGGGAGCTTTCCCATTTCCACCTCTGTTTTCCAGCCCTGTGCTGGATTTTGGTTGTTCCATCAGGCCTGGACTGAGCAGTTTTCTCACATTTCTAACATCCTGACATGATGCTCGGGTGGAAGGATGTTGTTTCAGTTATTTACATCCTTTTTTAACCTGATTGTGTTGCCTGGAAGGGATAGTTGTGATCTCAGGTCTGGCTTTGGGCCAGGAATAGAATAATGGAATAATTTGGGTTGGAAAAGCCCTCTAAGATCATCGAGTCCAACCACCAGCACTGCCAAGGCCACCACTAACCCTTGTCCCCAAGTGCCACATCCATGTGGTTTTTACATCCCACCAGGGATGAGGACTCCATCCCTGCCCTGAGAAGCTTCTTCTAGGGCTGGACAACCCTTTCCATGGAGGAATTTCCCCTAATCTCCAACCTAAGGAAGCAGCTAAAATGGGATTACCCCAGTGGATGGGGATCATTTAACTGGTCAGACTGGGCAAGGGTTGCTCTGCTTGCCTGGAACGATTCAGGGGCACAGCAAGATTGAATCCAGGAAACCATCACGTCCCAGCTGCATTTCTGCCTCTTTTTCTTCCTACGAAGAACAGCAAATCAGGAAAGAATTTTGGAGATTACGAGATGACAAACTGAAATATGGTGTCTCAGAAATTTCTCTGAGGAAAGACCCGAGCCTAAACAGAGGAGACATTTTTTAACGATAAGATTCAAATATTTTGGCAGAAAATCCTGAGTTCTCAACAAGTCAGCTGCGACTGCATCCAAGAATTTCAGCTTTTGATTTATCAGAGGATACAGGGCAAGCTTTAAATAATTCTCTGCATTCCCGACAGGCAGCAATTCCAATTGATAAACGCCCACCTGGAGATCAAATTGGATATATGAGTGTAAAGAGAAACCCATAAATATTTCGTAGGTGAGATGTTCATGGTGCTCCCATGAAGTTCGGGTTTTAGTGGGGTTTTTTCACCTGGAACAGCCACTCCCAAAAGGGCCAAATACGACCCTGGTGTTCTGATGAAAGAAGCGGATTAAAAACGTGAAGAAATCAAATTTTAAGACCGAAAGCAGGAAAAGAGGGAGCATCTCAGCCCTGGGGGAGGAGAGAGGTCCCAGCCTAAGCTGCTGAAGGTGTGTTGGAGGCTCTTTAGTGCTCATTGCTTTTTCTGCTGGGGCTTCCCATCTGAATTACAAAGTGCACGGAGCTGAAATTCCCTAAATCCCTAATTCCCAGTGTCACCAGTGCTGGTGGGACATTCCCAGTCCAGTCCAGCATAAAGAAGGCACTGGATGCCTCAGATGGTGCTTTGTGGGCGCTGATTTCAAAGCACAGAGTGATTTTTTTCATGCCTTTGGCAACGGGCGGAAAAATGGGGCCAATCTATTCCACCTTGGAAAGTTGAGGCATTTTGAGATTAAACCAATTTCTCGAGCCCAGGGAGGAGATTTGTTGGGATAATGATGCCCCCAGATGCATTTACCTCTTGGGACCAAATTCTCTGGGATTTAGGGCATCCTCTTGCCCGGAGCAGAGCTCTGTACGTGGAATTTCACGACTGCAACCTCTCTCCATTCTGTGGAGAAAAGAGGATTTCACCCTCCCAGCAGCTAAATCCACCTCCAGGGCCAAAGACACCACCAGCTTCTCATCCCAGACGGAATTATCTTGGATAACCACATTGAACCCACTTTGTTTCAGTTCAAACATCGCTGAGGGAAAAATGCGTGGATGCAGGGGAGGTATTTACATAGTGTTTATTTTTAGATTTAATCTAATACAGAAACAGGAACCCAACAAAAATAAAAAATCAAGCAAGGGGAAGGGTGCAGATGCATTTGTGAGACGTGCCTGGACCTGCTGCTCCCCTTAATAAGATTTAGAGAGATCAATATGTTGATAAAAGAGTCTCTGGCCTTGACTGGAATAAATATTCCGAGGGGAAAGCGGGGCAAGGATGGATGTGGGCTTTGCAAGCTGCAGAACTGGGAGGAATCTCCGTTCTGGGATGGAAATGGAGCTTTCAGTCAGTGAAAACCCAACATATTTAGGAATTTCTTGTCCTTGGGGTGGTGAGAAATTTCCAATTCCCTCTGCCTGAGGCAGAATTTGCTCCTGCGAAGGGACTATTCTCATTTCTTGGGGTGTGATATGAGAGAACTCAGGATCAGATGCCTCTGATCAGTCTTCACCAGGCTTCAGCCTTTGCCTGGTGTGGGCTGGGAAGGTGAAACACCAGAAAGGGGTTGGTGTTCCCCAAAAACGTGCCAGGAGCTTCCAGTGCCAAGATATCCTGTCAGCGGCGACAGCAACTGAGAGCTGAATCCAACCCAGCAAGCAACACCCCTCTTGGATGCTCGGCACTGTTCTTTGTCGAGCGTGTACACTTGGAAAATACTTCCCAAAATATTTACTTGCAAACATTTGAAACTCTGCTACAGCTCTTTATAAAAAAAAGGGGGAAAAAAAGGAGCTAAATTTATCCCTCGGCTGTTGTTTTGCAGCACAGATGACTCAGGGTTTGGGAGTTTGTAAGAGCTGAGTCTGCACTGCTGCAAGGTGGTTTTCCATGGACACTTTGCCATTCCCCATCCCTCTGCTCCTACTGGAGGTGCAAATGTCATTGAGGGTGGCTGAAAATGGGATTTTTCCGGTGATTTTGAATCCTTGGAAGTGCAAATGTATCCCTGGGAACGCTCATGGTTGGGTTGGACAGGGGTCTGAGAACCTGAAGCTGTCCCTGCTCATGGCAAGGGGTTGGACTGGTGGGCCTTCAGTGGTCCCAAATGGGGCTGGAAAACCCAAACCGTTCCATGATTTCATTAAAATAATTTCAGGTACAACAAGGCCATTTACAGGAAATTTGATTGAGAAACCACCACTTCTGGAATCTGGTGAAAAACAGGACCGGAGGAGGGTGTTGCACATTCATTATTATTGTGGGCTGGGTTGTGAAATCCAGATTTTGATGCTGGAAAATCGAGGTTGAGCCCCAGACAGAGCAATGTCTGTGCCTCTCACCCTGTGCCTGCCCTGGGAGAAATAATTGCTCTCACAAGAGAATTGAGCAGCTCACAAAACAGGCTGGAGAGTTTCTGGAAATGCTGGGGCAAAAAAAGACATTCCATGTGGGCATGGGGGGGTTTGATCCTCACAGTGGTTTTGGGTTGCTTTTTGCCAAGCTGAAAGGAATAATCGTAAAAAATAATAGGCAGAAGAGCTGAGGTGGCACTTCCCTGTCAGACCAAGAGAACCTCAGCACTGGAGGTTAAAAAGCAGGGGGATGAAGGTCCAAAAAGTCTCTGTGAGGAGCACGAGGGATCTGCTTTGGTGGAAAGGAAGTCTGTTTGAACATGAAGTCCCTGGGCACCTCTTAGGGCATCGTTCTCGCCCACATCCTCAAAGAGGGCATGGAAGGGGGGAAGGAACACATGGAGGGCCTGGAGAAGCTGTGGCTGCCCCTGGATCCCTGGGAGTGTCCAAGGGCAGGTTGGACAGGGCTTGGAGTAACCTCAGCTGGTGGAAGGGGGTGGAAATGGATGAGCTTTAAGTTCCCTTCCAACCCAAACCATTCCGGGATTCTGTGATGATTCGATCCCATCACACCGTGCAAGGTCACGACCCACCCCTGGTTCAGCCTCCTGGCAGAAAACGAGTGAAACTTCATTTTTCCTTGAGTCAGAGCCCACACCTGCAAGTGATCAGGAGAGAAAACTCAACCCAGGCCCTGCTGCCCAAACCCAACATCTGAACCTCAACCCATCTGCAATCCGTGGCTTCGGTGCCTTCGGATCTTCTGTAACAAAAACTGGGGGGAGGAAGAACAAATAAACTATTTGAGAGGCAAGTCTGGGGTCACTGGAGGAGCTGCCACACTTGGGTTGCTCCAACATGTTGCTGCAACGTGTGTTTTTGGTCCTACATGGAGGAGTCCAGAGGATGGGTCGAGGTACTTTGCCAGGAGAGATGGATCCCTCCGTTTCTAATTGCACCCAAATCCAGCCTAAAGTCCAGCAGAACTTACAAAACCACAGCTATCAAAGGGACAGAAGGAGGTGGGAAACATCTAGAGAAGGAATTTAGTTTGTCAAAAGGACGTGGCACGGAGAAATCTGTGCATTGTCCACAGCCCGGTGTGTGGCCAAGGGTGAGCACCAGGTCAACTGGGAAACTCCACAGGGCTTTTATCCCACCAGTCCTTTTCCAGATCATCCTTTCCCATCTGGAAGTGGCCTTTGGGACAGTGGGGTCAGTGACAGAGCCTGATGGCCCTCCCCTTGTGGTGACACCACACAGTGTCAAGGTGACAACCTCCCATGGCAAGAGCCACCTCCAGGGAGGGAATAGTGGAAACCTCCTGGATTTTACTGCTCTCACATCCATCAACTTTAATCAACTTTATGGAGGATTTTCCCCCTTTATTCTCTCCCCTAGATGAGTCCATGTCCCACCACTGCTCCTGTCTCCAGGTGCCACCTGTGAGCCATGACCATTGTCATCCTCGGGAGGAATTTGTGTCATTCCTTGAAAACCCCACAGTTGTACCCTCGTGGTGTTTCCTTCTGGTCCAGGAGAGCTTCAAATACCTCCACGTGACTCTGCCTGCCCCAGCCCAGTGCCACCAGCCCAGTGCCACCAGCCCAGTGCCACCAGCCCACAGCCCTGTCTTCTTCTCATGCTCTACATGAAAAACACCCTTCCACAACCCCCTTGAAAACACCCGAGCGATGTCCAACATTTCACTGTTCTGTTTGGGATTGTTTTCTCCCTCACATATGGTAATAGTTTTTCCATTAAAAAAAAGGATGTCAGTGACATTTTTCTGCAGAAAAAAAAAGAAAAATATGGGGAAGTTCTCTTTTTTTTTTTGGAAAGCAAACAATGCTTTCCAAACTCTTATTTGAAGACCTGTCATTGCTCGTGTAAATCTGAAAATATTTGGCTTCATTTCAAGCGCAATGAAAACAGTGCTCGAAACATCCAGATTTACAGTCAAACAGACATTCCAGCCTTCAGACGGCTCTGAATCCTTAGAAACACTTGGGACAATCCACCCCAGGGACACACCAAGCAGCTGTTTTGCCATTTTGGTGGCAAAACAAGGGGAAATTTTGGACGTCTCTTTGCTCCTGGGGTTTGTTGTGTGTGTGCAACCAACTGATTCATCAAATCCAGCAGGATCTTGGATCCCCAACTCCCTGGTGACTCTGGGATGTGAATGCAGAGGGAAATCTCTCCTCAGCATTTAACTTGGGCCACCAAACACTTGGAGTGTTTTAGGGAAGGGTCATTTCCACAGTGGGATTTCAATGGGTCTCAGAAGACTTCACTCAACGTCCACCTGGCTGTGATAGATCCCACCAGTTCAGAAGCCTCCTGGTTCAGAAATTCCCCTCAAATTTCTCCAAAAACAAGAGACAAAGGGCCCTCTGCTGCCTTGGCCACATCCATATGTGCCACATGGCTCCCGCGTTCCCCTAATTAACTTAATTTGACAAACCGCAACGAGCAACAGGCGCGGTTGTCTCGGAACCCGCGCGGTGACGACTCCCCAAACCATCAACATGACAGGAGAGCTGTGTCTAATTAACACTTCCTTAATACCTCAACAAATAACAAACCTGCTGTTGGGGGGGGGGAAAAAAATAGTTTCACACTTCCTTATCAAATTAGGGCGAAATCGCTCCTAATGAGCTAAAATCAATTAGTGCGACACCCAAATGAATGTATTTATGCTGTCAGCAAGAGCTATTTGCATAACAGTTTGCAAGGGCAGGGGAGATGCTGGAGCTGCTAATGAGGAGCTGCTGCAGGAAGGTGCTACCAGAGAGGAAAGTGTTTGATCCAACCTCCATTTGTTGGAATTATTTTATCCAACCAGCTGGGAGCATCACAGGGGATCCTGCTGGGTTTGGGATCCCCCAAATCCCCCAAAATTCTGGGTAAATGTGGTCTGAGGGTGCATCTTCCTGCAGTCAGAAGAGGAATGATGACTGGGATGAGCTTCTTGGTGTCACCTCCCTACGTGTCACGGTGCTGATGGAGGATCTGGTTGTTCCCTCATTCACCCAGAAAAGTTAAAAAATAAAAAAAAGCCTCTTGAGGGAAAAAATAAACAGCTGAAAATGGTGCCCGACGAGACAAAATGCCCCCGTGAAAATCAGTCTTTGTTTTCTCTTGTTAAAAGCTTTAATCCAATTATAGGACTGGGGCATGAACAAACAGAACAGAGACAGACAGCAACTGATTTTAATCATATTCCTTTATTTTATAGCTATTTAAAACATCTCTTTGCTGTTCTGTGTGTACAGATGTATTCTTGACCTTGGGCTTTGTTGCTTCAAAGCTGTCCTTGTTCCCTACGTGTCCGTGTGTTTCTGACTTCCCATCTCAATGCCGTTGTATTTATGGAATAATAGAATTCCAGAGTGGTTTGGCTTGGAAAGGACCTTAAAACCCATCTAATTCCACCCCTTACCATGGGCAAGGACACCTTCCAGCAGCCCAGGCTGCTCCAAACCCCGTCCAACCTGGCCTTGGACACTGCAGGGATGGGGCAGCCACAGCTTCCCTGGCCAGCAATAAATATATAAATACATTTATAAGAGGAAGAGAGACTGAAATAACTGCACACAAAGCTGAAATCTTTATTAAGGAAATTACTCGTGGCAAATTGTGTCATCTCCTGAAATTAAACTGTCAGGTGGCAATAGCTGGAGGGATAAATAAATCAACATCCTGTGGCTTTTCCTATCAGAAGGATGCCCGAGCGGTAAAGGAGTCCAAAAATATCAGTGCCAAGAGAAACACACAGAGGGAAAGACCAGAAGGAGAGTTGGGGTGAGGGTGTTTTGGGAGGGGAAGGTGGAAGGTGGCACATTTGGCCGGGCAGAGCAAGGGTAGGGAAGGGACTTGGTTGGTCTAAGCCCTTCTGGTCTTCTGCTGAAAGGTTTTGGGGATGGGCATGGGGGAAGGTGGGCTCTGATAAGCTCTGATCAGACTGAGAATGGGCACAGGGAGCTCTGATGCCACATGGAATGGGAAAGGGGAGCTCTGATGCCACATGGAATGGGCACATGGAGCTCTGATGCCACATGGGATGGGCATGGGGAGCTCTGATGCCACATGGAATGGGCACATGGAGCTCTGATGCCACTTGGTATGGGAAAGAGGAGCTCTGGTGCCACATGGGATGGGAAAGGGGAGATCTGATGCCACATGGGATGGGAAAAGGGAGCTCTGGTGCCACATGGGATGAGAAAGAGGAGCTCTGATGCCACATGGAATGGGCACAGGAAGCTCTGATGCCACATGGGATGGGAAAGGGGAGTTCTGATGCCACATGGAATGGGCACGGGGAGCTCTGATGCCACATGGGATGGGAAAGGGGAGCTCTGGTGCCACATGGAATGGGCACAAGGAGCTCTGATGCCACACGGGATGGGCACAGGGGAGCTCTGATGTCACATGGGAAAGGAAGAACCAGGTCCATCCCGAATTCCTTTCAGGATGCACTTACAGGTACCAACAGCTCTGACATCCAAGCATTTTCCCTTTAAAATAGAAATGGCCAATTCTACAGCTCAGGAAAACCCCAGTCAACAGAGGCAGAGCATTTCCCTCACCAAATAAACCCCATTTTACAGGCAGAGCATTTCCCTCACCAAATAAACCCCATTTTTCCCGTGTGTGGGCAGGGTGATGCTCTGAGGTGATTCCCAGCTGGGAATCACATCCTGCTGTGTTTTCCTTGGACAATAATAACAGCGTTCATCCAAAGCTGGATTTCCCACCCTCCCAGGATCTCTCCTGGCTGCTCTTTCCATTGCAGTCAGTCCATTAAAAGGTGTGTGCACTGGGGAGGGTTTCCATCTCGAAAGAAAGGAAGGAAACAGCCCCATTTATTTCACATCCTTGGAAAACATTCATAACAAACATGAAATGATTTTAGAATTAGAGGAAGGTGTCCCTACCCGTGGTGGGGAGGGTGGACAAGATGACCTTAAAGGCCCCTTTCAACCCAAACACCCATGACAGGGAGGGTGCACTGGGTGGTCTTTAAAAGGTCCCTTCCCACCCAAACTATTCCATGACTCTAAAACCACTTTGGGTGTCACGCCAGAGAAATGTCTCCAAGAATTTCCTCTTGAAAGCCTTTCAGGGATATACTTTTTACTGATAATTTTTACTTATTTTCTGTCATTTCCTCAGCCAACGGAGCAAAGAGTTCACTTTAGGCACTGTGGGGTTTCCAGGAGGGTGGGATGTGCCTGGGACCAGCAAGCTCCAGGCATTCCCAACGTGCTGGCATTGCATCCTCTCCATTTAAAATATCTTCACGCATTCCCAGACATCCAAAATCACCCTTTGGTGCCCCCCAGCAATTCCAGCTGCTCTGGGAACCCCACCAGGACACAATAGGACTCACATCAATGCCATTAATCACACAGGTAATGGGAAGAGTGGGTTTAAGTCCCTGGCTCTCACCCAGCAAGGCAGGGGAGGAAAAAATCCCATCATATTTTAGCTTTCTGCTCTAGATATGCTTTTCTGGGGTCTCAGGCATCAATCTGCCCCTTATCTTGGCTTTTTATCTTGCAGCCACGGCAGAAAGCATTTACTAATGCAACAAATGCACTTAAACAGACTCGCTGGCTTTCTGGAGAAAACAAAGGCGTTGTCAGGGCTTGGTGGTTATTGGCAGGAGGAATTTTTGGGACAGGGAGGGTTGTACCTGTGGCTGGCACTTTTTGGCCACAGTGCAGGCATCAGAACAGCCACTCTGGGGAAGGGGGACATCCCAGGCCATCAAAATTCTGAGGACTCATGGCCAAGCATGGAAATTCCCTGAGTCACTACAGACAAAATATCCAGGTGGAAAAGGAGCCAGTACTTGAAAGGGCATTGTAAGAAAGGCGGGGCCAAAGGTTTTAGCAGGGCCTGCTGTGACAGCACAAGGGTGAATGATTTTAAACTGGGAGATTAAAATTTAGGCTGATTTAGATTCGATCTAAGGAGATTTTACAGGGAGAGTGGGCAGGGACTGGCACAGGTTGGGCAGAGAAGCTGTGGCTGCCCCTGGATCTCTGGGAGTGTCCCAGGCCACGTTGGAGCCGCCTGGGACAGTGGAAGATGTCCCTGCCCAGGGCATAAGGGTTGGAATGAGATGGCCTTTTAAGCTCCCTTCCAACCCAAAGTATTCTATGATTTATTATTATTTGTCCAAAAACCCCAAATTCAATGGTATTTTACTGTCAAATTCCATGCAAAATACAGAAAATCAGATGGAAACACATCTTTCCTCTCACATCGCTCCACGGCGTGTTGAAAGCTGTTTTCCCCCTGAAAAGAAATGTCCTCCTATTAATTCTGGGCCTAATATGTATAATTTTTACCTTATGCCCGGGTTCTTTTGGAAGATCATCTCCAATGAGGTTGCAATGTAATTCCCCAGAAAGGATGGGAGCCTGCAAGGTCAGGGTATCAGTGAGATGAGCACCTAATGAAGCAAAAAAAATATGAGTGAGAAAAGGAAAGAAAACAAATTCCTGAAGGATTGCAACCAGGATAATTCCCATCCTCACGGGCTCTGTACAAGCAGGGAGAAAATGTGGCAATGAGGTTGGAAACCCCATCAGCCTCTTCTCGGCGTCTTTTAAGCACCTGCAAATTTATTTCAATTTATACGTGGTAAAATGGGCAGGGGGCTTGTGTAAAGGAGCACCCAGGGGTGAGGAGCAGGACAAATAGCTGGCATAAAGAGGTGGATAAATAGCTGGAAAAGACAGTGCTGCTGGATGATGATGCTGAGCAGCTCCTGGGGCACAGTAATTAAAGCAGCGTTGTGTTCCTGCAGGGGCAGCTGTTCCTCAAACGAGGCGTTTCTGAGGACACATTAATGGATATCCAGTGTAATTCCTCACCTCTCCCTGCCTGAGGGGAGCACCTGGTTTCCAAGGAGGTGATGGGGACTAACAGATTTCTTTCCGCTTTTCAGGCTTTAAATAGTTCTGCAGAGCGGTGAAAACACCCCTGGAAAATAAAATCCCCCGTGCCTCGTGTCCTCCCAGTGCAGGGGGAGTCCTGCTGGGTTTGGGAAATCCTCTCAGATGTTTGGCTGGATGATGACCTGGCACCGAGCAAGGATTTGCTGGCACACACTGGAGGGGCTCACCCTGGCACTCTGCAGAAGTTTGATGCTCTCACGGGCATCCTTTGCTCAAGGGATGCTCCAGGAGGAATCCTGGACCTGGCACATCAGGCTTAGGGCACCTCCCAGGACCTAAAGGGGCTCCAAGAGAGAGATGGAGAGGGACTTTTGGTCCTGGAGTGACAGGGCAAGGGGGAATGGCTTAAAGTGGCAGAGGGCAGGGATGGGTGGGATATTGGGAAGGAATTGGTGGCTGGGAGGGTGGGCAGGGACTGGCACAGGGTGGGCAGAGAAGCTGTGGCTGCCCCTGGATCCCTGGGAGTGTCCAAGGCCAGGTTGGTGGAAGGTGTCCCTGCCCATGGTGGGGTATTGAAACAGGATGACCTTTAAGATCTCTTCCAACCCAAACCATTCTTTGATTTTATGATTCTATTCCACAACTTTAATCCCATATTCATCGTCTCACCTTTCAGTCCTTCTTATTGTTGTTCAAAAAAATCTGACTGTCCAGCCCACGATGCACAAAAACCCAATTCCCTCCTGGGATTTGGGTCAATGTCAAGCTGCCAGTGTGTGATGTGCACCAGCAGAGGGGACCACGGGCTCACCAAGGGCCCAGAATTTAATACGAGGAGGGAAAACAAACACTCCTGCAACCCTACACCCCGGTCCTGTCAGCTACAGGGGAAAGACTGTTCTCCTTCACCTCAGAAGGAAAAATGAGGCAAAGCAACCCTGGCCAGAAGGAGGGAGACGTGGAGAGCCTGAACCAAAAGTCAAATTACAATAACTAGTGCCTGTGTTTAATATTACCCACTAAAACCCATTTGCCCTCCCCACAGCCATGGGGAGAACAAAGCAGAACGTCTCTGTTGACCAGATTCCTGCTTTGCCAACCTCTTGGGACACTCCCCAAAGCTCCTTTGAGGAGCCACGGAGATCCTGCCTCTGGTTGAAATGCCACCACAAGACAAATATATCTTTTGTGCAATTGAAAGGGCAATCAGGGAGCTATTTTTTCTGATTAATGCCCGGCAAGTTGGCGGTCACAGCGGGGGACTGATGAGCCTAATCCGTCAATGTCCTTGATGGTGGGATGCCTGATTGCTCCTGAAGCCACTGGAAGTGCATAATGAGAGGGAAAGGTGCTGAGCAGGACCTGGATAATGCCGGTCCTTCTGCTCCAGTCATTTGGATGTTTGCACCTCAGCTGATGCCACATGATGGGCTCTCAGGAGGGCAGGGCTAATGGAATTAGGAGCTGGAGAGGAATCCTGTGCTTGTGGGAGAGCAGGGAGGGAATCGGGGATCTTTGGCTCTCTGTGGGAGCAGAGATGGACCTAAAGAACCTGGAAAATTAGCAGTTCTTAACAGTCTGTTCCTCACTTACCTGTGTTAGGTTTCAATCCTGTTGCATCTGGCTCATGTCATTTTATGGCACACTGATAAACAGCTATTGATTTAATCAAAATTACAGAGCCAGGACAGTGCTTGGCCCCAGG
>JAXCLP010000166.1:1584371-1595067 GCA_035584035.1 Lepidocolaptes lacrymiger
AGCAGAGATCAGAGCCTGTCCATCCCCAGGGAGTTGTCCCTGCAATGAGGTGTCCCCTCAGTCTCCTCTTCTCCAGCTGGACACCCTAAGTGCCCTCAGATGCTCCTCAAGACCCTTCCCCATCCTCATGTCCCTCCTTTGGACACACCAAGTGCCCTCAGATACTCCTCAAGACCCTTCCCCGTCCTCATGTCCCTCCTTTGGACACACCAAGTGCCCTCAGATGCTCCTCAAGACCCTTCCCCATCCTCATGTCCCTCCTTTGAACACTCCCCTGAGCCTCCCCCTGCCCTCCCATGGGCCAGGCAGTGGTGTCTATACATTACAAATATTATTTCAATTAATTCAAATCAAGTACATTAAACCAAAAATAATTAAGTTACATAAATAGATACAAGCCATTTATAAATTACTAAAAATCATTTGGCACCACCTGGGAAAAGGACATGACAAACCCTCTCCTGGCTGGAGAGCTTCAAACAGGAGCCAAGGACGAGGCTGGTCGGCTCTGTCTCTGTTTATAAAGCCTTAAAAATTATCAAAGTCATAAAAAATTATCCTCCAAATCCAAACAGGGACAGGAAAACCCCAAGAGGCCGTGGCTGCCCAGCCAGGCAGGAGCCACTGGTTTCCCCTGGCACCCCTCCAGAACACACAGGGTTGGGAATTCTTTTTCCCCACCCAGTTTGACCGAGAGATCTGCAACACCCAGATATTCCCCAAGCACCTTTGAATACCTGCAGGCTGCTATTTAATAAATATTTGGGGGTTTGTTGGTTGCTTTTCAGGGAAGATGTGCCCGGGGTGGGGACCTTCCTAATGTTTATCCCACACCAGCAGCACCAAAGCCATCAGGGGGTGTCACTGTCCTTGCTGTGATGTGCAAACAGCTCTTTTATTAAAGTGAAACCCATAAAAATAGGGAGGGGAGCAGATAATGCACCATGGGGGGCTTTAAATGCTGTTGGTTTAAGCTGATGGAGAGGGAAATGCCAGTTTTCACTGGGTTTCCCTTTGGGCAAGGTGGAATCGTGACTGGGAGCAGAAAGAAGTCAAACAAACCTCTCCCAGCCCTGTGGAAGATCTAAAAAAGGGGTTGAGGTGGGGTCTGGGGGGGAGATCCCCCAGCAAAGCCCAGCTGGGTGAGGGAGACAGGGACGTTCGTGGGTTTGGGACCAAACAGTCCTAAATTTTTGAGGTCCTCATGGCTAAACACACACAGACCTGGAGCTGGTGGTGCCCTGATGGTCCTGAGGCAAGACCAGGAGGAGCCATCAAGCTGTACAAGGACCCTGAGGAGACACATTCTGCTCCAGCATGACCCAAGTCACATGTGGTGCTCAGCATGGACATAGGATGGATTTGGACTCCCAACCAGAGGCTCTCCATCACCACAAACCCATCATCCCCTTGGCCAGAGCCCCCCAGAATGACCCCAACAACATGTGGAATTAATATCCATATCATTAAGATAACGAAGATTTGGAGGAGAGGGAGATTTGGGGCTGGTTTTTCCTCCCAAACAGCACAAGGCAGGTTTAAAAGCCCCACTATTGATTTCCAGACATTCAGCAGCCCCCAAAAAATTGGGCTTCACATCCCAAAGAGAGGAGCTCCTCACAGCTCCGCGCTAATCAGCAAGCAGTAATTAACATAAGTGATGAACATAAAGGACAACCAGAGCTCCAGAATCATTAAGGCTGTAAAGAGACCTCCAAGAACACCCAGTCCATGATAACCACATTTCAACCATCCCACAGTTTAAGTTCAAACGCCACCAGGTCCGAAATAATGGCCGGGACTCCTCCCAGGCACGACGGGACAAGAATCTGTTGGCTTTGCTCGTCCCAAAAAAGCCCCACGAAGCTTTTGTGCTGATCAAAGGCACCCAAGGCCAGGCCACGCTCCCTCTGTGGGACCTGCTGCTGATTCAGCCCATCAGCTCCCAGCCCTGTCAGCACTTGCCCAGTCATCAATTCCAAAGACAAGTGGCTGTTAGTCCTGCCGGAGAGGGTGGCAGAAGATCCTCCAGCTGCTCACACGGTGCCCCTCCTAATTGCCAAGAGCTTAATTGCCCACACCGCTTCTAATGAGAGAGAGCCGGCAATGAACACGGGGAATTTTTTTTCATATGGCTGAAACGTTTAATTATGGGCAGAGAATTAAGATGAAAAGCCCCTCTGGGTTGCAGAACGATCCACCTGCCCGTTCCACACACACACAGGTGGTGTAAAAGCAGGTATTTCTGCCTCCATGGACCTGAGCGCTCTCAGAAACCCCAAACCCTCAGGATTTCACCAACAGTTTGAGGGTCAACACACCAATTCTTTCAGGAGGGGCAAAAACACACAACACCCACCTGAGAAAACACTCCAAAAGTGATGTTTAAGGTGGTAACAGCAAAAAGCTTTTTATCACAAGCAAATATAGAATATAAAACCTGGTCAGTAATTACTGCTCAGCACACTCGTTCTCTCTGGTTTTACACCCACGCAGAAAAATAAAATCTAAATCCTTTCAAAGGAAGATGAGTTATATACATATATTTATATATATATATATGGATGGTCTTAAAACCTGCAGATATCTAACAAAAAAATCAGCTTTTGCTCCAAAAATGATCCAAAATGATGTTTTTCCTATAATGATTCTCACCAAGGGCGTGAAGACTTTTCTTCTGCTCACCATCCCCTTCCAATTCATGCCTTTCACCAAAACCACCAAACTTTGCACCAAACTCATTTTTTAGGGAGTTACTGGTGGTCCATCAGCCACTCCAGGGCCAAACCTCTGCCAACCACGGATATTTTCCCCTTGTGATTGAAGCTTTTCCAGGTTTCTTTCCCAGCTTAATGGGATGTGGCACGACACTTTGGGGCTACATCACATGGCATTTGGCTCTTTGGGGAAAGGTCTTGGGCGCTGACACAGAAATCCTGGTGAGCTCAATCTCTCCAGCTTCTCCGGCACCTTTAGGTCGGAAAGGCATCCCCGGGCCAGGATTATTCCTGCCTGCCCTTTGCCCCGACACGGCTCTATGGAAAGGAACCATTCGGGGCCCTGAGCAGAGCCCGGTTGCCCATTTGTCAGGTCTCATTAGGGTGGTGGCATCTCGCCCTCGTTGTCACCGGCGCTGGGGACAATGGAAGGTCCCCCACCCTCCAAGGAAGGACAGGGAGTCCCGGAGCAGAGGCGCTGTCGGATGTCAGAGTTCCAGTCTGGGGGAGAAGTGTTGATGGAGGAGATGGTTATTTCTAAGGATGTGTTTGCCTCTCCTGTCGCCCTCCAAGCTCAGGAGATGCCTCCTGGCTGGCCATGTCTTAAGCCCATGAGCTGGGCTGCTGCCAGCTCTGAGTTTGCAGTAAATACACCATGTCAGGAGGGGGAAAGAGTCCAAAAAAGAGACCAAAAAAGGAGTCAGGCACCAAATCTTCCCACACAAACTTGTGGCCAAAGCCAGGCATGGAGGAACTCCCAGTCCACGGGCATTTCTGTGGTTCTTCTCATGGAAATACAGTGCCCTCCACCTCCTCCCATGGGAGACACAGCATTTCCCTGCTCTCCCAACACAGTAAGAGGTTGGTGATTCTGCTGAAATCTCATCTCAGCCTTCCTCCTACATGTCCTCACTGCCTGGGCCACTCTCCAAGCACCCGTGAAGTTCCCACCTCATTTCACCTTAACATTTCCACGTCTCAGCCTCCACCTCAATTCAGCTTCCCTCAGCTGAATAAACCACAGGAGCAAGTAAAAGTCCCCTCCCAGCGGGACTCCTTGGCCCTGAAGCTGCAACCACAGCATGTCCAAGCAGCAACATCTGTGAGAAGCTGCAGAGACCTCAGCACGAGTGATTTGCTGTGGTCAGCTCCGTTGTGTCGTGCTGGGTGTTCAGCAGGGACAACTGAAGCCATGGGAGCAGCGTGACAAGGGTGAAGATCATACCCAACAGCAATTCCTCCTCCTTCACGTCCCCAACAGGACTTTCCGCAAATCAGGCGAGAATTAACTCAGTCAATTTTCCTCCTGCTTTTCTACCAGTCCACGCAAAGCTACAAGTTGGGAGTTTCCACAATATTTGGATTCTTTTGCATCTCTCCACAGGCTCAGAATCCAAGCCCAGCTCTCTGGGCATCCCTCCAGAGCTTCAGAATCCAAGCCCAGCTCTCTACCAATGTCATGACAAATGAGAAAGGCAATAGAACATTTCCCATCTGCAGGTCCCAGAAAATGATCCCAGAGACTATTTACAAACTAAATAGCTCTAATTGCAGTTTTCTCTCTTCTCCTCTATCCCTCTCAACCTTTTTCCTACCTTTTTTTTTTGGGGTCTCTTCCGTTCATTTCTTTTGGTTCCCACCAAGCACGTCAGAGAGGTTTGAGACCCAAACTGGAATTCCTGTGAACTGCCTTAAAATCCAGCCTTAAAATCCCCCTTTTTTCCCATTTAGAGGCTTTTCCTTGCAGTTTGCCCCTGGGAATGGTCCAGTGTGTCTCCTGAGAACTTGGGACATGGTGAGGAACATCCAACCTGGACCCGTAAAGGGCTTCGCTGCCTCTCCTCAATTACAGTAAGCAAGAGTAATTAAACAATCAAACACAATTAGCGCCCAAATTGCTCCCAGAAATCTAATCGCCTTGCCGCTAATTAGCGAGCCCGGAGTTCATTGAGCTAAAAGCCCACGTCCTTGGGAAGGGAAGAGAAGGGAAGGGGGGGACAATATGTTCCCTGTGCCACCGCCTTCCCTGGGATTGGACATCTCCCATTTAATCTTTCCCAGGATGGGGTTCCAAGGTTATTTCACCAGCAGCATTTTCCTTCTCTTTCCAACTTTTGAAGCTTTTCTTAGGTCTTGTACAAGTTTTCGTGAGTTTGGGGTAAAATGGCACTTCTGTTCACATGTCCTCAGGGTATTTTTGCCTCAGGTAAACACAGAGGGGAGGTGGAACAGATGAATTTCACCGGAGTATTTCAGGGAATTCATATTTGGCATAAATAATACAAAAAACTTCACCTAAAAATCAGCCAGGACATGATGAGAAAGTATAATTAGTGCAAATTAATTGTCCAGCTGAGGAGATATTCCAAGCTAGATATAACTCATTCCCATTTTACTCCACAGCGGTGCAGGGACACCACTATTTCCATTTTTAAATTACACACAATATTCCACTGAATGAGCAGAAAGATGGACGTGGACGAGCCAAGAAATCATTTCAAGACCTCTCCCCCAGGATTTGGAGTGGTGTATAACAGAGGCAGCAATCCCTGAGCTCAGTGGGGTGTGGAAAAGCAGGATTTGGCTCCGTTTGGGAATTTTGGGAGGCAGGACTGGCCCCTCCTGTGTCCCACAGCACATGGGAGGGTGGTGATGCTCTCCTAGGGAAAAGCCAAATGAGGTCCAAGTCTTGAGCGTTAATCTTGGTGAAGCTCAGTGTGGCAACAGCAACTGGGATCATCCCATCTTTCCTACTTCGATGGAAACCAAGAATCCAGAGCATTCCAGCGACCAGGGAACAGGGAAAGGACACTGCAGGGTGGGTACCAAAGACACAATTGTGTGAAATCAAACACACCAGGAGAACACATGCCATGTTTAGGACCAGAGAGCTGGCAACGATCTCACCTGCAACCAAGACGTGGAACTTGCCAAGAAAACACTTTTCTAGTCTATGTCCCACAAACAGCACTTTTAAAAGAAGGAGATGATCCAGCTGAGCTTTTTAGGAGACATTTTTATGACCTCTAGAAAACAGGGACAACCTCGAGAGCAGGAGGGGCATAAAGTGAATATTTTTGAAAGGCTCCAAGGAACAACTGCTGAGTCAGAGGTCGCTCTGGGTAAACTCCCAGCAGTTTATTTGTGCTGCAGCAACAAGGATTTCCAGGAGTAAGAAATGGCAAGGGAGGGGCGTGGGATGTTGGGGCAAACAGGTCTCCAAACAAACCTGTTGTTTTCCAAGGGGCAGGATTAGGGCTCTGGCTGGGAAAGGAGACTGTTACACGGAATAATTGGGAGAGACCGAAAGCCCCGAACCCTCACGATCACAAAAACGAGTTCTACCCAATTAACCAGCCATGCCGGGCCAAATTAAAACCCGGCTTAGTGACATCTCCCCATCTAATTGGTGAAAAGGGCATCTCCAAAGGAAAAATCCTTCTTTCCCCCCCATCCCTGCAAATCTACGCTCTACATTTTTGTCCCCAAAAAGTATTGACGAGAACCTCGTTGATTAAAGGCTGGCGAGGACGTCCCAGACGGAGCCGGGGCGCTTGTGCCTCGTGCGCCAAACTGTGCTTTAATAAAGCCAGACATCAATCTGCACCATTGTGTCCTGGCTCTCCTGGTGCCTCCCCCCGAGGGATTTGTGACAGTTCTGCTGGGACATCACCCCACACATTTGACATGCTAGATTAGGCACCGAGGCACAAACCGCTCGGCGTCCACCCCGAGCCAGCTTTGTCCGAGCTCACGGGTCAGCCCTGGGAAGCTCAGCTTGGGGAAAGGAGATTTCTTGCTAGGAACTCAAAATTTGAGCTTTTTTCCCCCTGGGGAAGAGCATTTCGTCCCCAAAAATCAACATAAAACCGATTGGGGCTTTTATTACTCCTCGCGACGGGCGAGATATTAATGAATCCCCTTGTTCTGCCATGTTTGCCCCCCAAACCATTTCACATTTGCATGGAGCAGTTAATGAACACGAGGTGGTATTTTGCCAGCCCTGGCCACGCAGAAACGAGGCTGCAGAAGGGCTCTGTTCCCTTGCCAGTTCACCCAGAGTTCAGCCAAGTTTTCTTTCCCGACCCGCACGGGAGTTCCCGTTGGCACAAGGCATGAAAAACCCAAGGAGAAGACACATAAGAGGACAACCCATCTGCTTTTGCTCCCTTCCCAAGAGGGCATCTCCCACCGGGCTGGAGAAGACACTGCAGGGATGTCAGCACGAACCCCCAGGGAAATCAGTGGGAGTTCATTGGGAATGGGTTCCCTATTCCCACCGACACCCTTTCAGCACCTCCTTAAAATGCCATGACCACCGAGGATCACACGATGGATAAGTACCTCAATCTCCTTTGGATCTTGGTAGAATAAAGTAGTTTGTGTTTGTCTGTGTCCACGGGTCAGGAGGGGCTTCCAAAACCACTTTTCTACAGCAAAAGAAATAAGGCTTTCTCATGTTCTATTTGATTATTTCTACTGCCACTCTTTGCTGTAGATCATGTATCTCGTTTGTCGCAGATCTCGTCGCACAAATCGCCGTAATTAGTTACGTTCAAACAGCCAAATTAACCTGAGTTCAGATTTTCTCTCCCGTGACACCAAAATTCAAATCCTTTCCTCAAAAAGCTCCACTCAAGTCCCTTCCGCTGCCGTCCCCGTGATTTTAGTGCAGATTTTCTGGGGTGGAACCATTAGAAAAGCTACGTATCATTAAATAAACCCAAAGGAGAACTGCCCAATTAGTGTTCGCTCTCTGGTTAATCCAGGGAGTAAACAAATCCGTAATTCATTAAGATTTTCATTAGCTTTTCCAGCAAAACAAACCCCAGCCCAACCCAAAGCAGACAACGCTCCCTCTGTTCTCCAAGACTTGCCTGTGGGATTTGAATCCAATGGACAATTAATTGCCACTTACTAGGAAAAAGTAATTTAATTCCTTTATTTTTCCAACTTGTTGGGGGGAAAAAAGGGCTAATTAAAAGAAAATTATTATCTCTGCCACCATGGGAAGGTTTAAAACACCGTCCTGGTTTTGGTCACTGCTCCTGGGGTGGTTTCAACCTTCCAGCTCACGGGTTTTGGGATATTCCCGAGGTGGAGAGCTCTGCCTGCTCCCTGGATTTTATCCATCCTTGGAATTTGGGCTGCACCTAAAGGTGCCTTCCTACAGAAAATTCCTTACCTTTGTGTAGGAAGTCACCACTAGAGAGATGGTCAAAATACTCCCCCTGCACTGAATAACTGAGTGAATTCTCATTTTAATGTTTTAATGTAAATTAACTGCAGAGAGAAAACTCCAGATGGAAATATATTTGTTCCCCCAGCCCCAGTTTCCCTGTCTAGTTAATTTTCCATCAATTTTCCCCACTAACTCTGGCCCTTTCTTGCATTTCACTTGTAATTAATCAATCCCTCCTCAATTTTGCCAAATATACACCACATAAACAATGCTCCGGGCACAACAAAATATCCTAACCAAAAATTCTGCAGTCATATTCCACAGTCAAACAGGAAAACATTCCCCTGATCGATGCATAAATTTATATGCTCCTTTTTAAAGGCAGTAAATAGATAATTAAATAACATTTATTTAAGAAATAAAATAAATTAAGACACTGAGCAGAGGCAAACACTGTTGAACTGGAATCAGTACAGGCTCAAACCCAGGTTCTCCTTCTCCTGGATTTCTCCCCAAAACAGACTCAGTCATTTGTAAGAAATATCAGAAAATTACTTTTTTATGTTGTTTGAAAGGTTTTTTTGCTTTAGTTTTTTTTTAGTTTTCTTTTGTGTCTTTTTGGTTTTGTTTGATGTGGGGTTTTTTGTGTGGTTTGTTTTGGTTTATGGTGGAGTTTACTTTCTTCTTCCAAATGTGACTTTAACCCAACAGAAATAACTCTTTTATTTGCTGGGTCTGTTCGTGGTCTCCTACAAACAACAGCAGTGCCCAAGGGGTTTCTCCCTCAAACTCTGGGGTCTTTCCCAAATAACAACATTTTAATCATGTGTTCATTTAGTCCCACAGCAGAAATAATGATCACCTGAATAAAGTGCCTAAAAATGGCCTCAGAGGAAAGAGGGGCAGGAGGACCTTTATGGGCAGGGTCATGGGATGGACCCTGAGAGTCATGGGGCCACCACCACAAGTGAACCCTGGTTTGGGCAGAAAAACCAGGACAAACGAAAATCAGGGAAGTGAAGCCCAATATCCCACCCATCCCAGTCATTCCCTGTGTCCTGTCCCTCCATGCCTTGTCCCAGGTCCCTCTCCAGCTCTCCTGGAGCCCCAAGACCCTTCCTAACCCCTTCCCTCCCCACCTTTCCACGCCCTGCCATCTCTCCCACCAATTGTTTGGATCAGTTGTGGTGCTTTAATACCATCAGTTCCCCAGCTGGTAAATATATTACAGGATATGGAATAAAATACTCAACTTCAGTAAAGTGGGAGGTCCTGCTGCTCCACCAAACCTCCGGGAGATCTGCAGGCTCCTCTGCTCCTCCTCTTATCTCTCCATCTTGGGAGGTCCAAATGCCTCCCCATCTTGGCACCAGAAAGTCCATTTTCCCAAGGTAAAGAGTGTTTATGGAGCTTCCCCAGTAATTCCAGTGTCTGCCAGCTCAGAGATGGTATCTCCAGCAGAGCAGGAGAATGCCTCAAAGTCATGCTGCGACTCATCTGCCTCGAACACTCACCCACACCAAGGCTCCAAAATGTGCCCCCCTGGTTTCAGCAGTTGCTTCATTTCCAGCCATGAATCACCTGGAATTCCACAGGCCGAGATACAGAACTTTATGATGTCACCATTGCCGTTATAAGTGCTGGAAACCAGTGATTTACTGGGTTTTTTTTCAGCAGATCTGATCTCCTGCTGAGGAATCCACGTCTGAGCTCTGAAATGTGGGCCTGCCTTGGGAATACACAGCTCTTGGTCTGCTCAATCCTCTAAAATGGACCTTTGCTGGCAGTAAACACTAAATAATGACCCTCTGAGGGCATCTCTTCCTCCAGCCTGGGGGGGAAAAGAGGCTTGGAGAAAAGACACTCCCCAACCAGAGCCACAACAAACATAAAGTATTTAAGGCAAAATAAACCCATTTTCTTCCAAATATTTAAACTGGAGCTTTGCTTTTACCTTGAGCACTGAGCCCACACCACTGCATGGCATTACATTTATTTTCTAGCCCAAAAAAAGCTCCCTGGGAATTGAGAAACCACCTCCAAAAAAAGGCTGGAAGCCCCTTTGCATTCCCCACGAGGGTCAAGATATATTTGAGAACACAACCAGGTCAGCCCACAACGTTATTTGAAAAGAAAGATCAATAAAATAAAATTAAATCAGTCCAGAATTAAATACAATGGGTTTACTCACAATAGATGAAGTTGAAAATGGGTTGGAAATTCAAAAACCTTACTGGTGTAAAGGCTACATGAGAACAAATCTAGTAAGAGAAATTCTAAATTGCTTTCCATGCCACTATTTTAATTAATTCCTCTTCTATACATCATTGAGACCTCAGGAAAAATTAAACCAAGCTTCTTACAGGGAATGATTGACTTTTCAAAAGATTTCTAGCTAAAACATAGATCACCTGACAGCATCTATAAGCATCCCCACCAGACACACATTTTGGCCCTGGATTTAATTTCCAAAATGTCTAATTATGCCACATGTCACTGGCTGGACAATGATCCAGCTCTGGAGATCCCTGGGGATGAAGGTCCAGGGCTGGCACGTGCCAGGGTGGCACTGCTGGTTGCCATTATTACCTATTGCAATGGTAGAGTTGATTATTATGGCTAATCCTGGATTATTATAATCATTCTCTACTATAATTTTATAATTCATATTGAATCATGGAATGGTTTGGGTTGGAAGGGACATTAAAGCTCATCTCATTCCATGGGCAGGGACACCTTCCATAGCCCAGGGTGCTCCAGCCTGGCCTTGGACACTCCCAGGGATCCAGGGGCAGCC
>JAXCLP010000166.1:1595167-1612504 GCA_035584035.1 Lepidocolaptes lacrymiger
CAGGGATCCAGGGGCAGCCACAGCTTCTCTGGGAATTCCATCCCAGTCCCTGCCCACCCTCCCAGCCAGCAATTCCTCCCCAATATCCCACCCAGTGGGAACCCATTCCCTGTGTCCTGTCCCTCCATCCCTTGTCCCCAATCCCTCTCCAGCCTTCATGGTGGGCATCTTATATTTTTTTCCTCCCTGGCCTTTGCCTCCCCAGGCACATTTTTCCCGAGTTCTGTCATTTCCTGCAGTGAGACCCAACACCCCGGAGCGCGGGGCTTTTACAGCCCTATAACCATCAGGAGGTGTGGAATAACTGCACTTTTACAGCCCGCTGTAAAACCCGGGCTATGATTTGGGGCCCAAGCACTTGACGCTGCACATTCCCACATTCCCAGCGGTTCCCACAGTCTGACTCCTTCCCACCGGCTGCTGGGAACACCCTGAGTTCACTGCCACCTCCCCTGCCCCAAAACTGGAGGGGCTGGGGACACTTGTTTCAGGTGTCACCTGTCTGTTCCTTGCAGGGTGGGGACACCTTGATTTTGGGGACACCTTGATTTCAGTGCCACCTCCCCTTCCCCAAAACTGGAGGGGCTGGGGACACTGTTTTAGGTATCACCTGTCTGTTCCTTGCAGGGCTGGGGACACCTTGATTTTGGGGACACCTTGATTTCAGTGCCACCTCCCCCTCCCCAAAACTGGAGGGGCTGGGGACACTTGTTTCAGGTGTCACCTGTCTGTTCCTTGCAGGGTGGGGACACCTTGATTTTAGGGACACCTTGATTTCAGTGCCATCTCCTGCTCCCCACAGGGCTGGGGACACCTTGATTTCAGTGCCACCTCCTGTTCCCCACAGGGCTGGGGACACCTGGATTTCAGTGTCACCTCCTGCTCCCCAAAACCAGTGGGGCTGGGGACAGATTTTCGCTCTCTACGGGGCAGGGGACACTTTGATTTCAGTGCCACCTCCCACTCCCCAAAGCCAGAAGGGGTTGGGGACACCCTTATTGCAGTGCCACCTCCTGCTCCCCACAGGGCTGGGGACACCTTGATTTTGGGGACACCTTGATTTCAGTGCCACCTCCTGCTCCCCACAGGGCTCGGGACAACTGGATTTTGGGGACACCTTGATTTCAGTGCCACCTCCTGCTCCCCACAGGGCTCGGGACACCTGGATTTTGGGGACACCTGGATTTCGGTGTCACCTCCTGCTCCCCAAAACCAGTGGGGCTGGGGACACCCCGATTTCAGTGACACGACCTTGCCGGGGTTGGGGACACTCCGATTTCAGTGCCACGGCCCCGCCGGGGTTGGGGACACTCCGATTTCATCGCCACGGCCCCGCCGGGGTTGGGGACACCCCGATTTCAGTGCCACGGCCCCGCCGGGGTTGGGGACACCCCGATTTCAGTGCCACAACCCCCACCGGTTGTGGCCCCGGCTCAGCATCCCCCGAGGAGGCAGAACCGGCCCCGCATCCCCGAACCCGCCCCGGCCCCGCTCCCTTCCCCGCACTCACCGTCCGTGCAGGGACACCGGGACACTGAGACGCCGGAGCTCCGGGATACTGGGATACCGGCACACCGGGATACTGGGATACCGAAGCTCCTGGATACTGGGACACCAGGACACCGGGATACTGGGATACCGGGACACCGAAGTTCCGGGATACTGGGATACCGGGATACCGGGACACCAGGACACCGGAGCTCCGGGATACCGGGATACCGGGACACCAGGACACCGGAGCTCCGGGATACTGGGACACCGGGACACCAGGACACCGGAGCTCCGGGATACTGGGACACCAGGACACCGGAGCTCCGGGATACTGGGATACCAGGACACCAGGACACCGGAGCTCCGGGATACTGGGGCACCGGGATCCCAGGTCCGAGCAGCCGTGTGTGTGCGGGCGGTGCCGGAGGAGGGGCCGGGGCGGGGAGCTCCGCTCGGACACCCCGTGCCCGCCCCCGGGGCGGTGGCACCTGCGGGCAGGGATGGGACCCCCGACCCGAACATCCCCCGAGCATCCCCCGAGCATCCCCCGGGCCGGGACCGGCATCCCTGCGGTGTCAGAGCACAGCGAGGATGCTCCGGTACCACCGGGTATTTCAAACCCGAACTGCTGGCTGAGCCAATTTTAGGTAAATCCGGGCTCTGTTGGGTTCAGCTGTGCGAGGAGATCCCTTTAAAGTGTTTAAGTTTGGGCTAAGAAGTGTCGAAATCAATCGGGACGGGTATTTTTGTAGGGATGCAAAGCGCGTTCCTTTGTTTTTGTCGCCGCGCTCTTGCCTGAGCTGGATCTTGGAAATGGATCGGGTAATTTGTGTTTTCGTGGGGTTAATGAGCGGCTGCAATGCCACATTCCCAAAGTGAAATGGTAGGGATCCGCTCGCAAACAAGTCTGCCCTCTAATTGAGTTCATCCTGCTTTATCGGAGAGATCTGGGAGGGTTTGAACTCCCTGAAAAAGCTCTGGCGTTTTTGCCTTCCTCTGCTGGGGAATGTTCGGACTTCCCATCTGCTCTCCTTAAGAGAAACCATCTGCATGGAAAAGCCTCTTCTTGGCGGATGGAGCCACCCTCAGCCTGCACCAGGAGCTCCTCAGAGGATAAGGAAGTGCCTTTTACACACTGAAAGCAGCACAATCCCGTATTTATTCCGATTTAGACATAATTGACTCCAAATTTTACCAGGCTAATTTGTGACTCCGCCGGGCACGGTGCGAAAACCACGTAATCCTCATTTGGAAATCTGTTCATCAACCAAAAAAGAGCAAGCCATTTCTCCAGAAACCATGGAGTGTCTGGAATTTGCATGGCTGAGGAGGAAAAGTAATGATTTAATTGAGAAAAGCTCGGAGTAATAATTAGTGGAAATAAGGGAGGTGGCAGGGATGCAGGAACTTCACTACACTGCACCTGAAGTCAGTGTAATATTCCTATAAAAATGGAAATGCATGCAGAGGTTCCGTGGAAGAGCCTCCCTGTCATCCTCCAGGCTACCAAAAAACTGGAGGAACAAAGGATATGTCCATGGAGAGGCAAGAGAGAAGATGCAATGATTTACAAACAAAAATAAAAAATAATGCTGTGCTCATTTCCCAGTCAGCCAAACCTTCTAATTAACACCCCGTCCCTGGAAGTGTCCAAGGCCAGGTTGGATGGGGCTTGGAGCAACCTGGGCCAGTGGAAGGTGTCTCTGCCCATGGCAGGGGGTGGCACTGGGTGGGTTTTAATGCCCCTTCCAACCCAAACCAGTCTGGGATTCTGTGATTTAGTTTGTGCAGGTTTAGAAGGAAAGGCAAAATCCAGAGTGTGGGCTGGGAAGGGTCTTCAGGACACTCTGGAGTGCAGGTCATTGAATGGACCACTCATGGAATATCCTGAGCTGGAAGGGACCCCCAAGGATCATCAGTCCAGCCCCTGGCCCTGCACAGACACCCCAACAATCCCACCCTGTCTCTGAGAGCATCACCCCAACCCTCCTGGAGCTCTGGCAGCCTTGGGGCTGTGCCCACTGCCCTGGGGAGCCTGGGCAGTGCCCACCACCCTCTGGGGGAAGGACCTTTCCCTGAGATCCCACCTGAGCCTGCCCTGACACAGCTCCAGCCATTCCCTGGGTGCTCTCCCTGTCCCCACAGAGCAGTCACTGCTGGAGGTGCCACGTCACACCATGCCCACATCGCAGGGTTTAGATCAGTTTTACCTTCCACTCTAAGGGATTCTGAATGATTCATCTCATGCAGTCTGTCAGTTTATCCATCCATCCATCCATCCCTCCACCCATCCATCCATCCATCCACCCATCCATCCACCCATCCCTCCCTCCATCCATCCATCCATCCACCCATCCATCCATCCATTCCTTCATCCATCCATCCATCCATTCACCCATCCATCCACCCACCCATCCCTCCCTCCCTCCCTCCATCCCTCCATCCCCCACAGAATTTTAGGACAAAGATAAAACACTTCTCTCCATGGGATGGGGGCAGGAGGGCTCGGGTTTGCTATCAAGACTTTAATACATTTCAGCCTCGTTCGATGCAACGGCAAAAAACTTCCCCCTCGTTACCAGCAAAACGTGTCCACAATTTATTGGGTTGTTTTTTTTTTCTTTTTTTTCCTGTTTTAATCCTAAATTGAACACTACTGTAAAGATACATAGAGCCCAGAGAATACACATCTGCAGTACACGTTACACAACTTTACAAACTAGACAGGTATAAATCTACAGAACGCCTCTCCCCCGAACAGAAGGGTGTCCGTGGGCACGGCTGTGGGCACGGCAGGAACGGGCACATCCCCTCCTGCCCAGAGGGTGCTGCCAGTGCACCCTGCACTTGGTACAGGCACAGTGAGGACACGAGTCAAAGCAAGGGGAGATTAGGATTATCCTGCTCTCGGTTTCGTTTCCTGATTCCTCCCCCTTCCCGTTGAGGCCACGAGGGGTTTTCTCCTCCAGCGACGGAAATCTGGGGAGGCTTTTCCCTTTTGGACCTTTGAACACCCAGCCCTTCAGAGTAAACAAATTAAAATTCTTCATTTTGTTTATTTTCGAGCCTTAGGGGAGGTTGGAGACTGGGAAGGGATTCCTGGCTGGGAGGGTGGGGACAGGTTGCCCAGAGAAGCTGTGGCTGCTCCTGGATCCCTGGAAGTGTCCAAGGCCAGGTTGGATTCCCTTGGAGCAACCTGGGCTTAGTGGAAGGTGACCCTGCCCATGGCAGGGGATGGGATGAGATGAGCTCTAATGTCCCTTCCAACCCAATCCACTCCAGGATTCTAGGATTTATAAAAAAACTTCAGGCAAATGTGCACCTGAGTCCATCAGGCTTTATAAAATGAACTTGAAGAGCTACTCGAGGTTCTGTCGGCAGGAATTAGCGTAGGAGAAATTTGGGTGGCTTATTTTTAGGTTTTCAGCATATTCAGGATAATCCAACTCTCACCCTTGTTGAGTTAAATACAAACTTAAAAAAAAAATGCATCAGCCAAGATCTTCCCAGGCTTAAAACTTCCCTTGCTTTCCAGAAAATAAGTCGATGAAACGTCAACTCAAGGACAAACACAAGATATTTGAACATATCAGTAAGAGAAGCTCGAGTGAGCCAGAAATACCGTTTAATTACTAGCCAAAAAAAAGAACAATATGCACTTTAGTTCCTTCTGAAACACATTTCCCATCGGTGAAGGGCATTTCCACCCCAGTTTGTCCCATGCATGACATTTGAGATGTGAAATTCCATTGGCGCTGTACAAACCACAACTTGAAAACGAGCCCGGGATAAAGAGACCACGACACTGAAAGGGCAAAGAAAATCAGGGGGGTCAGGTGGCAGAGACAGCAGGAGACAGGTCTGGATCTCTGCAGAGCAGAGGGGTGGGTTTCCTTTCCGGATATAAAATGTGCAAGCCTTAAAAATGGTCCAAAAGTCCGATATACAACGCGCGGTACAAACCGAAGTCGCCTCCTTAAAACGGGCTTGGAAAACAAGAAGCAAGAGGGAAGCAGAGCGTTTTCAGCCTCGTCCAATTGTGAAACACGTGGAGAATTGGAGCCTTAAGGCATCCTTTTGGCAGTTCAGCGGGGAGAAAAACCCTCTGGATGGAAAAGTTAACCCGGAGAACCTTGACTGGTTTGCAGCTGGTGGGACTGACTGGCTGATCAGCACCAGCACCATCAAGAGGTGTCCAAGTCAACTTGTTCCTTCAAGCTGCTCTCAGAACTGCCCTCCTGGGGACGCTCCCAGGAATTCACACCTTTCCTTGGTTGGGTTTTTTGGGGTTTTTTTAAGCTAATCTTGCAGCTACAACACAATTCCGTACCAAACTCTGGAGTTCGAGAGACACAGAACGGAAAGATTTCCTACGACACAAATAAATTCGGGATCTCGCCCGAAACGGAAGCAAAACCAAGAGGATTAGTAGTTCAGAGTAGAAACTTCAGCTCCCAGCAGCTGGTGAGATAGCACAGAGCAGTTCTGGATGAGGGATTTTATTCAAGATTGCATATGGCAAGTTCACAGTTCATTCTTCTGGCAGTGCACATGCACGTAAAGAAAGAAAATAGAAAACTTTGGAAAATACAAAATAAATTAAATACATGCAAAGTCGCGGCTTCCTTAAATAGGTTTCGCAAAACGCTCCCCGAAAATAGTGCAACGTTAAAAAAAACACCCCGAAAACAACAACAAAAAAACCCCCCAAAACAGTTAAATTAAGTCCCAGCTTACTTTGCAACACCTGAATTTCAGTAGAAAAAAAAAAATACCTAAGGTCAATTCACAACCTCCCAAAACACTCTACGAAACCGAATAGTTCTACGGACGAACACGGTCAGAAATTAAAAAATAAAAAACAAACCCAAAAACAAACACACCCAATGAGTCTCAAATCAAAGGAGATCAAACCATCTGCAAAAGAAGACTCGAGGGCGATGCTCAGCCAACCCTTCCTGCAATCCCACCTGGCTTAAGCCCTGCAGGGAGGAGGAGGAGGAAGAGGAGGAGGAGGAGGAGGAGGAGGAACATCCCCTTCCCCCAGTGATCCCAGTGCCCCCTTGCTGGGAAGGTGGGAATTTACCCCGTGGCTCCGAAAGGCTCGTCCTTACCTGGGTGAGGAGCAGGGTTGGCCCATCTGGAGGATGACTGGCACCATAAGTAGGGTGACTTACTCTTCTCCCCCGGGGATGTCCTCCTGCCATCCCAGCACGTGGATTCCCAGCTTTGCCCTGCAAAGGGCAGCTCGGGTGGGCAGCTCTCCCCTCCTTTTGGGCTCTCCCCTGGGCGTTTTCTAAGGGAGGGGTTGGGTTTTGGGGGGAGTCACTTTTTCCTTTGTTCCTGGAAGGGACGGCGACCGTTCCCTGCGGAATCCGAATTCCGGCGCGAGCAGATCGGGGCTTGCCAAAGGCACGTGGGAAGGGGGAAGGGGAGGGGGGAGAGGGGAATGCTTGTCAGATTTTCCCAAGACAAGATTTGCCCAGCATTCTGAAAGCCTTCCTAGGGAACGACGCTCACGGACCGGGAAAACCCGTCGGGAGAACGACAAGCGGCTTCCTTTGGAACCAGGTCACACAGGTAACACTCATGGAACCACCACACTTCAAATCCTACCTCTACACTAACAGCTTTCTCTGCATCCCGTTTGGTCTTGACCAGGTACTGCAATAAATATTATTTATTATCGTACAGTCCAAAGATTTATTTGTTTTCCTTTTTTTTTTTTCCTGGATTTTACAAATGGTTCTTTGGGGGGGAGTCTCCTTCTGAAAACGTAAGCGGTCGAACGGCACCACGTAGCAGCACATTTTCATCCCCGAAAAAATATAAAACAATATGTATATTGTACAGGAAATCAGTCAGGCCAGAGCACAATCACCTGCCTTTGGTGGCACTTGGGCAGTGAGCGGGGAACTCTCGGACGCCAAAAGAGTCGGGATCTCCCAACGGAGCCTCGGAAAGCGTCGAAGCCCCGACCCAAGGAGCGCCAAGGTGGCCTCGGGGTGGCACATCCCCTGTCCCTGGGGAGAGGGGAATGTCCAAGCCATGGCCCAGGGCTGGGCAGGAGAGGGGGAGCCGGAGCCTCCTGCACACGTGGAGATCCTGCGGAGCTCAGGGAGAGGGATTTGCCGACGGAAGCGCAGGAGGAACGGGACGTGGGTCGGGTCGGAGAGGGGCAGAAAAGAAACTAGTGACTTAATGAGAGTCCTTAACATGCTAAGTGGAGCTGACCTGGCAAAGAGAGCAGAAAAAGGAGGGCAGGTTAGTGGGGACAGAGAGCAGATCTCCCAAATGTCCAGCAGGAGAATCCCACAAACACAACCCAGCATTGATGGGATCAGGAATTGGCAGGATGTGCCAACTCTCTTGGTGGACATCAACCCTTCACCACCTCCAGCCAGCATTGATGGGATCAGGAATTGGCAGGATGTGCCACCTCTCTTGATGGACATCAACCCTTCACCACCTCCAGCCAGCATTTATGGGATTAGGAACTGGTGGGATGTGCCACCTCTCTTGATGGACATCAACCCTTCACCACCTCCAGCCTGGCGGTGGATCTTGCCCAAACACTCCAAAGGCCTCCCTTTTCTTCCCCTTTCTTCTTTCTGTGCCTTTAATGGGATTTTTCTCCCCGCTGTCAACGCTTGGACGTGCTCATTTTTTTTATTTATGGACAAATAAGGGAAGGAACAGCAGTTGGGGTTGAAAATTACACAACAAAGGCATGAAAAAATGTAAATACTTCTGTTCAGTGCCTGCTGACAGAGATCCTTTCCTCATATATATATGTGTGCACACATATGTAAATAAATATGTTTCCAAATAGGTATAAAATATTCTATTTATAACATCCAATCTAATGTTATAACACGACAGCACCTAATTTTATATATGCCCATATTGCTTGTATAGTTATTAAAAAAAACACCTTGTCCAAATTCAGGATCGAGTTCTAGAAATAAATACACAAATATCGATGCATCAAGAGTTCTTAAATTTACCCTCAATTAATGCTGGGAGTTGTAGCTGGCTCCTAATTGTCTTGCTAATTAACACCTGCCAGGAAAGCAGGATGGTTATTAATTTCTGCATCTTATTGGCCACATTAACAATGCTCTGGCTGGATTAAATGTAATTATTCACCTTGAATTTAAAGGCAGAATTGCAAACTGAGCTGCTTTCTGCTCACACTGAGCTGGCCTGGCACTCACTAAAGAGACCCTGCTTATTTCCATCCCTAAAACTGAGTATTAACATCATTTTTCTTTCATTATTTAATTTAAAAACCCATCTAAAAGCAGATTACATAGTGAATTTGATAATTCTGTGCAGTTTCTGCCCTCAACTTCGTGGGGCAGAGTAAGAATCAAACCAAAAAACCCCCACCAGAACTTTGGCTTTTTTTTAATTGTCTGGAAAACCTTGAACTTTTGGAAACCTACACTGTGCTGAGTTCCATTTAGTATATGTGATATAATAATAATATAATAATAATAATAATTTAGGCTGAAAAATACACTTCAAGGCAGCAAATTCTTTATATTTGTATTTTCCAAACCCCTTGTGATGTGGAGAGTGAAGAATTGCAATTTTGGGAACAAATGTTATTAAGAGCCCCATTTCTTCCATCTGTTCCTGGGTTAATCAATCAGAACCATTGATCATTCCAACAGCTCTAAGTGCCAATTATCTTTATGGTGAATAATTAATAATCTCTCCTCATGCTGGGTATGAAGTTTTCATTCCAGAAGTGATAAGGACAGATAAGGAAAACCCACCTTTATTTCCCTGTTTTTCAACCTAAAAGCAAGGTCTGGGCTAATTCCAGGTGTAAAACTGCACCTTCTACCCAAAATTATGGAAATAATCTGAACAAAATCTGCTCTACACAAGGGGCACATTTACCAGCACTCTTACCAAGCAGCTCAGAATTCAGATTATTCTGATATTCCCAATCCTGGCAGTGAAATAGTTCAGATTTGCCAAGAAACTTCTTAACTAAAAGACCAAAAGTGACAAAGAACTGACCTCCTTCCATCATTCCCCAACCTTACCTGGCTTATTTTTAGAGGTGAGCAAAAAATCTCCAACACACTTTGAATTATTCCCTTCATGCAGGGCTTACATTTGGTTTTCTGAATTTTTTAATTTTTTTTTTTTCCCAGAAAACATAAATCCATTTTTTTCATCTCTGTTTTCCAGGAGCTCCTCTGCAACGTGTTCCAAGTGTGGCCTCAATCTCCTCGTCCTCCTCCACCTCAATCAAATCTAAACCTCAGCATCTAAAATATTTTAGAAGCATTCTGTGCCTTCTGCTTGCTCTTTATTGCCCTCCACAGTCACATCTTGTTATGAACCCATCTAGTTTTAATTTGATTAATTGCTTTTATTAATCTACTTGTCCACCTGATACGTGTGGCTTGTTTGAGTCTGACACAACAGTTGGTATATTAATGGTGCATTTAATTTAGGCAAAAAGCAGCTTTTTTCCTCTCAGAGGAGCTGCTACAATGAAAATTTAGGAATATTCCACTAATATTTGAGTATTTCCAGAGGTGGCAGGGAAGAAAACCACTCAGCAAAGACCTGCCCTGATTTATCCACAGGGCAAATGATGTTTTTTGAAGTTCCCCATGGACACACAGCGAGCTCTGATGGGTTCTTGGCATGAAACATTCCCAAAATAAAAGGAAAAACCCCCAGGAATTCTGAATGCCTCGAGGAAACCACAGAGCAGAGCCAGAATTCATCCCCAAGGAGGGGAAAAAAGGCACATTTGGAAGGACAGCCTGGATGCTTCTCATGCCACCAACCAGCTCTCGCTGTGTCTGGGACATAAAGGGATCATCTAAAATAATAAATAATAATAAAATAATAATAAGAAATAATAACAATAATTTTATAATATATTTTGTAATTATATAAAAATAATAAAATAATAAAATCTCTCGGATAACAAGCTTTTAAAGAAGGAAATGGGAAGGCAGAGCCCATGAAAAAAAATCTCCTGGGAATATCTTGGTCATCATTCCAGAGATTTTTGCTTGGGAAAACCCTCGAGCATTTGCAATAAAGTAAAATATTTAGATTTTTTTTATTTCTGAAGGGATCTGAGTAAGAAGAGAAACCAAAGTCAAGCTCCCCAAATTGTGACACTCAGCTTTGTGCTGCTCTGTCCCAAACTGGAATGTCACAATATGGGAACTTCATTCCCAGAGAGCAGAGAATGGTCTTGGCAGAAGGAACCTCTGGAAGTCTCTTTTCACTGCATGAGTTTCACACCCCTGAGAGGGAATTTCAGTGCAGATTGACTGAACTAATCCAGTTGATTAAAGAAATCTGAAGGGATAAATCATGGAAATAAAACCACCAACCCCTCCAAGGAGAGCTTTCCACCAACGCTCTCAATTTGCCGTTTCTGTTGTTCGACGACTCTTGCTAAAAATGGGACCAAACGACTCTTGCTAAAAATGGGACCAAAAACCCCACCATGGGTCTACCAAAAGGATGGGAAGTGGAGAAAGAGGTGATTTTGGTCTTACTTGTGGCCTATTTGGTGCTGTGGTAGTAGGTGGAGTTGGCCATGCCTCCCCCTCGGATGGCGTGCACGGCCGTCGGAGACGACGCGGGGTAATGGCCGGGCCGGATGGGCTTGGCTGTTTGGGAGAGAGAAGAACCAACCAACACCCTGAGCATGGCACACCTGGCACCAAGCCCACCGTGCCCACCCTGGGAGCTGTGCCAGTGGGATGGGGCGTCCCCACCCTCCCATCCCTTCAGCCTCTCCACGAGTGGCATCTCCAAGGACGTGGGGCTGTCTGGACAACACCCAGAGAAGCCCTGGCCACTTGGTGGGCACTGATGGCCTTCCGTGATGATTTATAGCATGGAATCATAGAATCAACTGGGTTGGGAGAGACCTCCGAGGTCACCAAGAAGCCTCATCATTCCAGAAGCTTCTCAGGCAAAGCTGTCCATGGCTTTGGACACAGCTAACCCCGTGGGCTGCCTAAATCTCAACTAGGTTTTCGAACACCAGCATTTGCATCACCATCCAAACCACTCCAACAAATCCTTTCCCAAACTGCCCCATCTCAAGCCCCCCATGGCCGTGTGCCCTCCTGAGATGGTGCATGGGGAGAATTTGTGACTCTGCATGGCCCAAATGAAATCAGGAGGAGGAGAAATCAGGGGGAAAGTCAAAAAGAGACAGGGACAAGGTCCAGGAAGGCGAGGAAATGATGAAAGCAGAAAGAGAGAACATGTGGGGAGGAAGAAAGGAGAACCTCATGGAAGGAGACAAGTTCTCCTCTTGGGTCTCTTCCAAGACACAAACCCCATTTATCCCCCAAGTCAACTCTTTAAACCTCATCTGGGGCACATCCTATGAAGAAATGAAGCTTGGAGGGTGCCAGGGGTGGGGAGGAGGAGCCCCCCGGGTCTGTCCTTACCGATCTGAGCCGAGTGTGCCCTGCGGGCCATGTTTTTGGCTCTGACGGCCTCCTTGATGCGATCCACCTCCTGCTGGTAGCGCTTGCGGTCCCTCATGGCGTTCTCCTTGGCCTCCTTCAGTGCACTCTCCAGGGCCTTAACTCTCTCTGCCGTAGCTCGAAGGCGTTTCTCCAGCTTAGGAAGCTCGCAACGAAGATCTGCATTATCACGAACCAGCTGCAAGAGAAGCGTGGCCAAAGCGGCCTCTGAGACACCACGGGGAGGGGTTTGGGGGGAGGAGAACCTGGACGTGATGGTGGGTCTTCTTCGTGCCTCATAGGGTATGGAGAAAGGATTGGTCCAGAAGGGACTGTAAAAAGGTTATGGCAAAGAGAGGTTTGGAGTTATGGAATTTCCTGAGCTGGAAGGAACCCACAGGGATCATCAATTCCATCTCCTGGCCCTGCATGGGACAACTCCAACAACCCCACCATGTCTTGGAGGGTTGTCCAAACCTCCAAGTTTGACCTATGTAGTTCATTTGCCTGGCTGAGATGTCTTTAAATAGTCTCTTTTCAAAGAGAAATTTAGAATCATGGAATCTCCTGAGCTGGAAGGAACCCACATGGATCATGAGTTCCATCTCCTGGCCCTGCATGGGACAACACCAACAACCCCACCATGTCCTGGAGGGTTGTCCAAACCTCTGAGATTTACACATGTAGTTTGGCTGAGATGACTCTAAATATTCTCTTTTCAAATGGAAATTTAGTCATGGAATCTCCTGAGCTGGAAGGGACCCACATGGATCATCAATTCCATCTCCTGGCCCTGCAACCACGAGAGAGGAGGGATTTTTAATGAAAAATCAGTTTTTAATGAAAAAAAAAACCACAAACAAGCTAAAAAACCTGTCCCAATGTGCTTTTTCTGCAAGTGGTGAACTTTTCCTCCACGAAATAGGGATGATATGAAATCTCCCCTCCTAAGTTTCTTACAAGATGTGGATTCCAAGCTGGTTTTGAGTAAATACCCACAAATTAGAGCCATGAAAATGTGTATTTGAAGCCCAGCAGATGCATGATTGGAGTGTAGAAAAGGCAAAATGGGAAAAGAAGAGCCACTCCTCCAGCATGTCCCCGTTTCCACATTTAGAAAGTAGGTCTTGAAACCATCTGTTCCCTGGGAATCTCAAAACACTGAGCCCTGGTGGCCACTTGTCGTGGTCCACCACCCACTTGGGTCTCCTGGCACTTCCAAAGGAGGAAATAAAGCAAATTCCAGAGGGTGCCTCACCAAAACAGGGTCAGAAAAGTGTCTGCCTTCCAAACCAAACCAGCCTGGGATTCTGTGGAGTGGGAATTCCAGGAAGGAGGGAGCAGAGAGAGATGGGCATGGCCAGAAATGACCAAGTTCAACGTCCCAGGGGGGCACCAACCCTTCAGCTGCCCAGGAAACCTCCATCTCTTTGCTGGTGGAACCCATTGGAGTCACCTCCAAGCTTTGGGCCAGGAGGCAAAGCTGGGGACACACATCTGGAAACCAGCTCTTTTTTGGGGCATTTCTTAGTGCCCAAAGTCTCCTTTCGTGGCAAATATAATGTTGATTTCCCAAACAGGTGGTGGGAAGAGCAGCTCCTGATGCCAAGGACAACTGTGGGCAAACCTTTAGGCATCATCTACCTCCCCCAGCACAGGTGACCTCCCAAAATAACCCCTGTGAGCATCAAGAAGGGGTTTTTTTTGGGTGAGGGAGGGAAGCAGGGAAGGGGGAAGGAAGGGAAGAGGAGCCCCCACCTGTTTGTGAACCTTCGTAAGCTGTTCCAGGTTGTTCTCAAGAAAGGAGATCTTCTGTTTCTGCGCCGCGCTCCCACCTCCATCATCACTGTCCAGCTCCACGCTCTGCACAGAGAGGGGCAGCATCAGCAAACCAGGCTCAGACCCCACTCAAGCTTCCCAAAGGCTTGCAGAACTCCACATTAAGGAGAAATTATTTAATCTGTTTATATGGTATTTAATCTGGTATTTAATATGGTATTTAACGACCACGTTCCCCTCTACCCCCCAAAAAATGAGCTATTCTTATGAGAGGTCCTGAATAGGAAAATCAACTTATATTGAATGATTTCTGGTGCTCATTAATACCCCCTTGGAGAATTTTTTAATTACACTCAGTTGGGTTGGTTGATTTGCTTAGGCAAGACTCGTCCTTTACAGACTGGGACCAAATGAAAGCTGAGAAACATCAGAGCAGTTTTAATAAATGAATAAATAAATAAATGAATAAATTAATAAATGAATATAATGAATAAATGAAGCTGCACTTAAGGGGTCCAGCAGATCCCAGGAATACTGGAATATAGGAATATTGGAATACAGGAATATTGGAATACAGGAATACTGGAATACTGGAATACAGGAATATTTGCCAAAAAGGCAAGGGTTGGGGTCAAAGGAGCAAGAGCCTCACTTTTTTAACACGGGTGGTAAGATCTTGGACAAACAGTTTACGCAGGTTGTGAAGAGTCTGAAGTTCTCGTGCCTGGAATGAAAATGATAAAACAATTATTAAATGAAAAGTACCAAAGAGTAAGATATGGGAGGTGCTCTGGTGTCAAAGTTCACCCCAAACCCATCCAGCCCCAAAGCCAGGCTGAAGAGACCACCAAAAATCTTATTTTTCAGGTTTATTTCACGTAGTTCAAAGGTTCTCATTCCAAAAATTAAGCTACAAGGGGGAAAAGCTCAAGGAAATGTATTTAAGACCTACCACTGTCTCCTCCAGCCCCTTAAGGTCTTCTCTTGCTTGTTCCCTTTTATCATTGAGCAGTCTGCAAAGGGGACAACATGGAACACACAGAAAAATGCTGAAATCATTTAATACAGGAGAGAATCAAGAAACATTTAGGTGATATCTGAGCTCTGAGTGCCCCAAATCTGCCCCTTCCTCCCACGGAAGGGCTCAGGCACCACCTGCTTTTTTATTTTCACGCAGGAAAGTTTTATCTCTCATTTCCAGGAAAGGTTTTCACTCAGACAGCTGAGCTGTTACTTAAAAATCAACCCAAAAATAAGATGACAAAGAGCAAACTCTGGACTCACATGAGCTTTTCCAGTTTCATTTCTCTCTCCTGGTCCTCGATTTTTAATTTATCATAATCAGCGCTCAGTTTCTCTTGTTCCAGCTGCAGCTTCTGGTTCATGCTGGAAGGAGAAGGGGAAAGTCAGGACAGCTGAACCCTGAACCCCAAAAAGTGGGTAAATCCCCAGGACCAAAATGGGGTTGGACACAGAAAATAAAGCTGGGACTCTCTACTGAAAATTCTGAGAAAAATCAAGCACAAAGAACCCAAAAAAGAGTATTTTAAGATATTGGAGGACTAAATTCAGTGGTTTGTTGCCTTTGCCTTAAAAGACACACCTTGTTTTGCCATCTTTTCCTCATGTTTCTCCTCTCCCTGTGATTAACCCTTGGCTAATTATGCTGAAATAATGAGTATTACCCCCAGGATTTCCCAGATTTTAGAAAAATATGAATAGAAGAGCAAACCACTCCCTGTTCCAAGTGCTGGAGTACCTGACTAACAGATATATTGGTTTTATAACACCTTATTATTTCAGGCAGAAACATGAAGGGGGTGAAAATGGGAGCTTTGGGAGCCACCAGAAGGTCTGGGCCAGGAAGAGACCCCCAAAACCTTCTTGGGGACACAATTAGTGGTGGCCTTGATGGCCTTACAGGTATTTCCCAACCTCAGAGACCTTCCAAAATGTGTCCTCCAAGCTCCTCTTCCCTCCTGCAGGTGTCACTTTTTCTTTTTCCCCTCTATAATTTTATGCACTGAAATCTTCCCAGGGAAGGAATAGGGACTATAATCCACCCTATAAAACAATTCCAGGGACAATCATCCACCCTATAAAACAATTCCAGGGACAATCATCCACCCTATAAAACAATTCCAGGGACAATAACCCACCCTATAAAACAATTCCAGGGACAATAACCCACCCTATAAAACAATTCCAGGGACAATAATCCACCCCATAAAACAATTCCAGGGATAATAATCCACCCTATAAAACAATTCCAGGGGCAATCATCCACCCCATAAAACAATTCCAGGGACAATCATCCACCCCATAAAACAATTCCAGGGACAATAACCCACCCTATAAAACAATTCCAGGGACAATCATCCACCCCATGAAACAATTCCAGGGACAATCATCCACCCCATAAAACAATTCCAGGGACAATAACCCACCCCATAAAACAATTCCAGGGACAATCATCCACCCCATAAAACAATTCCAGGGACAATAATCCACCCCATAAACCAATTCCAGTGCCTGTTGCATGTGAGGACAGACCCAACATATCAATAACAGCATAAATTATCTATAAAAATCCCTTTCAACCCCCAACCAGACCCCAACCAGGGTGGGCACGGAGGGGATGGAGCTCACTCTCGGATTTCATCGATGATTTTCTGCTTCTCTTCAATCTCATCCCTCAGCCTGGAGAGCTGTTTCTGGTGGGCTTCCCTGTGACTCTCCATCTGCTGCTCCAGGGCCTTCTGCAAGAACAAAGCCACCACCATGAGCCACCAGGGCAGGGGACACAGCTCAGGTCATTGTCCCCAAGCCAGCCTGGTCCTCCAAGCTGGAGGGGACATCATCAAGTTCATCCATCAACCTGCCTGGAGTGCCTTGATTAAACACTGCTTTTAATTTGGGGTTTCATCCAAGCTTTTTATTTGGGGTTTCATCCAAGCTTTCAATTTGGGGTTTCATCCAAGCTTTTCATTTGGGGTTTCATCCAAGCTTTTCATTTGGGGTTTCATCCAAGCTTTTCATTTGGGGTTTCATCCAAGCTTTTCATTTGGGTGTTGGCAACAAAGCTCCACCAGCTTCTAGTCATTGGCTTGCAAAAAAACTGCCACCAGTGAAAGTCAAGGTCTTGGAATATCAAGTGTCATGAATGACATTGATTTCCACCAGTCCTCTGTTATTTCACCTGTTTATTCACCAAGGAAATACCTGTACAGTTATTTCACCTGTTTATTCACCAAGGAAATACATGTACAGTTATTTCACCTGTTTATTAACCAAGGAAATACCTGTACAGTTATTTCACCTGTTTATTCACCAAGGAAATACCTGTACAGTTATTTCACCTGTTTATTCCCCAAGGAAATACCTGTACAGTTATTTCACCTGTTTATTCACCAAGGAAATAAGTGTACAGTTCTATTTTACCTGTTTATTCACCAAGGAAATACATGTACAGTTCTATTTCACCTGTTTATTCACCAAGGAAATAAGTGTACAGTTATTTCACCTGTTTATTCACCAAGGAAATAAGTGTACAGTTATTTCACCTGTTTATTCACCAAGGAAATAAGTGTAC
>JAXCLP010000166.1:1632779-1646562 GCA_035584035.1 Lepidocolaptes lacrymiger
GGGGTACCGGGAATGGGGGTACCGGGGATAGGGAATCGGGGATGAGGGAATCGGGGATGAGGGACTCAGGATGCGGGTTTCAGGGATGGGGGTACCGGGGATGGGGATTCTAGAGATGAAGGTCTCAAGGATGGGGATCCCGGGGATGGGGGTCTCGGGGATGGGGGTCCTGGCCACGGGAATCCTGGGGACAGGGGTCCCAAGGATGAGGATGCCGGAGATGGGGGTTCCAAGGATGAGGGTCGCAAGGATGAGGATGCCAGAGATGGGGGTTCCAAGGATGAGGGTCGCAAGCACGAGGATGCCAGGGCCGGGGGTCCCAAGGATGAGGATGCCGGGGCCGGGGGTCTCAAGGATGAGGATGCCGGGGCTGGGGGTCTCAGGGATGAGGATGCCGGAGATGGGGATCCTAAGGCTGAGGGTCCCAGGGATGAGGATGCCGGGGGTCCCAGGGATGAGGATGCCGGAGATGGGGGTCCCAGGGATGAGGATGCCGGGGGTCCCAGGGAGGAGGATGCCGGGGGTCCCAGGGATGAGGATGCCGGAGATGGGGGTCCCAGGGATGAGGATGCCGGTGCCGGCGCTGCCGCAGGGGCGCGGCGGAGCGCGGGGGCCGCCCCAGCCGAGCATGCCCAGTGCCCGAAATGACATCAGCGCCGGAGCCTGCCGAGCCCCCGAGCCCCCAGCCCTGCCCGAGGACCCCCCCGGGGCACCCATAGCACCCCCGGCTGGGTTCGGGGGGGCAGCCCCCTCCCCGCGCCCCCCCGACGCGGCTGCCCCCCAGCCCAGCCCGCATCCCCCGCTCTGCCGCACCGCGAACAATGGACGGGGCAGGGGCGACACCCGGGGGGGCTTCGGGGGTCCCCTGCGGGCCGTGGGACCGCGGGGAGGGATGCTCGGCCCCGGCTGGGCGGGGGGGGGTGATGCTTGCGGGAGGGGAGGGATGCGGGAGAAGGATGCGGGAGGGGAGGGATGCAGTCGGGAGGGATGCGGGAGAAGGATGTAGGAGGGATGCGGGAGGGGAGAGATGCGGGAGAAGGATGCAGGAGAGGAGGGATGCGGTCGGGGAGGGATGCGGTCGGGAGGGATGCGATCGGAGAAGGGATGCGGTCGGAGAAGGGATGCGGTCGGAGAAGGGATGCGGTCGGAGAAGGGATGCGGCAGACTCACCCCGATGACCACGGTCTCGTCGCCCTTGAATTTGGGGATGAATTTGTCGCCGCGGAGGATCTCGGCCTCGTTGAGGGGCCGGAAGCGGCACATCACCTTGATGCTGCACTCGGCGGGGTCCGCCATGGCGGGGCGGGCGCTCCGCGGGCGCTGCGCGGGGCAGGTGCGGCAGCGCCGGGATGGGCCGGCCGGCCGGGCGGGGATGGGGCGGGCAGACCCCACCCCGAGCCCAGCACAGCCCACCCCGAGCCCGCCCCGCACGGCCCCGCGGCTGCGCCGGGGACCCGCCCCGCAGCATCACTCGCAGGTGTCACGGGAAGGACCTTAAAGCCCATCCCTTAAACCTCATCCCTTATAGCCCATCCCTTACAGCCCATCCCTTAAAACCTCATCCCTTACAGCCCATCCCTTAAAGCCCAGCTCATCCCACCCCCTGCCACGGTCAGGGACACCCTGCACTAACCCAGGTCGCTCTGAGCCAGCAGAGGGGCAGATGTAGAAATTCTCTCAGTGTTCTCTATTGTATGCCAGAAGTGCCTCTCTGTGACAATAAAAAAGTTGTCTAGATGACTCTGGCAATTTTGAGGGTTTATATTAAAGGCTTAAGAAGTTTTGGTTAGATGAGTAGCACCCCTGGTTTAGTACAGGGGTCACTGAGCCCGGGTTTAGCATGAGAGCCTCACCTTATTATTGATGTGACCATAGCTCTGTCCAGCTCTGATCCAGGACTCGTGGTGAAGAGGGACAGAAGCACAGGGACATTCAGAGCTGTGGCCAACCCAGCCATATTGCAGGGTGTGACTCGAACCTTGAGGGGCTCAAATCTTGGATTACACCGGTGCTAAATCCCCCAGGAACAAGGAGGGAGGCCCAGGGTGATGGGCATTTATTCCTGGAATACATGAGGTGTGTACATGACATCATTCCTGAGAGGAAAAGCAGAGGCAATGGTACCTCTGGGCCACACTTGGACCTCGTTCAATTCCCGAGGAGATTGGTCACGATGCAGTCAGTGAATCAGCATCTGGGAAAAACAGTGGCTGGAGATTGTTCCCACACATCAGGGGTGCTGTCCTCCTCCTCCTCCTCCTCCTCCATCCTGACCTGCTAAAAGCACCCCCAACCTGCCCTCCTGCCCCCACTCCTTCGTTTCACTGCAGTTCCATGACTTGAAACAGTGCCCCAGGAAATCTCCTCCCCCTCTCCCATAATTTTCTCCCTCGAAGTACCTGGACCACTCCAGAAGAATCCAAGCACCGTTGATGCCTTCTGCAAAGCTGCAGACACGCCCCAGACCTCAGCAACTCCTGAACCTGGTTTTTTATTCCAGAGCAGCAGTTTAATTCAATTAGCCTCAGCCATGCAATTAAGGTGATGGTGGCCAGTCCTCCAGCATCCTGATGGAAATCTGCCTTTCTCCCAGCTCCAGGGGTTATCTCATGACCTGATGTGGATGGGAGGAGCAGGGCTGGTTCCAGGGGCTCTCACACCCCTCTTCAAGGCAATTACATCGAGGAGAGTTAGCAATGTGCAGCATGTGATAAGACATTATTATATAATGCGATTTATTCCCGTGGATTACCAATTATCCCTTTTATTTCTCTTACGTTTCAAGCTTTTACCCTGAATAGCAAATTTGTTAGTCATGACAAGCAGGGGCTTAGTCATAAAAGACAACCCCTTGGATGAATTAATCCTTATTTGCCTCCATTATCAAGAGCTCATTTTGGAGCAAGAGAGGCAAAAATCTCTTTTCCTATTCGAGCAGGTATAATCTGCCATGGGGAAGAATGCAAAGGGCCATCTTTTCTGAGCAGTTTTGTCACAAACAATGTGACATTGTCTGTGGTGCAGACAATACCTTATTGTCACTGAGCTATTTTTATGACTTATTACCAGATTAGGTTAAGCAGCCTAGGAGGAGCAGGAATTTTCAGGCAGACCCAGGAGCCTCAGCTCCTCCTTGGCTTTGGGAGCTGCTCTGGGGGCCTGAAGGTGGGATGTGGTTTGTTGGGAAACTGCTTCACCCAACACAGGGAGATGCAGAAAAGCACTGCTGGCATCCTGATCTCTAATTTTGGAAGCCATGTCACGCCAGAACACAGCAGGATTTTCTTCCTGTCAGTACCACAAAAGTAAAAGCAAGAGAATCTTGATGTCATCTCATTTTCCCACTTCCCCTGCAAGTTCTCCAGCTGTAATTCCAGTTTAGCTCACCCTGGCAGACCAGATATTGGTTTGCATCAAGTTCTGATTTTTCATGAAGAAATCCTCAAGATGAGCCAATTCAAACAGCACAAGATGTCAGAGCTTCCCAAAAGCAGCAACAAATCCCCTCCTCTCAAAGACTGGGATCACAAGAGAACAAGACTTTGTCTGTCTGTAGGTGAGCCACCAGCACAGCAGGGAAACCAGGAAGGGCACAGGTGACTGACAGCAGAATGTGGATTTTGAGGGAGGAGATCCCACAAAAACAAGGGAATTGACACCTGGGCATTCCAGGAAGGGAAAAACCAACTTGCTCTGCACAGAGCCCAAAGAACTTTGCTTGCTGTCCTTTCTTCCCAGCTCCAGGAATGGGCTTTGGGGTTGGGAAGGAGCGCCAGGAGAAAGAGAACAAGGTTGAATTTCTGCTGTGTTTAACAGTTGAGTGCTGGCCAGGGGTGTAACTTGTCAGCAGGGAGAGCAGCTTTAATGCAGATCCCATTGATCCTGGTGCCTCAGCAGTGGCCTCAAAGAGGACATGCCTGTGTCATCAGGGCTGAGAGAAAAGGGTGGGAGAGGATTGCTCTGAGAAGGGTTGGGATCCCCATGACCATGTTAAATGGCATGGGTGGTTAACCCCCCAGACACCAGAAAACACATTTACAAGGCCAGGACATAGAAGTGTTAACAGGAATTAAAAATGAATAAAGCAAGGCTGAAGAACAGGCAGAAAAATGAGCTAGGGAGTGCTGAGAAGGCAGTTAGGAGGGAGTGAGGTACAGGAACATCTGATCTCCTCCCCAGGGATCACCAAAGGCACAGAGACACACACACAGCTCAGGAGGGACATTTGGCCAGGGAAAGGGAGAATTCAGCAGCAAAAGATGTGCACAAGTGACACCCTGAGTCACCCAGGATGATTATCCCAGCCACAACATCCCTTGGATCCGACAGGCAGGGAATTCTTTAGGGATTGGGGCCACGGGGGGTTCCCTTCTCACACTTCATGAAGTTCAGGTGCAAATGGAGCACTGGCACTCCCAGGATGCTCCATGAGAAAGGGTTTGGCAGGGAGTGTAAGAGCAGAATTGCTCCTGGTTTGCAAAACACTTCAATATATGCTTACTTTGAAATATATATACTTAAGTACACACATAAATCTGTCTTCACATAAATTATTCACATGATGCACAGTCATACAGATCGTGTTAACCCACCTATAAAAATAGGTTTGCTAAAAAAAATAAGCCGAATTTTTACCACTTCTAAACCACCAAAACATTTTAGTTGGTTATTCCATACCAAAAACATTTTTCCAAGTTACAATCTTTTAATTTGGATTACTCGATAAAGCACCCAAATAAAAAGACTGGACCTTGGAAAAAAAGGTGTTGTCTTGAAATTATAGGAAGTTACAAAGCAACCATAAAAATGCCAACTGAAAAAAGGCACAAAGCCACTAAAAATACCCAATCCCAAACCACAAAGCGGAGCTGCAGAAATAGTTAAAGAGCATCACAGGCAGCTGATGCCATCTTCTGGTGTCACTTCCAGCCCGCTGATTCCAACCCACCAGGACCGGTCCAGCCGCATCATCAGCAGCAGCAAGGGGAGGGGAGGGGGACACGATGCTGTTTTAGGGATCGCTTTGTCCCCAGGGCAGGGCTCAATGAAGGGCCATTAACTGGGGCAGGGTCAGCGAAGCATTAAAGGAGCACCGGGCTGCCACCAATTGCCAGCCAGCTGCCACCAGCCTGGCCCCGGGGGACACTCGGGGCTCTTTGGCAGCTCTGGCTGTGTCAGGAAGGAGCTGTGAGATGGGCATCGGTGCCCTGACCGTGCCCTGCTCCAGGAGTTGCTCCTGCTGGCCCGGGCACAGCTGATTTCTGCTGACATTCCCGAGCAGATAACCCCCTGCCAGAGCACGATCCCACGCTGATGGTCAATGCTGCACTCTCACCAGACAAAGGTTTAGGCTGATATATCTGTTCTGGTACAAATTTGCTGTTATCTGCCACGAATTTGCCTTAATTATCTCCTCCCTCCTTCCTCTGCTCCTTGCTCTGCCTGATCCTTCTACATCATCCTCGCTGGGTAGTTCCACTTGGGTTGGAGTTAAACCAGAGTGCTCAGGACTGAAGCCAGGTTGGACTAAAGAGATTTTACTATTCTTAGGAACCCAAACAAGTGTCATTTCAGGAAGTTGTAAGGTTGGGAGGGTGGGCAGGGACTGGCACAGGTTGGGCAGAGAAGCTGTGGCTGCCCCTGGATCCCTGGGAGTGTCCAAGGCCAGGTTGGAGCAACCTGGGACAGTGGAAGGTGTCCCTGCCCATGGCAGCGGGTGGCACTGGATGGAATTTAAAGTTCCTTCCAACCTAAACCAGTCTGAAATTCTTTGCTCCCCAAACAATCCATGTGATTGGGGTCCAGGGGAGAGGCTCTTCTGACACACCAACAGGGCTCAGGACATCTCAGGTTTTCTGCACAGGAGATTTTGGGTCACCTTGTCCCTTCACACCTGCACATCCCCTCACCCCGAGCCTGGGCAGGGATTCTGGGTTGCCCTACACGGTTTTCAGAGTTTCACATCACTTTCAACACTATAAAGTATGGAGAGAGAATGGGGAGATGCTGCTGGGGAGTGGCCACAGCCCAGGAAGCACTTCACTGTTACTCCATTTCAGTTTGCAGATTTCCTATTCCAGCTACATTACTTTTTTTCATCTTTTTCTTTCAGCTGTAGTTACTGGGTGACAATCCAGACTGATTAACTGGGGTTAAATTTACAGCAAAATTGAACTTGTATGAGTGCTCATCTTTCATTTTATGAGACTACAGCATTAAAAAATGCAAAGCACACACAGATGCATTGAGAGATACAGGAGGTGCACAAACCCTTGCTGATCTGGGAATTTATGAGCAATATATGGGTAGGAACTGGAGCCTGCTCCCAACTCACTCTTAGCCAGTGCACTTCCTTACCAAACAGGAATGGAATCTGCTACATCCTGTCAGAAATGCACCTTGACATTCTCCTTCTGACCAGCAAAGCTTTCTAAAGGAAATTACTCCCTCCCTGTGGACGTGCTCCCCATATCTCCACCTCTGCCCAGTCCTGGCTCAGCACTGCCCTGACCCCAGAACTGCCTCCTGTTTTCCCAGGAACCCTTCCCAAGCCCTCCCTGCCTCAGGGAGCTTCCCAGGTACCCGGGGCTGCACAGGCTGATGGAAGACCCTCTGTGAGGATGGTTAAAGCTCACCCAACTTACACTGCCTGGGGCTGTGCTACTCAGGAAACATTCCCTCTCCCTCCTAGAGATCCTCCTCCTTTCCCAAGCAGCAGCTGACTTCTTTAATTTCTGAAGGTTTATTCTCCATCTTTCTAAGAAAGGGTCTGAGTACTGCAAAACCTAAAAGCAGAAGAAACATGGAAGTGAGATTTGAAACTGTAGCTCTGAAGTCAAACCTAGGAAGCCTGTTGGGATGGTAACTAAACACATGCCAGAATTCCAGTCAGTCTACAAATAAATAGATAAAGCTTATTAGGAAAAGAACCATCATTTTGTAGTATTTGACACTTCAGGGAAACTCTGCACATGACATGAGTCCAATATGGATTGCTGTAGATCAGCAAGATTCAATCTTACCTAAGGACATTCCCCAATATATAACAGGACAAGACAAATTCTATTGTAGAGATGGTCAAATAAGGGAATTAAAAATCAATGTTATCCTCAACACACACGTTAAAACAGCACAAACCCAACTCAGTCAGTGGCATTCCCTGCTGGGATAAGGACAAAGTAGACTTTATAGCAATACTCCTTTTCTTTTTCATGATTTCCATGGGCTACAGCATTATCCATCACTCCCCTTCTCCTGCTTGAGGCACACAATTAAGTGCCAGAAATTCTAAAGATGACTATTCCAGCCCTGCTTTACTAATCCTTTAAATGAAAGCCACTGCACATCTGGCACTTACCATCAGAGCCTTGGGAGTTTGTGGCAGCCTTCTTTCCACCTCCCATTTTCCCAGAATCCATTAAAAGTTTGAAGCTCCAGCTAAAGGTTTTTTAAGTAATTAGATGAGGATTAGACTCCACCAAGGCAGAGCCACACAGCAATCTCAGAGACATCTCCAGGCCAATTTTCCCTGAAAATGATCCATGTCTGTAGTGAGAAGAGTCCACAGCTTTCAATCTGCAGAAGAAATTACCTCCCATTTTCATTAAGCCTCCAAAGGGGACAGTAGGGAAGCAAGGTTATTTCTATGTATCAAGGAGAATAGCTTTCTTCTTTTTCAGACTTAGCTTTTCAATAATTCTTTCAAAGACAATTCATTTATATTTCACACTATGTAGGTCAGTTTTTCCCAGCAATGAGCCCAGCCCTGCAGAAAGGCTCAGCCACACCTGGGAAGGTCAAGGACAGGTAAAGAGCAGCAGGTCAGTGACTGAACACCTTTGCACAGGTGGTGCCACCATCCCTACCTGGCCAAGGCAGCTCAGGGGTTCCTCTCACTACTCTCAACAGGTCTGATCTATTCCCACCTCTCCTTGCAGGTGTCAACGCTGAATAAAAAATAAAGCATCGAGTTATGAATAAAAAATAAAGCACCAGTTGAGCAAAAACCAGCTAATTTTAGACAGCTGAGTTTCTGACGAGCTCCTGGTATTTAAAGCTCTGCGAGTGTTTTCAGCTGCCAGAAATTTTAACTTGCACAACGTAAGACAAAGCGGGTTTAAACACAATTTAAGATTAAAAACAGCTCTTTATATATAGAAATACACTGACTGCATGACAGAAAGGCAAAGCATAAATTGAGTTCCTCAGGAGGGCTTGCTCTGCACCAGGCAACATCCCCAGGCTCCTTCCAGCCTGAGTGACTGCAGGATTTGGGAGAAATACAGAAACGTTATCCAAATGTGGAGAACCAAACAGCACAACAGGCAAGAGATTCCCCCAGAGTTCCTCCAGCAGCACAAGAAACTCTCATTCACTGCATTTCCAGGTGTCAGTTCCCAACTTCCAGCCCATCCCAGCCAGGGAACAACCACAGGATGGGAAACCTTCTGGAAATCAGTGCAAAGGTTGTGATCCAAATGACCAGAAGGGCCTCTGCTGGCCCTGCTTGCACCTTGTGAAATAACCACGTATGCACCATGGCCAGGTTTTGATATGTATTTTTATTTCCCTGCAGTTTTCACTTATCAAGAACAAGTAACAGGGAAAGTTGTCTGAACTAGTGCATAAACAAACATTCGGAAACACCACTACACGTATCTAATTTACAAGAACCGTATAAAAAAAGTCACTAAAACACTACACTACGAAGGTGTCCAACGCTTACAGTCAGACTTTTTCCAACCCGTTACTTGCCTTGTAGCCACAGGAAAACTCTCCAAAATTGAAAAGACAATCTTGCCACAACCCTCCCTCCCCCCCCCACCACCTGGGATGGCTCGATAGCTAGACATCCAATAATGAATTATTGCAATGATATATAATGCAATACATACCTGGTAAAATATCCTTTATGTGGTGTGGTACAGTTTGAAAGCCGGTTAAAATACGCAGTCTTCGGATAAAATGTCATCAGGTGAAAATTTGCTCAGATCTGCACACTCTCACACGTGTGCCAGATGCATAATTTTCCTAGTCAGTTCTTTTTTTTTTTTTTCCTGTGTAATTATTTTTTATAAACTGGTATTATAAATAGAAATATACATTCAAAATATATGGAAAAGTGAGTTACTACATTAAATTTGCATGTATCGATCCATCCCTTTCCCCTGCACAGTAATAGAAAATACTATTTTGCCTTGAACTTCATATTTGACAGTGAAATGCCACTAAAGTATTTACCAAAAAGTCCATCTAGTCAAATTGTGAAACAAAATGAACCAAGTGAAAACTTTACATTTCCTTTAGAAAAAAATTACAAGAATTTTGTTTCCTAGCTATGAATCTTTAACTTTTTTTTTTTAGACACAAAGTTGCATTTATTTGTACAAGATACAAAATGTAAACATGGCAAAATAAATAGTTTAAACAAGTGATGCAGGATCCCATGTCATGCTCATGATCCCATTAAAGAATTATTTTTTAATCCATTCAGTTGCAAATTCAAGTGCAAAAGCATGATGATGAATATCTACTATTCAAGTAACAGAAATAATATTGATGATACAAATAAAACTATTTTACAAGGTAGTGATTTTCCCAATTTTACAAAATGTACATTATATATCGACTTAATACACGATATAATTGGAGTCCATTTAGGTCTGTGTGAGTGCTCTGTGATCCACAGAGGGCTGTTTTGCATTCGGGTGGAGGAGAAACGACCACACCACGGGACAGGTGGAGGCTCTGGGTGGAGGTTATGTCACTTCCATGGCTACTGTGGTCTCTGCTATGCCATTCAAGCCCAGGCGTTCTGGTTCATGGTTCTCCCTGCAAGGAAAGACATTCCATGGTCACAGGGGGAGCATTTCTTCACATGGGTTTAGTTTCCTTCATGTCCTCTGTGTTTCCACACACTACAAATGTGATTTAGAAGGAAATGCTGGCACTCAACAACTGCCTCTACTCCACCAACAGTGCCTTCTGCAAGATTATTGCATTTAACTGGCAATTACCAGCCTAAGTTAGGGATAAGAGCACTGAAAAATACTCAGAAGTCTCCTGAAGGAACCAAGTCAGGATACACCAGGATAACTCAGTATCAGTTACCTTGTTAGTGAACAAAGTGTTGTTATAATTCCCCCTAGTGTAAGAAATCTTATCATTTTTCTAATCATTGACCAGTACCCATTTTTTACTTTTCCAATTCATAAACAAATGTGGCTGTTTTTTTAGTAATCCAGCAGAGGCCCAAAACAAATCCTAAATATTGTAATTTTCAGAAAACTTTGCCAACTACAAGCTCTGGCCACTCCTATCATCCAGCACTCTGAAACACCAATACTGCAGTTCAATAAGAATAATTATCTTAATGGTTGGACTCAGTCTGGAAGGTCTTTTCCAACCTACACAATGCCAGCATTTTATGATTTTATCTATGTAAGATGCAGTTTGCTGGTTTATACTTTACATAAATATATAGCACATATATCCTATATATGTATAAAAAAGGTATGTGCCAGCCTGCATCTTACAAAATTGGCACACAAAATTATGGAGGGAACCTGTGGAGAGTTTGACAGGATCTACCTGGCAGTGGTGTATGAGAAGGGGCAAATTAAAATGGCTAAAAGTGCCATTAAAATGGTTATTTCAGCCACAGAGGAAGTTGACCAAAACTACTGGTGCCTAAAACCAGCACAAATTATTTGGGGGGTTAATCTGCCAAATGAGCTCCTGTGGTCTGGCCATGCTGGAGGTGCTGAGGGTGTTCTTGGGAGGTGAAGCTGTGCTGAGAAGTCCCTTAAGAGGGGGAAACAACTCTCTCCAGTGCAGAGCTGGGCACCTCTATGGAGAGGACACGGCCTCAGGCTGTGCCAGGGGAGGCTCAGGTTGGACATCAGGAGCAATTTCTTGATAGAAAGGGTGGTCAGGCTTTGGAACCCTGGGAGGTGGTGGAATCCCCATCCTGGAGGTGTCCAAGGCAGGACTGGACATGGCACTTGGTGCTCTGGGCTGGGGGACAAGGTGGGCACTGGGCACAGGGTGGGCTCTGTGGGCTGGGAGAGAGGACACAGCCTCAGGCTGCACCAGGGGAGGCTCAGGTTGGACTTCAGTAGGAATTTCTTCCTGGAAAGGATGGTTAGGCATTGAAACCCAAGGAGGTTTGGAGTGCCCATTCTTGCAGGTGTGCAAGGAATGACTGGACATGGTGCTCTGGGCTGAGGGACAAGGTGGGCACTGGGCACAGGGTGGGCTCTGACCTTGGAGACTCCCCATCCCTGGAGGTGTGCAAGGAATGACTGGACATGGCACTTGGTGCTCTGGGCTGGGGGACAAGGTGGGCACCGGGCACAGGGTGGGCTCTGACCTTGGAGACTCCCCATCCCTGGAGGTGCCTGAGGCAGGACTGTCCGTGGCCCTCGGTGCCCTGGGCTGGGGGACAAAGTGGGCACCGACCTTGGAGACTCCCCATCCCTGGAAGTGCCTGAGGCAGGACTGTCCGTGGCCCTCAGTGCTCCGGGCTGGGTGACAAGGTGGGCACAGGGTGGACTGGATGACCCCAGGTGACCGTGGCACCCCGTGCCCTCCAAGCAGCACAAGCCCCCCGCAGAGCTGCCCTGTGGCTCACCTTGCTATACTGCTGATGGCACTGCTGGGCGTCACCTTTGGCACTCTGTCCATGCTGGCAGCGACTGTGGCGAGTTTTAAGGCGGTGGGGGAGGGCGCCGAGGTGCGCGTGTTGATGTGCACGTTGACGGGGGACACGACGCTGACGTTGTTGAGGTGCACGGCGCTCGGCAGGCACGCATTGTTCATGGGCAGCGGCGGCGCGCCGCTCGGGCACAGCGCCGGCACCAAGTGGTTGGGGGGGCTGTGGCCAACTGTCCTTACCAGCTGTACAGCTGAAATCCCTGCACTGGAGGATAAAGCCATGTTGGTGGAGTACAAGGTTCGGGAGGTTCCTGGGAGGGAAGAGAGGTTGGTTACAAACGTGTTGTTCCTCAGGGAATGGTGTGAGCGCTTTTGTCACCGGAGTTGTGTAAGGATCAAGGTAAAAGTTTAGCAGTGCTGTCTGATCTCACACCCCCCAAAGCATTGCCCTCTTGGATACAATCTTAGAGAATTACACACAGATGTCACTGGAGTTGTGTAAGGATCAAGGTAAAAGTTTAGCAGTGCTGTCTGATCTCACACCCCCCAAAGCATTGCCCTCTTGGATACAATCTTAGAGAATTACACACAGATGTCACTGGAGTTGTGTAAGGATCAAGGTAAAAGTTTAGCAGTGCTGTCTGATCTCACACCCCCCAAAGCATTGCCCTCTTGGATACAATCTTAGAGAATTACACACAGATGTCTCTCTCTTTCCTGGAACTACTCCAGTATATTGATTTTACTCAGTCGTGTTTTTTCTCCCCCTATTCATTTCATATTATCATTAACCCAGCCTGGCAGAAGGTCTATAAAACTAATCACATCATTAGCTGCTAAAACAACAAATTACTCTAAAAGCCCTTTCTTTGTACTGGCAGCCCAGAGCCAAATCACATTTGCCTCTTTGCTACATGGCCACAGTACCACCACAACCAAGGAGGTGCAGCAGGAGGGGTGGGAGAGAGGCACTGGATGCCAATGGCTACACTTTTGCCTGAATTTGGGAAGAATCCCAAATGCAGTGAAACCTGAAACTTACAGTGAAGTCAAAAGAACTGCCAGCAGCAGCTGGTTAGTAAGTTTTTGCTGAATATGTGAGATAACAACCAAATAATGTATCAACTTTGCTGTTTCGTTCTCAAAGTGTCTGATGCTTTAAGCAATTAATGTATTTTTTCATTACACATTCACACTGCTTTTAAAATGGTGTCACACTTTTGATCATAACAGATCATTCAAAGATAAACCAAAGGAAAAATAAACAGTGCTCCTCCAATGTAAGAGAGCATTTGGTGGCTTTATATCCATATTAACAACATCTACTGGAAAGGCTCTCAGGCACGTGGTGATTTTTGGGCAGTCCCAGACAGGCCAAGGAGCTGGACTTGAGTGATCCTTATGGGTCCCTCCCAGCTCAGGATATTCTATGATACATCCAAATACCCAAGAGTATTTTAGAGAGCAGTCTTTAAAACTACCACAACTAACATATTTGATTGTTTGTTTATTAAACAGTACTTTAGAAACCAGCAATCAGCTGACATTCTTGGCTGGTACTAGAGCAGGAGTTTTAAGCATCATCACCTGAAGGCTGGACAACACCATTGATATTGTTGTGGCTGGTGTTGGGTTCCTTGGTGCCCTCGCTGCGGCCGGGGGCAGGAGCACTGACCACTGCAGAGGCAGCAAAGTGGGCACTGGCTGAGTCCAGGGTTTTGGACATGCAGTCAGAGGTGCTGGAGCCCTGGGGGGAGAAAAAGAAGGGAGAAAAAAGGTAGTTTTCATCATTTTCTAAGTACAAAATAAAGCACAGGTTAGGATTGCTCTAGTGCACAAGTACCAGCACATAAATCCATCCTTGTTCTACTGGAACATTCAGTTATTTCTGTGTCACAAGACTGATGGAAAACTGAACCTGAGTGTCCAAATAAATGAGTGTTGGGCAAGTCCTGCCCAATTCAGCCACTCAATAATGGCAAGTGCAGTTCTCAGCACAACAAATCAATCTGTCATGTGTTGTGCACCTGGAGAAGAGAAGGTTTTGGGAGACCTGAGAGCCCCTTGCAGAGCCTAAAGGGGCTCCAGGAGAGCTGGAGAGGGACTGGGGACAAGGCCTGGAGGGACA
>JAXCLP010000166.1:1693891-1719592 GCA_035584035.1 Lepidocolaptes lacrymiger
GCAGCCACAGCTTCTCTGGGAAATCCATCCCAGTCCCTCCCCACCCTCCCAGCCAGGAATTCCTTCCCAATATCCCACCCATCCCTGTCCTCTGGCAGTGGGAAGCCATTCCCTGTGTCCTGTCTCTCCAGTCCCTCTCCAGCTTCTCTGTAGCCCCTTCACACACTGGAAGGGGCTCTGAGGTCTCCACACAACCTTCTCTTCTCCAGCTGAGATGATCCAGTCCAAGCTCCTGCTAAAGCAGCTGGCACAGGATCCCACCCAGGGAAGGAGCCTCCACAACCTCCAAGTTCTGCTCTCAGCTGTTCTGTCCCCACCCTCCTGGCACCTCCTGACTAAACCAGCTGAGCTTTCTGTACCTGTCACATCCTTAGGCAGGGCAGACAATGCCAATGAACTGTGACAAAAACTGCAAAAAATAAGGGCAAAATATTCCAAGAGCCCTTTTAACTACTTACCACGACTTGTTAATATAACCTGGGAATCTCACACACAAAACACTGAGCTACAGCTCCCAAAATTCACACACGAGAGGGCACAGGCAGAGAACTGAGACTGCAATGGAACAAAATTCACTCCTTTTTCCTCCCTGAAGGGTAAAAGCCCTGCCTGGCTCCATCTCCATCTCCCATCCTCAATCCTGGAATCCTGCAGCACCCACAGCCACCCTGAGGAACACCAAATCCATATTTAACTCCGGATTTATTCCCCCCTTTGGCTCTGCCAGTGTGTCAGTTTGATATTTGACTTGCACTGTGAAGAAGTGGCTGTTTAGGTGGGGAGAATAAAGTATCATTTTGGCACAGTTTGTGGTTGCACATTCTCTCTAATCCCTGTTTCCTTCAGCCTGGAGAATCCACCTGCAGTGGGAATACAGGAGGACTGGCCCACACAGTCACCTACAATAACTCATTAAGTTTCTAATTACTTTGAAGTGGTTTCAGCGTTCATTTCTCACTGCTGAATTATCAGAATGGGCTAAATGGGGATTTGTGATCATTCCTGCAGAACGGAGAAGAGTTCTGTTAAAAATGTGTGGCATTGTCAGCACAGAAACAGCACATTTCTTTCAATGTATGACTCTTCCCAAGGAAACTGGAGCCACTTCTACAGAGAAGGTATGAAATTTCCATAAAAAATGTTAAGGATTTGAAAAATCCATTAAAAAATATATAGTGTGTATATATATAATTGATTTGATAATATATCATTTATATACAATTCATATGTATCATGTCTTAATGAGCACAGAAAACCAAAGTGTGGAGGATGTCATTTTCCCTCCTGAGAGGAATATTTCGGAATCTTGGCTTCCCTTTGGCTTCCTACCTGGAAATTCTGGAAGAGACAGGCCATGGGGTTGGGGTTGTTGGGCGGGCCAGGGATTTGGGGCTGGCCCTGAAAGCCCTGCACGTTCTGGTAGCCCTGCAGAAGGTGCTGCTGCTGCTGCTGCTGCTGCTGCTGATTGGGAGGGAACATCTGATTGTTGTTCAGGAGTGACTGGAGATGACTCAGCTGGTGGTTGTTCAGAGTAGTGTTGAGGGATGACACGTCACCTGGAACCCAAACACAGGCACACAAGTCAGGGGGAGCTGCCTTGGCTCAGCCTTTGCCTGAGAGCTGAGAAATTCCTCTGCAGAGCCCCCCCTGGAACGCTCCTCCTGCTCTTCATGCCTGCAGGAATTCCTGGGGCACATCCACCTGCCCCTGGCTGAGGGTCCTGGAGGGCTCTGGAACAGCCAGGGGTGGCACAGGCAGCTCCTGGGATGGTCCCTGGCTTGGATCTTACTCAAACAGCACTGGGGTGGGACAGGGATGAGGAGTGGGAACCATTCACAATCCCCAAAAAAGTGGTTTTCCATCAGCTGTGACAGAACAGTGAGTGAGAAAAGGCTTTTTGGCTCGGGCATGGAACACTAAACAATTATTTTTTTACATTTTAGAGTAAAAAATTGTATTAATATTTTGTATGGTATGAAAATCTCACCGTGAAAATTCTGTTCTAGTGAATAAATACACAGTTGAACTTGACTTTATGAAAAAATAAAGCTTCATATATAGTAATTTTTTAGGTTTGGGGTTTTTTTAAATGAAAAACTCGTATTTTCCTTCAATTTTCCATAAGGAGAATCACTGGTTAGTTGTATTTTACACGGAAAATGCCAGGTAGGGGTGAGTTCACTGTAGCCATTAGGTCAGGATGAGAAATTAAGTGAAACCCCTTTATCAACTCTTTGCTATTGTTTAATTCCTCCCAGCAGTTTCAGACACACAGCCCAACCAGAGCAGTACCAATTCCATTCCATGTTCTTGGTGAAAACCATCAAAAAATCAGCACCCAGGAGAAAAACCCTTCTATTTAAGGGCTTTTTAACCCAAGCTGAATCTGCTCTGCATCCCCTACAAGAACAGTGATGTTTCCCCAACACACAAACTGTAACACACACACACACAAGGATGGCAAAGTGGAGTTTTTGCACAGAATCCAAAATTCCCCCTCCCCAACCCTCTTCATCTTTTTATTTTTTTAAATTTCCTTTTATATCTGGGAAGAAACTGAACTTACCAAGCAGACCTGTCCCCAGCAGAGGGTTAAGGAGCTGTGGCACCACAGAGTTACTGGTGAGTTTAGCTGGCCCGGGGGCACTCCCAGCACTGTTAGATATGTTCAGCAGTGTTTCTGCCATGGACACCACGGCCGTGCCACCACCCAGGGCTGACACAGACAGGGCTGCCACCGCTGAGGACGTAGTGGTGGTGGTGGTGGTGGCCTGGGAGGAGGTGGCAATGGAAACCTCCGGGTGGCCGGCCGAGTTCAGCACCCCCCCCACCAGCTGGGGGTTGAGGGCCATGAGCAGGGGGTTGGAAGCCGTGTCGGAGCCTGGGAAGGTGGGCATGGGGTTGGGCAGGAGGGTCTCCACCCTGGCGCCGTCGGGCAGGGGCTCGGGGGGCGCCGGCGGCTGCGCCAGCGAGGAGGGCAGAGGGGGGTTCTGCTGCGGCAGCAGATCGGAGACGCTGACGTTGAAGGCTGGCACGGGCAGCATGGCAGCGGCCTGGGCTTGGTTCTGCAGCAGGGCTGCCAGCAGCTGGAAGTGCACGGGCTGCAACACCTGCCCGTCCACGTCGCCCGAGAGGAACGCCAACGCGGCGCTTACATTCGGGTTGAGGAAACCTAAAGGGTTGAGGTTGGCCTCGGACTTGCCTTCTCCGGCCGGAGGCTGGAGGATATTTAAGAGGTTCTGGTTTAGGAGATGCTGCTGATTCACCGGCAAGGAGAGAGGCAGGGAGCTGAGGAGGTTCTGGTTCAGGGCGTGCGGGAGGTTGTTGTTCGAGGAGCCGCTCTGCGGGAAGGGCAGCGAGGGCTCGTGGCCGCCGAAGGGGAAGTCGGTGCCCACGGGCAGCTGGCCCTGCTGCAGGGGGGTGCCAGCTGCAGTGGTGACAATCACCCCGTCCTGCAGCACCGACGTGGTCTTGGTGATGGCAGCTTGGCTGGTGCCAGCGATGGCGATGGACGAGGACGGTCCTGACCCTCCTGCAAGGCAAGGACAGTCCACAGTTAACGGGGCTCTGCCTGCTGGGGACACAGCCCAGTCCTACAAGGACCAGCTCAACCCAAACCAGTCGTGTGTGACACCCCCACACAGGGACAATGACACTTGGAGCATCCACACTGGATCGGCTGTTCCCGTGGAGAAATGCTGTCTGAGCAAACAAACGGAAAAATGAGCGAGATACACATTTTAAAAAATATTCCTTGTTGTGTTTAAGAGCACGTTTTATTGTTTTCTTTTGAAAGCAGGTGCATCTTCCTGCGTGTGTTCATTTTTTAAAGGATTCCTTGACAGGTGTTCTTCAGCAGAGACAAGGGAATCATGGGTGTTCTGGAATCAGCTCCTGTTACACAACAGTCACACTCTGCTCCTTCACTTCAATTAAAGGAATCAGAGGGGAAGATATTTGTCATTAATATCTCAGCATTTCCATGAAAACACAGGAGCACACACGTGCCTTTGGAATGGTGGGATACAGTCCATGGTCACCTTGGTTTGAATCCTGTATGTATTTCAAAGTCATGGCAGGGGGTGGAACAGGATGGTCTTTAAAAGTCCTTTCCAACCCAAACCATTCCATGATTCCAACTATACGTGTATTTTCCCAAAAGACTGCACTCAAAGCATGCCAATTAGAAACCAAATAATATACAATTAATTTCTCTGTAAGAACCCCTCCATTACGTATCCTCATGTTTCAGTAGCAAAGAACACATTGCAGGAATTTGAGGAATTAAAGCACTTGCTGGAACAGGTGTATGAAGGACTCAGAGGAGTGAAAAGCACAGAATGTACTCATTAGCCATTAACACCTGAAATATTTTAAGAGCTGAGAACAGAGAAATGTTACACATTCCACTTTCTTGAGAAATTCTTACTTTTCCTGGAATCCCAGAACAGTTTGGGTTGGGAGGGACCTTAAAGGCCATCTCATTCCAGCTTCTCATTTATTTCGATTTGTTTTGTGGAATTTGGTTTGGTTTGGTTTTTATCACCACTTTCCTGACACTTTGCACTGAGTGGATTAAATCCAAGTCCCCCAGATGCCTTCTTTGAGGGGTCCTGTGTTCCAAGGCCATGTCCCAGTCCCAGTTTTCCTGGCTGTATGACAATAAATTCCCCTGGAGAGGGGCAGGAGCTCCTAACTGACTGGCACTGGCCTCCTCCCTGTTTAATCATATTTTACTATTTCCATTCTGCCCATTTCACCAGTAAAAAATTCCTGTTCCAGGGTAAGGATAAAGCCTTTTCTTGTCAAATCAGTCCTGTATTTGTCACTAATAAACTTCTCATATTTCTGATGTTCTGCTACTTGAGACAGCTTATCATCTTTATTTCTATTTGCTGTGGTTATTGTGGTCCCCTTAATTTCCCTTATCGCCCTGTTAACAGCAAGAAAAACCTAAATAAACCAAACTGCAATAAAATACATCACCCAGTGACACCCTATCCTACAAAAAGAACAAATCCCATCACACTCCCACTGAAAACCACCTGGAAAATAAAGATATCATCTGTGGAAGAAGAAAACAAGAGCTGCAATAACAAAGCTTGGTCCGTGTGGTTCAAATGTAATTAAGAGCTCAGCAATAACGAGCTAATTGTGGGGATCCACAGCATTTTTCCTCTCAGGAACTGCTTTTGAGCAGTAGCTGCTCTGGGTGTTGGCACAGACATAGATTCAGCAATTAAAAGACTTCAAAACAAAGGGGGAAGAAGCCACGAAGTGAAATCTGAGCAGGAGTTTCCTGGGAACACCTTCCTTGGCTGGCCTGGGGTTCCACCAGCTCCAGCACCCAACCCTGGGCAGAGAAATTCCCAATATTCCTCTCACAGCTCTGCCACTGCTGGTTTTCAAACCTCTCATTGGCACAGAACACTCCCCAGGATGGAATTCCAGAGCCTGTGGGTTTGATGGAAATGCCACCCCTGAGCCCTGGGCTGGCTCAGGCAGGAGGTCTGTGTGTAATTTTAGGGAATAACACAAAGACAGCACCATCTGAAACTTCATCCTGGAGAAGAAAAGAAGTCTCCTCACCATGAATATTCAACAGAATAACAAAATGCAGGTTGTGTGTATTTTTCAAGCCCCAGAACTAAAGGAACCACCTCTTTGGGTGCAAGGAATGGAAGAGGTTCCCAACTTTCCAGCCTTTGCCTGCACAGAACTCCCATTTCTCACTGAGATAAGAAAAAAGGAGTCACTTCAGGCTTTATAGTTATATTGCTGTAATTCCATGAGCTGTCCCCAGGGGACTGGGAATTCCACAGCAGAACCATTTGCATTCCTACTCTGGTGAGAACCAAGCTGGGTGCTGATGCTGAGACCCTTTCCCATGGGGTTTGGCCCGTGCACGGATTTGTTCTGTTGCATTTGTCTCCTTTGGGAGGAAATCCAGCTTTCCTGAGGATCCCTGGGAACACAAGCAGGGGGTCAGAGGGACAGGGAAGCCAACTCCTGATGCAAACCCAACCTTTGCTCTGTGCAGAGGAGGGGACAAAGTCTGCAAAGGGAAAAGAGCCTCGGGAAATCTCCGTGTCAGCGTGACAAGGCAAAGGGGCCACACGAGGAGCACGAGCACCACAAGCCTTGTCACCCCAGGAAAGGAGGGAAACCCTTAGAAGTCACCACAAAGCATGATAATAAATTGTTTTTCCATAATTCAGTTTTTATGGAATTCCATCCTGCCTTTCCCAGGAGGAAGTTCAGGGACACTGAGCAGGGGCTTGGGTTGGTGACAGACTGATCCCACCTTATGGTCCCTTTGGGGTCACCGGGTTTCCATTCACACAAACACCATCTTTCAGCACTTGGCTCAAGGGAAATTCACATTTCTGAGCTGTTTCCCCTCCACCTTTAACCATCCCAGAGACAGGAGCAGCAGTAAAACCCATCTCCTCTCCACATCTTCGCTGAGGACCAAGCCAGGAGATCTCTCTCCTCTCTCCTCCAACTGAACATATGGTTTATTCAGCCACTCCTATCACTAAGGGACTCCAACCTAGGCCTGGAGCAGCAGGGTATGCTGGAAAACCCACCAGTTTATTTGGGGAACTGACAAAAGAGGGTCAAAAGCCCATGGATTTTATTTCTGCAGCGTGTGTGGAAGTTCATGGGAGCAGGAGATGGAACAGAGAGGGCAGGATGGTTTTGTCCAGAAAAAGGCAGACACATTTTTAGTTTACCACTGGTTTTGATTAGAACCCCAGAACTGTTTGGGGTTGGAAGGGACCTTGAAGCTCAGAGACAGAGCCATGGGCAGCGACACCTTTCACTGTCCCAGGTGGCTCCAAGGGAATCCATCCTGCCCTTGGACACTCCCAGGGATCCAGGGGCAGCCACAGCTTCTCTGGGAATTCCATCCCAGTCCCTGCCCACCCTCCCAGCCAGCAATTCCTTCCCAATATCCCATCCATCCCTGCCCTCTGGCACTGGGAATCTATTCCCTGTGTCCCATCCCTCCAATTCCCTATGAAGATTCCCTCGGTGGCCCCTTCAGACACCACCAAGCCAGGAGATCTCCTCTCCTCTCCTCTCTCGTGGGTACGTGGCTATCAGGGGACACTCACTGGGACACCAGCCATACCCAAGCCCCCCGTTTCACCCCAGCCACGCCACGGGCAGTGCCCTGGGGAGCCCACCTACCTGTGTCAGGACTGCTCTGGCTGCAGCTGCTGCCGACGGTGCCAGGGATCAGCGGGGTGCCCGGCGCTGCCATCCTGGCCTGGGGCGTGCCGGGGTGCAGCGAGTTGCCCATGGCCATGCCCGCCTGGGGCAGCACCCCACAGCTCCCCCCAGCCTGCATGGGGTTGAGGAGCCCGGCCAGGTGGGCACCGCTGCCCGGGCCGGGGAAGGGGGCGGCGGGGCCGTGGCAGGGCAGCCCGTCCCCACGCAGGGGCAGCCCCGGGGCCAGCGGGCCCTGCAGGGTGGGCTCTGGGAAGTGCCCCTGGGTGCCAGGGCAGGGCAGGGCCGAGCCAGAGCCCCCACAGCTGTTGCTGCTCCCGTGGGAGCTCTGGCAGCTCATGGACTGCAGGAGCTGCGACATGGAGCTGATGGGGAAGGAGCTCTGGCTCTGCTTCCTTACGGGATCGGGTCCGGCTTTGGGGAGGCCGGAGCTGTCCAACTGGGACTGTCTCAGCAGGCTCAGCACCGTGCTGGGAGGCTGCTTCCTTTTCCTCAGAGGATCCTTCTGCTGAGACATCAGTTTGTCTCTCAGTGCTGCCCGGCCGCTCTGCCCTTCCGTGGTGGGGAGGAGCACGTTGGCAGCAGGAGGGAACATGGAATTTAAAGTGCTGTGTCCTTCGGAGTTGCCGCCGCCGGCGACAGGTCCAGAATTGCTACTGCTGCTGTTGGTGGTACCAGCAAGTTTATTTTGATTTGCTAGCTGTGCTTTGGCTGCTGCTGAGAGTAAACTGCTCGCTGGGAAAGAGGCAGCGTTGTGCTGGTTCAGGATCTGATTTAAAGGCATTCCCAGCAAACCGGGCTGACTCTTCAAGGAACCGCTTCCAGCCGACGCAGCGGGGAAAGCTGCATTGTTGGGGGGGTTTAACACGTTACTCATTCCAGCAATTAGCGGGTTGGGGACGTCCTTGTACTGGCTGAGCCCGTCGTGCTTGGTGGAAGGGCTGGATGGCATGGCCGGCCTCGGGGAGCCGATGGTGGAGCGGGGGGACCTGGGGGGGACTTTGATGGCGCTGCAGGCCGGCTGGGGGCCGAGCGGGGGCAGCAGGAAGGTCCCGTGATCCGACGAGGTGGAAGAGGAGCGCGATCTTTGGGGGGAGGCCTCGATCCTGGCGATGCCGGGGCCCAGCATGTGCACCGGGGACGTCACCGGCGAGGGGGACAGGGAGGTGGAGGAGTGCTGCTGGACCCTCTGCACGTGGGCGCCGTGGTTCATGTGGCCCGGCTTGACGGTGGGCAGGGGCAGGTTGCTGGGCAGGGGCACGACGGCGGGGGGCATGCTTACATTCATCACGGGTACCTGAGAGTGGGCGCTCGAGTGGAACGGGGACGGGGCCACGATGACGGGGTTCGGGGCCGCCGGCTTGCTGGGGATGGGGTCCAGAATGCCAAGGGGATCCTTCTCGGAGGGCAATGGCTTTTTCTGAAGGGCGCACGACGGTGGCGGGGGCGGCGGGGGAGGGCCCTGGGGGGCTTTGTGGTGGAACATGGCCCGCGGGATCTCCATGCCCGCCGAGAAGCCGCACAGGGGCTTCTTCAGCACGGGGCTTTTCGTGGGCAGGGTGGGGGACAGAGGTATATTAGTCCTTCCAGCCATGGCACAGGACGACTGTATGGGGGAGCCGTGCAGCATGACCGACGGCGGGGACAGGGGGGTCCTGCTCAGGTGGATGGGACTGGAGTTGGGCGCCCCGTGGAAAGCGGGATTGCTCCTCGTGAAGACGTCGGGGCTGCCCAGCGGGTCAGTCCTGGGGGAGATGGAGCCGTCACCGTAGATCTGCGAGCCCGACGAGGCCGGGCTGGGCATCCCCCCGTGGCTGCCGCGGTACGGAGACTTCTGGCCCAGCTCGCTGCTGCCCAACCTCTGCCTGGGATACACAGGATGGAGCTCTGCTGGCTGGCTCCCGGCCATCTCCTGCACGTACAGCCTCCCCATGGCATTAGATGCCCCAAGCATCAACTTGAAAGGAGTCTTACATTCCGGCATCACGGAATTTGGAATTCCTTCATGCGATTTATTCCTCACCGACCTGGGAGTCGCTGCCCGAGTGGGAACTGCCGGAGTCGCACCTGGGATTGAAGGCACACAACAATTACTGGGGGCAAAGGCAAAGTCACACGTTTCAGGGCAAAGCTGCAGGCTGGAAAAGCATTCCCAAGGGCAAGGGAGCCTTTGGAGAAACTTTGGCTTCCACGGGCACCAAACCTCAGTCATTGGAATGGTGTGTGTTATCCAAATACACAGTGTACAGACCTTAATTTAATATCCCATACAAATATGGACAACCTGAAACCTTTTTGCTGCTCTTCTGCCTTCCCTAAGCATCACCGGCAGCCTCCCACTCCTGGAATTCCAGCAATCCCCTCTGGCAGGAGCCGGCAGTGGCTGTGGCAGGAAAAGGAGCCTCTGGCACCATCTATTGAGGACAGGAGGAACAAAGCCCAGCCAGGACTGAGGCTCATTTCCCAGGGAGAGGTGCTGTCCCAAATGCTGTCCCTGCTGCTGAGGGATTCTGAGCGCTCTGGAGGTTTGTTTTCAGGATAAAAGCCTTGGGAATATTGGCACATATTGACACGTGAACCCTCTGTAAGGGAAAAAATTCCCACTTTGGAAACCAGACTTTCCTGCAAGCACAAAACCACCTTCCATCTTTATTTAAAAAGATGTTTTCCCCCACTGTTTTACTCTCAGAACATCATCACAAGCAGCTCCAAGTCTGGGGGACTTGCTGCCAGTTTTGCTGGGAATTTGCAATTCAGCTCGGAGTGCTTGGCACGGACACTCTGAATGCGCAAACCTCAACTGGGAGTTAAAAATATCATGTCCAAATGACCCCAGAGGTGCCTGGAAACCCCTTTCTCCATCCCCCTGGCCACGCTGCCCATCCTGCCTTCATCCTGTTTGCTCAACCAGCTACACCACGACAGAAACAAACATTTTACCTGGCCCAAAACACAACCACAGTCTCATTTAGGGGACAAACCTCAAGGCTGAGCTGCAAAATGGAATAAGTCTGAGAGGCTTCACCTTGAATGATGGAGCTAAGCAAAGGGTCACATGTCAATGTGCAAAAAAGTAAAATATATTTTGCTTACAAAGACCATTTCTTGGGAAATTTTCCTCTTTGGCCAGTGCACAGAATTCTGACCAAGGGAGAAGGTAAAAGCATATAAATGGGACTCATTTATATTATTTTATAATTTATATTTATATTTAGTATTTACCTGGTTGTACCTCCTTCATTTTGCTAATTTTTGGAGTGTAATCTAAGCACCACTCATTAAAAAAATTCAGAAGCAACCTGGGAAATGGCACTGTTAGTTAAAAATGAAATTCCAATGGCAAAAAAATGAAAACAAAGGTTTAACATCCTAAATTTCCAAGTGACAATCAGCACTAGGAGCAGTGTGGGTGCTTCTGGCTGAACTTCCCATGGCTCAGCACCATCCTGCTGGCCGGGCCTCCTTTCCCAGGAATTTATAGACCACAATTCCTTTTTTTTCCTGGCTGAACAACCTCACAACCACCAGGGTTTGTTGTCACACCCTGTCTCGGTGATCCCCCAGTTCTACAACGTGGTTTCACCCTCCCCTGTTTTGACAACACCCGTCAGCTCCAGCCACCCACCAATTACCTCATCCTTCTGCTGACGTGGATCATTAAAATGCTAATCCAGGTTGGTGCCTAAAAATAATCCTGGAGAAATTACAGTGGAGATGTCCCCTCGCTGTATATTCTCCTTTACAATACAATTTCCCATTTAGCCTAATCCCTTCATAATCACTTTATTCTGCTCCTCTAATTTCCCATGTGACACAATATCAGACATATTACCACGGCTCCAAGAGATGAGAGTTAATGTCTTTTCTTTGTCTGGAACAATCTGATATCTTGCCCAAGCAAACCCTGCTCTTAGTGTGGGATGACCTGATTTAGGCTCATTTCCCACCTCCCCCCATCTCTGATCACTCCATTTGCTCCTCGAATTGTTTATTTTCGCCGACGCAGCAGATTTTTGGGGGTGGCTTTGCCCAGTAATTAACACATAGGAAATGAAGGTCCTGGAGTGACCCTGCAGGGTGGAAAAGGGACTCACTTGTTCCACCCCCAGGACTCGTGAGGACCAGGGAGGGGTGAGGTGCCTCCATGCTCTTGTGCAGGGTGGCCACGGCGATGATCTTCCTCTTGTGGATGCACAGCTTGGTGACATCTTCGTCAGCTTTCACGTCCTCGGCCGTTCTCTGCTTCACTGCAGCCCCAGGGTCAAAGTTAAACACCTGGGGGAGAGAGCCAGGCTTTGCAATGATGGTTCGAGGCACTGAACCCACCAAACACACCTAAACTGGGAATTTGATATAAAATATACAGGAATTTCCCTCTGTGCCTTGGAGCGCTTGGACTGCTCCTGCATTGCCCAGGAGATGCCTTGGCAGGACGTTGGGAAATGAGAAATAATTATATTTATAACAACTGATATGACCATGTTATTATATTTTATTATTATATTAAAAATAATACAGTAATATTTTATAGTAATATTTTATCTTATATGAGTATATTTTCACTATTCTATTCTATTCTATTCTATTCTATTCTATTCTATTCTATTCTATTCTATTCTCAATTCCATTCTATTCTATTATCAATTCTATTCTATTCTATTCTATTCTATTCTATTCTATTCTATTCTATTCTATTCTATTCTATTCCACTCCATTCCATTCCACTCCATTCTATTCACATATACCATGGATAATATATATTCTATTCTACTTTCTATTTTAACGTGCATGATTATATTTTTATTATTACATTATATGATTATTTTAATTATCATTTTAATTCTCTGCTTCACAGCAGCCCCAGGGTCAAAGTTAAACACCTGGGGGGAGAATTCCAGTGTTTTAAGGGATGGCCAAAGGCAGCAAAGTCACCAAATACACCCAAATTGGGAATTTTATATAGAATATACAGGAATTTCTCTCTGTTCCTTGGAGCTCTTTGACTGCTCCTGCATTGCCCAGGAGATGCCTTGAGAGGACATTTGGAAATGATAAATAAAAGAGGAATATATTTGTAATGACTGATATGATTATATGAGCTCGTGATTATATATATTATATTACTATATTTAATCTATTATATATTATAGTAATAGAATCTTTTATAGTTATATTTTATCTTCTATGATTGTATTTTCACAATTATATTCTATCATTACATTATATTAGTATATACAATAGATAATACATATGATACTTTACTTAAATATGATACTTTATTGATACTGATACTTTATTGATATTGATACTTAAATATGATACTTTATATTTTAATGTGCATGATTATATTTTAATGATTATATATCAATTATTACATAAGCCAGTCAGCCCCTTTCCAAGGGGGGAGATGAACCCTGGATTTTGGGGGATACCTTTGGGTGCCCAGCACTGATTTGAGACACCCTTGGGGTGACAGAGGTCAAACCATGGGCACAGGACATGCCACCACGGCACAGGACATGCCACCACAGACCCAAAAATCCCAGAGCAAGGACCCAAACGCTGCTTTGCTTTACCTTGGGAAGAACCAGAGGACATTCCAGGCCACACTTGCACGTTCCATCAGTCAGCAAGTAAGTCTTCACCTGCTCCAAGCAGGATAATAAAGACCCACTGGGACTGGAAGGGAACAGGAATGATGAATAAAAGCTCTTTAACAGCCTCCAACCCACATGGAAGTGCTTACAGGGACACAGCTAAGGTTGTAGGTTTTTTCATGTTATTTCTTGCTTTTAGGCAAAACCTGAGATGATATTTATAAAAAACCATCAAAAGCCCTCCCATAAAGACATTTTAAAGGGAATAAAATGTGCAGTCAGGTCTCTTAGGTGCATGAAGTTGGGTTTCATTCAGCTGGAACTTGGCTCCTTCTCCTTGAGAGTGAGAAATGTCCCCCAAGGAGCCAGCCCAGCGAGCTCCTGGTGATCTGCACTTGGGTTCCTCCAGCTCCCACCAGAAAACTGTCACCTCCACATCCCAAAATAGCTCCACTGGGAACTCTGTTATGGCAAAGTCACTGATTCATAGGATGGAGAAAGGTTCTGGTGTCACCAGCCTGGAATTCCACACTGCTCCTCACCCTCAGCCAGCTGAACTGCTCTGGTGATTTATGAGGCTGGTCCTCTGGTTCCCAATGAAGCTGAAAACACCCCTGATTTGAACAAAAACGACCCAAATGGAGAAGTTTGGATCGTGAAAACATTCCAAAAAATCCCACGCTGTGACCAACTCTGGCACTTGAAACTCAACATACAAACATCTCATCCTGCAGGAGAACTGAGTCCCATCCCCAGCAACACCTGCAAGAGGCACCTCGAGCTCTGCTGACACCTCAAATCAGGATTTTATTTGCCAGGCTTGCCCTGAAATGGTTATTTTTGGGAGGAGTGCCCAGGCTGAGGCCGTGTGACAGTGACAGTCTGGAGGGTGAGGAAGAGAAAAGAGCAAACTAAAAATAGGCTGAAGTGACAGGTCAGAAAGTCAAACCTTCCCTGTCTCAAATCCTGGGGGAGGAGGGGAAACTACTCTTTATTTTAATTTATTGTAATTCCAGCTCTGGACTGGTTAAACTACAATCCCCTTGGATTTTCCCGATCTGGCCTGACCATGCTCAGCCCAGACTTACAGACTGAACAGCTTCCCATGGGATTTGTCTTGGAGCATCCCAAAATCTCTACAGACTCTTATTGGGATGCTCAAAAATTCACGTTAAAGGGAACATGCTCTGGAGTCAGGATGCCATTTTATTTACACTGCTTAAAAAAGGAAAAGGCTGCTTTTTCTGGACTATTTCTGGACTAAAGCAGCTGGCAATAACTTTTTTGGGCTGTTTGCCCAGCTGAGGTTCAAGGAGAACCTGGAGCCTGGAAAACCCCACTGAGGCTCAGTGGGAGGGAAGGAAGGTCAGTAGGGGATCTGTGGGGTCCAGCCTTCCCCCTGCACACACAGCCAGGGTTATCTGCCCACAGGAAACCACCACATTTAAATAAATTTAAATTAAATTTTTTCCTTTTGTGGGCACAGCTGGAACTGCAAAGTCTTTTCGGCGTGCCCAGAATTCCTCACCCCTCTGATTGCAAATATAATCCCCAGTTTCCTTTGCAGGAACCCATGGGATCATGGAATGGTTTGGGTTGGAGGGACCTGAAGACCTTGATGTTCCACCAGCCCAGGTTGCTCCAGGCTCTGCCCATGAGAAGCAGGAGATGGGACTGTTTGACTCCCACCCTTTTAGCACTGAATTAAAGGATAAAGAAAGACATGGGGAAATCTTGGGAAGAGGGCAGGGATAGCACAGTCAGAAAAGGTGCAAAACTTCTCAAGGCTGCAGAAAACAAAGTTCAAAAGCAGGTGGGATCAGCAGGGACATAAAAAAGCCAAACCATTTTACGTCCTGATGTCCGGATATAAAGATTATTGGGAACAAAACCTTCAACCACCCCAGAACTTCTCCTTTCTCACTGATTTTTAACTAAGGCAGAGGCCCAGCAAATCAGAGCTGTAATGAGAAGGACAAGGGCAGGCGATTCCTCTCTGCCATGGGTATCACTGACACGGATTTTGTTTGATTCTGCTGATTGAGAACATAAACAAGAAATCCTGGAATGCATCTGATCCAGTTCAGTGTCAAATTGGAGCAGGTTTTGGCTCGTTAAAGAGTCTTGTATTGGTAATACAGCAAATGTGGGGAAGAACTGGTTATTTTAATGGGATTAAGCAAACAGCAGACTGATAATGATGTGATGTAAACCTGCTGGCCCTTTATTTTGTTAAAGCTGATGGTGATCTTTTTTCCAATACCATTTAATTTACAGTCTTTTTGGCTGAACACATTTATTTCATACCAATTTCAACGCATTTCTTCGTGACCGTTCCAGGGCCAGGCAAAAAATAATCCAATAAACTACAAAAATCAACAAATAAAATACCCAAAACTCTGGATTCAGGTTTATGTTCCTGTTTGGTTTTTTTCCTACATGAGAAATGTGAGGAATCCATAGAAGTTGATCCTGCTGGAGAACACACCAGTGATACTGAACACAGAATCTTCATAGCATAAAGACCCTGATGTGTTTTGGGGCTGCTGAGGAGCCACAAAACTTTCTCAGGTAACCAGTAGTCACATAACTTCAATTTCCTTTCAGAAGAGCCATGGGATAATTTGGGTTGGGATAATTTGGGTTCGAGGGACCTTAAAGCTCATCCAGTTCCAACCCTGACACCTTCCACCAGCCCAGGGTGCTCCAGCCTGGCCTTGGACACCCCCAGGGATCCAGGGGCAGCCACAGCTTCTCTGCCCACCCTGTGCCAGTCCCTGCCCACCCTCCCAGCCAGGAATCCCTTCCCAACACCCCCCCTAAACCCACCCACCATCCTTCAGCTTCAAGAACGACCCTGCACTTGGAAAACAACGAGCCCTTGAAGTTCCTGAGAACCACAAACGAGCCGAGTCACCAATTAACTGCCCCAAAGTGGCAAAACTAATTAATTCCCTGGGAAAACCAGAGCTTCAGATGGAACCCTTACCTGATGTAGAGAACTCCACTTTGGTCCACCCGCCGCTGCCACCCCACGGGCACTTGCACTGCTGGTGGCCCTGCGTCCGTGTCCCCTCCGTCACACTCCTTCCCACCATTCATTTTCCTGCTTCTGCTCGGGAGTCTTCAGAGAGATCAACAGGAGGGGGATCTCCTTGTCCTCCAGGTCATGGTGGCCTCCCAGGGCAGGCCCTGCAGCACAGCTCAGCCCCAAGGGTACAAAGTGCAGCGGGAGGCTCCGGCTCAGTTGGGAACCGAGTCCTTCAAAGGGGCCATTTTGGTTAACGAGTCACTTTCCCATTAGAATCCACATTAAATATGCAAGGGTTGACTCCTTATCTATTCATAAGGATGAACTCTAGAGATAAAAATTAGTGCTTCCAACTTGGGCAAATCATAATTCACCAATCCTCTGTTACCTGTCAGAAAGGAGAAGGGGGGAAAGGAGGATTTCTAGTTCAACAGCATGGCTCCAAGCTTGAGGGCTGGCTGGGACAGCTTGTATTTTGTGAAAGCTTGTCTCATTTTCATAAATATGAGTAGCCAGATCCAACACCTCCAGGTATTATACCCTTTATATGCCACATCCTTTCTGTTTCCTTTTGATCTTCTGCTCTTTATCCAAGTTGTCCTCTTGAGTTTCTTTCATGACTCCTTGGCTCCAAGGGAACAGCCTGGAAAACACAGATTTGGGGAAGGAATGAGCATCTCCTCGAGGTTCCCAGCCCAGTTCAGAGACTCAGGAAGGTGTTCACAGCTGCACCCACTGCAAGAGCTTAAAATCAGGATTTTAAATGGCAGTGGAGCCATTAAAACAAGGCTTAGGGGAAATATAACCCTGCCAGAATATTCTATTTATGTGTGGATGCAACTGGGCTGCATCTTAAGAGTGAAACTGCTATGAAATGGTTAATGCACAGTCTGGGTGAATCAAGGGGTGTGTCTTTTCACTGAATATCCCCACGTATTCTCCTGTTCACAACTACCAGCAGATGACTCAATTAATGCCCTTGGAAAGTTGTTTATCAAACTGAATGCATTTAATGGCAAGGGAGCTGCTTCTGGGCTCAATAATATCCATAAAAACGGAAAACTGCTGCTTTTGGATTAAATTTAAATAATCATCTTTCCAAAAATTGTATCACAAAAAGGGAAACTCCGACGTCAAGGCACTGAGCTCTGAATACCTGGGAAACAACCTGAATATTCTCAGGAATTAATTCCCTCCCCATGGGATTTAACTCTTTGTGACAGAAATTCAGGTTGATATGGTTTGTGTTATTGCCTCAAAAGTTTTGCAGGTTGACCAGGTGGGACTGAACTTGAGTCTGGATGTGTTGTTGAGGTGAGATGAACGTGGGATTCAAGCAGTGAATACACCAGAATAAACAACAAATCCACCAGAATAAACAGCAATCCTAAAATGCAGAATTCAGGTGACACTGAGCCCTGCTGGAGCAACAACAGCAACAGGTTTTATTTGCCATCACGTGTCCGTTCTGCCTTATTCCTGACACTCATCTTGTGCCAACATGTTAAAACACAGCCAATCTTACAGACCTGACTGATCTTAATAAGAAAAGGGGTTTATTTTTGAGCTAGAAACGGAACAGAAAGACTTGGGATGCCACATTTCTGCAATAACACCCCATTACATCTCTATTTAACAGCAATAACAGCTCCTTCCTTCAAGGCCACTACAGGAAGAGCAGAGAGGCATAAATACAGTGCTGGAAATATTCCCTCCAGTCTCCTGAAGCTGCTCATCCTCTTTGCACGTGACACCTCTAAATGCAAAGCTCCAAATGCTCCACAAGGAAAGGGAAATCACCAGAGAAGGATGAGGAGAAAGGACTTGGTGGCCTTTTCCAGCCTTGGTGACTCTGGGATTTCAGGCTGGCTGTGGGATGGAGCCTTTTGGGATAGCCTGGCACTGCTCTGCAGGGATCTGTTCCCACCTTCCAGGACCCTGAAACACTCCAAGAGGATTAAACCCTGGGCTGGACAACCCTAGGGAAGGGACAGGGACACTGAGGGGTGTCACAGGGACACCTTGTCACCTCCCCTGTCTGAACAATCCACCCTTTAATCTCACAGTGTGGGACACAGGAACAGGATTTGGGATCCCCTACAACAGTTCAGGAATTGTGGTGTTTGATGGGTTTGATCTTGATCAGGGGGGTGCAGATGAGGGTCCATCAAAGTTCAGGAATTGTGGTGTTTGATGGGTTTGATCCTGATCAGGGGGGTGCAGATGAGGGTCCATCAAAGTTCAGGAATTGTGGTGTTTGATGGGTTTGATCCTGATCAGGGGGGTGCAGATGAGGGTCCATCAAAGTTCAGGAATTGTGGTGTTTGATGGGTTTGATCCTGACCAGGAGGGTGCAGATGAGGGTCCATCAAAATTCAGGAATTGTGGTGTTTGATGGGTTTGATCCTGACCAGGGGGGTGCAGATGAGGGTCCATCAAAGCCAGGGCAGAATTTACCTTCTTACTGCAGGTCCCTTGGAAGCTGAAACAAGTGGACAATGTCCCTGTTGCTCTGAATGAGAATTGAGCTCCTGTGAGAGGACACCACCAGAAAATAGGTATTTAAAATACTGGGAGCACAGAGGGCAGGGGAAGTTGCTCCTCCCTTGGCCCAGCCTTGCTGTGGCTCCTGTTGCTAATCAGGGCAATCTCACTGGGTCCATTATGAGCAAATAATATCCATTAATTGCCTTTTTTTTTGGAAATAACCTCCTATTTCTGCTGGATCTGCCTCTGTTTAACATCCTGTTCCACCTCCACCACAACACTTCTCATCATCCACTCACATAAACCGTCTTCATGGTGGGGGAAATAGCAGTAAAAGGCGCAAAAAAATGGGAAGGAATTAAAAAGATTTAAAAATCCTTCCCTAGGAGGGTGGGCAGGGACTGGCCCAGGTTGGGCAGAGAAGCTGTGGCTGCCCCTGGATCCCTGGGAGTGTCCAAGGGCAGGTTGGAGCAACCAAACAACTCCACATTTCTTACTGGTCCAGAGACTTTACAACCCCCCAGGAGCAGAGGGAACGGGCTCAGGGTGGGCCAGGGGAGCTTCAGGTGGGACAGCAGAAGGAATTTGTGCCTGGCAAGGGTGGTCAGGCCTTGGCAGGGGCTGCCCAGGGAGGGTTGGAGTGCCCAGCCCTGGAGGTGCCCAAGGCAGGACTGGCCGTGGCACTCAGAGCTCTGGGCTGGGGACAAGGTGGGGATGGGGCACAAATGGGACCTGGTGACCCTGGAGGGCTTTCCAACCTCAGTGATCCCAGGATTCTGTGATCCTGTGAATTCCATGGGATTCCAGGACTGCAGGAAAGCCCCATGTCTTGATGTCCCTCTTGCCCCTTCTCCCTGAGAGCCAGGACGTGCCTTTGGGATTTGTTTGGCCATCACAACATCCCTACAAATATTTCCCTGGAGAACTGTGCACAATTCCTTCCCCCTTCAGCCCCCTCGACCCCTTCACCTCCCTGGAAGATTACTCCTGAATTTTCATATGCCAAAGGTATGGTTTCAATTTTTCACGTGGTTCTCTTGCCTTCTTTTTGGGAAATGTTGTACCTTGGGCAGCCTCTTTGCACGCTCAGCTGTTCGTGTTTGCTTCAAGAACTTTTTAGGCAAGTGGAGAAATTGAAAACTTGGTGCAAAAGCAAAAAGAAATTTAAATGAGGCACTAAATGTCTGGATTCTGACCTATTACCTATGACAGGAATAACATTTATTTCATTAATAAGTGGCCACAAAGCCAGTTAAGACAAATTCTGACAGTCTGATATTGTAAAAATATGAAATAATCATGAAATCCCAGGATGGTTTGGGTGGGAAGGGACCTCAAAACCCACCCAGTCCCAACCCTGCTATGGACAGGGACACCTTCCAGTATCCCCAGGTTGCTCCAAGCCCTGTCCAACTTCCTGAATAAACAATTTATTCCTAATAAAATCTAACCTAAATCTCTCCTCTTTTAGCTTAAATCCACTCTCCCTTGTCCTTCAGTTCCTTTTGATGCCCCATCACTCCTTTCTCAGATGAACTTTTAACAGTGCCCAACAATTCCATGGATCCCAAAGGGCCTCTCCATGCACAAATCCTGGTGTTTCCCCATGGAATGGCCACATTTTGGGAATAAAGCTCTGCAAACCCTTGGAACACACCCCAAACACTGCTCAGAGGCTCAAATTACAACCTCATTTTGGAGGCTCTCCTTTCAAGCACAGGAAAACCTACACAACACATCCAGAATGAGAAAGGCCCTCAAATCAAAGCACTGAGGTTTAAGAACTAATAAGAGATTTTACCTTCAGAGTGAAAAGGCGTTTTTATTAATTATGGCTTGCACATTATTAATCAGTTTAGGTCTATCAGAGCCATGAGCTGGGATTCTCCTCCACCATCCAGACACATCCCTTTTTGGGAATGCTTTCCCAGTTTGGAGAGCAGCTTTCTCCTGCCCAGCAGGGAATCCTTTTAGGGATTTACACCTGCTACACTCCAGCCCTTGGGGTGAAAACTCCTCCTCCTCTTACTCCTGAACATCACAATGAATTGCCACAACCAGAACACTGATCTGCACTGAAGGACTCCATGAAAATGCCCCATTTCCCATCGTCCCAGTGCCAGACCAGTTTGCACCAGTCCAGCCTCCTGTGACATTGAGTCACTTCCAACTGCACACAGGGGTTTTATCACCAGCCTTATGTTTGCCTGATTGATACCCCTCTTTTGATGCTGGGGGAGTTTTTTTAGGATGGAGGACCCCCATTTGAACCCCTCCCTGCAATGATTCCCTGGAATTGCTCAAACCAAGGGATGGGGATGTGGTTCAGTGCTCTGGTTGAGTGGAAAAGGTGGGGCTTGATGACCCTGGAGGTTTTCCCACCCTGGATGATTCCAAGGGAGCTGTTTGGAGCAATTCACTCATAAAGGGGAAAAACCCACCACGATTCCAGGCATTGTACCTGTCTCTAATTCCAGGAGCTCTCCCAGTATCCCACTGGACATGCCCCAGCTCCCAGTTGGATCACCTGGACCTCGTGGACAGGATCCTGTGGTATTTGGTGTCATAAAACAATAAGGAAAAGATTTTCCTGGAGAAACACTGATTGATGTCCATGGAATCCATTAGAATAGAGCCCAAATCCCTTCTCCTGGAGCAAGTTGGATCGTTGCACTGCTGATTAATTCTGCTGGGAATTAATGACATCCTTCCTCCTCATGCCATGGAGAAATGAGAGCTCCTTAATTTGGGAGATTCAGGAGTTGGCCAGTGGGGCTGGGAAGGAGCAGGACTCCTTTGGCAGACTTTATTTACTGTGTGTATTCAGTGCCAAACCCTGAAACTTCCTCTAAATACCATTTTCTGTGTCGTTCCCACCGCTGGGAGCAGGGGAGGTTGTCACTTCCAAGGCAAGAAGGGATCAAGCCCATCCTTTCAAGCCCTTCCACGTGCACAAACACACACAGGGTACCCCTGAAAGGGTTTTCACAAGAAAAAAACAGCTCCACATCAATAAAAACATGGCAGGAAACAAAAGGCTCTTCCTTTGAAAGCTCAGCCCTGGCTCTCCAGGAAGACTTTATTAAATGCACATCAGAGAGCCCCTGGAAGAGCACACAGGAGTTCTGATGCTTTCCCAGGCCTTCCACTACATTAATTTTCTTCTTTACAAGGGAAATAGGTCAAAAACAGGAGCCAGACCTACTTTGTGTCAACATAATGACAGCACTCAGGTTTATGGAGGATTCAGACTCATGTTTGGTATGCAAGAGGAACCAGCTAAGAATGATGTCACCACCATCAAACCCTTGCTGGGGAATGGTAGGAAATGGAATTTCCCTGAGCTGTATGGCAAGAAGAAGGGAAGAAATGTTATTAAATCCACTTTATTTTAGGGGGATTTGTATAAAGAAACTTGGGTAATGCACAGGGCCCATCCTCAGCCAACCTGGAATCTGATATTAAATGTGTAATATAATATATCTAATGATATTCTAGAATGTTTTCATACTGAAGATTGTAGGAATTTCAGGACAGAATGTTCCTAAAGTATCTAATAAACAGATGCAGAAAATAAAGAGGTAATAACTCTCTGCACAATGTTCAGTTTGGCTGCACATTATTGACTGAGAGGTGACTGGGGGAAGGGAAATTTGGGAAAATTATTTCTCCCTCCAATAAACTGAATATCCCTTCAATAAATTGAATATCCCTCCAATAAACTGAATATCCCCCCAGTGGGTGAGACACCTGATGGGAAGGGCACAGTAACACTGGGATAACTGGGATAATTCAGCCCAGTTCCCATGCAGGAGAATGGCAGGACTGCAAATTAACCCCAGAAATTCAGGTTTTGGGCCCAAGTAACAGGGCAGGTGACCCTCCTATTTTTAGGCCCAAGGAATTCTCCCCTCTAAATCCTGTTTTTCCAGCTGTTTACTGAATTACAAAGCCCTGCTCAGCACTTTCCTTAATAAAAACCCACTTGGAGGCATTAGAGGGATATGGGGAAAGAAAAAGCAGCTCCTCAGACATCTCAGCCTGAGCTGGCACTGAGGGGTTTGGCTGCCTCTGGGATGCCCCAAATTTGGGTGATAGAATGGATAATTACTCACTAATTGAGTGTATTCAGAGAATTTGGCCCCACTGGTTTATTTTATTGGAGAGGCAGTTCTGTTTTTCTAAAAGAGGACTCAGAAATTCAAAGGTATTTAAAAAAATAAAAATAAAAGTGAGAAAGCCTGACCTTTCTCCTCATTAAGCGTCAGATTGAAGGTGGGTCTGTTCATCTTCTTCACTCCAAGCTGAAAAATAATCAATTAAAACAGCAAATAAGCAACAGTGAGCCACACCCTCCACTTCAGATTTCAATATTAAACGACTCTTCATTATTTCTTCATATTATAAACACTTAAAGAGTTCCTTCAGGTTATTATTCCTCCTTTGAGACTCTGAAATAACTGTTTGCATGTTGTATTTTGCACTTATTTCCCCTCCTAACACATCATAAAGGTGGGGGAAAAAACCCTAATATTTAAGTCAGTGCTGTTTTACCAGTTCTTGGGAAAAACCCAGCCCTGCCACAGTTTAATCTGTATTCTGGCAGCACAGATGATCAAAATTCCTGACTGTACACACACAGAGCTCCAAATCAGGCTCTGTGCTCCAGGAGTGCCTGGCTGCCCCAGCCCCTTCACTCTCAGATTGACTTTTTAAGCAAGCCAAGGTATTTTTAGCCTAAAAAAAGGAGCAAAGTGCCCAAATGTTCTTGCCTGTGTATTTTGGGGGTGAATTTTTATATAGCAATTATCAGATGTGTTCATGCTCACACCTTAAGGATAAATGTCATTGTCCTTTTATGGGACAGTGAAGGCTCCAGTCTGGCTCCTAAAAAATGAAACACTTGTTTTTATGATATTTTATTCTCTTTTTCAGTGCAAACCCTCCTTGGGTGTGTTTTGCCAGCCAAGCAGGACACATTTCTGTTCTAAGCAGAGCAAGGTGGTACCTTGGTGAGGATGCTCAGCTCTGCATCCCTGGCTTGGCCCACCTGAGCCATGGCAAACCCTGAATTTTGGCCCACCTGAGCCATGGCAAACCCTGAATTTTGGCCCACCTGAGCCATGGCAAACCCTGAATTAAGTGCACGTGGAATAGGCTGAACATCCCCTAAACCAGGCAAAAAAAAGGGCTTGATTCCCTCCAGAAGGAAGGAACAAAAGGGTGAAGAATCATATCCAAGCTCCCCACGAGAATTCCACCAGCTCATCAAAGCAAGGAGAAGAAAAATGAGAATAAGCCCCAGAGGCCCCCAAAAATTAAAACCACGTGGCCCTTTCAGGGTGCAGCACGGCCAGGAATTTAAGAATAAAGCTCCAGGAAGGATAAGAAGCTTGAAAATGCTTGTGCCAGATCCTGATTGCAGCTCCAACAAGCCCTTCATCCTCCCAGGAAGCCCCAAAAATGGCTCTGGGGATTCCAGCCCAACAGGGACACTGAGAATGTTCTGCTCCAACAAGGGGAGTTATTGGGGGAAATGTGGAAAAAGAGACACCTCAGTAATTAACACTCCATCAAAGGACATTAATATCCACATTTATAGCACTTTTAATACCCAAATATCCTGGGACAAAAGACCTCCATGGGTAAAGCCATCAGGGAAATGTAGGAAATCTGGATTAAAGGCACAGCAGCTTCTCCCACTTGTCCTGCAGGGCTTTATTTTTGATGTCACAACTCACCTGAACTCAAGGAAATCTCTGGGAAACTCCCATTTCAAGTAGGAGCCTTTCCAAGCTTTTTATTTAGGATTAAAAGAGGTCCTTTGGTGCCAAAGGAGGTTTTGGGAAGTGGAGGAACTGAGGATGTGAAGGGGGATCTCAGGCATTGCTCTGCCTTCTTTAGGCTAATACCAACTGAAATAAAATTGGCTTAATTTTTAAACATTGTTTTAAATAAAAAGTATTTTTAATTATTTCTAATCATCATAATAATAATTTTAAATTAATTCCCACAAAAGTAGATAATTTAAAAAGAATCCCTTTGCTTACACACTGAAATATTCCCTTATTTCATAATCCTGGTTTTCTTACTGACACTTGTCCTAGAGACTGTCAACATCCCAGAAATTCACCAAATTCAGTTAAAACATGAAAATAAACCCTCCTTGGAAGGACCTGCAATCCAAAACTTCCTCTCAAGAGTTTAAATATTAAATGTGAAAAATATTCTCTAAATATTTCCAAACACAGCCTCCATTTCAGCTTCCATGGGCCAAATCTCTAGAAGCAGAGTAAACCCCAAAAATCCAAATCTCTTTCCCATGGGATTGCTGTAGGTTATCCCTCCCTGCTGGAAGGGCCAGCTCCCTAAAAAGGGAATACTGGACATGTTGGCTCCAGGCAAGAAGAATTCAGGATTTTATAGGAAGAAAGAATTGATAGGAATAAAAATGTACCTTTATTTTGGGGCAGCAAAACCAGCCCAGACCCTTCACTGCCCCACTGAGGTGCCCATGCAAATCAACATGATTTTATTAATTAAAATGAAAATTAAACCCACAAACATCCCTCCAACCAGGGCACTTCAGCTCAGGGATCTCCTGGGGCTCTTCTGGAGGGGTTTAGCCAAGCTTTGGAGCAACCTGAAGGCTTTGGAATTAGCCTGGTATTTATAGCTCTGGTTGTTGACATGGCACAGCCTGGGATTTTCCTGAGGAAAATCCACAGGAATAAAGAGTATTTAATTTTCTATGGTGGAGGTGTGGTTGGGTCTCAGGGCAAGGCACTGGAACATCCTCCAGGTCAGGGGTGATAAGTGGGGTTCTGTTGTGGAATTGGGTCAAAATGACACTTCTTCTGACTCCCAGTGGCACAAAATGGGAATTTCTCACCATTAAAATGTTGTGCTCCCTATGCTGATTCCCCACAATTGTTTAAATTAAGGCCAAACCAGCTTTTTCCCTTGTTTTTCCACCAGTGGGTGCACTGCCCATCTTCTGCTGACTCCACCTCTCTACCTCAGCACCACGAGATGCTGAAGATGCCTCTTCCTCTGTTTGTTTTTTGATTAATGCTGGCCCAACCATCTCCTGCCAAACCTCAAATGCTTCCCAGCTCCATGTCTGGAATACCCAACTAAATTTTCCTCCAAACCCACCTCCATTCTCCTCCATACCCCTCTCCATTCTCCTCCATACCCACCTCCATTCTCCTCTGTACCCCTCTCCATTCTCCTCCGTACCCACCTCCCTTCTCCTCCATACCCACCTCCATTCTCCTCCATACCCACCTCCATTCTCCTCCATACCCACCTCCATTCTCCTCCATACCCACCTCCATTCTCCTCCAT